>CAJQUW010009971.1:0-97346 GCA_907163375.1 Prostheceraeus crozeri
CGGAATTTTCCATCATCTCTCGAATTTTTTTTCACGTCATTTTCTCGCAACATGACTTCACATCGTCAAGAAAAACCTTGATGATTCTGGCTCAGTTGCAACCAAAGTCTGTCCACACCTTCTCATGATAATACTCCATAGAGTGCAACAACGTAACAACGCAGCAGACAGCAATGACCTGTGAAACAACTCATGAAATCCTTGAATGTTTCCAGCAATATGCGAATTGTACATTTTCTTTGCAACACAACTTCACAACGTCGCAAAACATAAATGATTCTGCTTCACTTGCAACCAAAGTAGGTCCACACCTTCTCATGATCATTCTTAGGAGTACGCCTGATATCTACATTCATATACCGGAGCCCGACCGATGACGAAAATTGGACGCTCGAAGACACCCTAGTCTGAAATTCATGCACTCACGCACTCTACTCCGGTTGTCTAAATTCTTGCCTTGGGCACCTGATTTCAGACATCGGGCGTGTTTCAGGGCGCACAAATGTATACCTTCAGTGTGCTCCGGCGTAATGAATTTAGACATCAAATGCGCTCAGTCCTGTGAATTCTGACCGCGAGCGGGTGTACTTGTGCGTGCTCGGTCGCATGAATCTAGACAGCGCGGGATTACATCGTGCTTGTGAATCAAGGCCTCGGCATTGATTAGTGTGATCAAACATAGAAAAAGTTATGGGAAATGCAAGAAACATACATCAATCCATCATATCTACAAAATCCGAATCGATAGCTCTGCTCATGACGGTCATCCCACACAATTTCATCTGTATTCACTCAAATATTTAAACTGCGGATTATCTCTACAAAGGAAGACTTCTATGAAGTTGTCACTACATATCAATGCACATGTATATTCACACGAATCTGTGGATACTCACCTGATCCAAACCTCTTGATCTTTTTCATTGCTCATTTAAATTCGAAATCTCAGAATTCAAGTGCTACATGTCGCCTATTAGTCAGGGAGTTGTGATTGAGGCAGGATCGTCAAAGTTTTGGCCACCGCTGTGACTGCCATTTTCAGATGCAGATCCACAATTGAAATGATGCTGTGAGCATAGATCTACATTCTACTTGACCAAGTACTTTATCTCGGAGAAGTGGTTCTCAAGCTAGAGTTATCATTTGCTCTTGTGTTTTGAAACGCTACGGAGAATGATACTGAGGTTTTGGGCAACTCCGTATTGATTGAGGCAGTATGCCTACTAAAAAAGTTTTTGGCTGACAACGTGAAGATATGATCGAAAACTATTTTTTTGTAAAATGGTGAAAATGTGTGATGATTGCGTGAAATTTTCTCCGGCCAGATTTGCCGTTAACGCTATGTGTTTTTGATACTTTGGAGATAAAATTCTGAATGTATGGGTAAGTTTGGTTTCAATTGAGGCAAATTCGGAAAGTATCGCTGTAGATGTAAAGTTGTTCTTGAAAATTATAGTTTTGTAAAATTGGTGAAAAACGTGTGATGATAGCATGCAGTTGCATGCACGCCGCTGAGTTGCGCTTGTTGTCTTTTGATGTGCTCTGCAGAATGATAATGAGTTGGTTGTAGTTGAGATAATACTATCAACGTTGACTGACAGTGTAAAGAATTGTGGGAAAAATACAATTTTTGCAGAATTGATGGAAGGCGTGCGTTCATTGCGCGAGGTGCTTCCCATGCCTGGCTGATGCCAGTTTGGTTCGAATTGAGGCAGCATTGACAAGGTTTTTTCGTGTCGTTGCAACTGCCATTTTCAGATGCAGATCCGCAACTGAAACTGCCACCCGGAGGTGCATCTATCCGAGGAGTACTTATACTTTGAGAATTATTTCTTGGCCCAGAGTCGCCCGTTGACTACTGTTTTTTAAAGTGATCTAGTGAATGACACTGAGAAGATGTGGGGCACGTTTGGTTTGAATTGAGGCAGCATTGACAAGGCCTTTGGGTGTCGATGCGCTGCCTTTTTCAGATACAGATCCACAACTGAAACTGTAGTCGGAAATGCATCCATCCGACCAAGTACTTTTACTCGTAGAACCGCTTTTTCGCCTGCAGAGTTCCCGTTTTCCTCTGCATCGTGAAATGCTCTACTGAATGACACTGAGAAGATGTGGGACAAGTTTGATTGTGATTGAGGTATTTCTGTCTGTCCTGTGTACACAGGCCAGTTATGTTGTTAAAGATATTCTTGTCATATTGGTGAAGGCTTGCTTAGAATGCGTGAAGTGAGCTAGGTTGGTTATGATTGAAGCAGTATTGACAATTTTTTGTCTGACACAGGAGGTTCATGGTCATTGTGGGGAAAAATATTAAAAGTGAACTCCTATTAGTAGGACGAACGTTTTCATAAAGTACGGTAGGCAAAATATGCATGCATGCGCATATACAAAGCCAACGTTTGTCGCAGTCTCTGTCAACTTCAAGTCGCAGTAAAAAAAACAACTGCCCCTGAACTTGACGGACTGTCGAAACTTTAGGTGAGGAGAAATAGAAAAGGAGAGAATAGAGTAGAAGAAAAGAGACAGAAAGGCAAGACAGAGTAGGGTCCTTAGATAAGAAAGACAGCGAGAAAGAGTGAGAACATGACGGGAAAGGATGAGAGAGAGAAGAAGCAGAGAAATTAGGAAGGTAGATAGAAGAAGAAAGCTAGGAGGAAAAAAAACTTAGAAAGACAGCAAGATAGGAAGAAAGAGGAGAGGAAACTTAGAGGGAGGAGAAGATGGAAACAAAATAAAGAAAGAACTAGGGAGTACAGTTAGGGATAGAGATGAAGATGAAGTAGAACTTAGAAGAAAGGGAAACATCGAGAGAGGGTATAGAACAGTAACGAAGGCGCGGTTCTATTCGACGTCCGTCCGGTCCTGCGCTACGCTTCGCATCCTCCTCTGCGGCTACTCCGTTCCTCACCTTACTCGTTCTCCCCAACTTCGGCGCCGGCCTTCTACTTCTTCCCTTGCGCGCCCCCACGACTCCTGCGTCCCGCTCTCGTCGAAGCAATCCAGCTGATCTAGCCGCTCCCTCTCCGGCTACTCTCTCCTCACTCTGAATATCCTACCCGCGCCTCCTTCACAAACGTTTTCCCTCACCTCGCTCTCGCTTCTCCTCCCGCCACTATTGTCACTCCGCAACAGAAATCCCTACCCTCCAAACATGCCCCAAACCAAACTACCACCGGTCCGAAGCCGACAACACTAACACCCCACCCCAGCGACAAGTGCCACAAACTCCAGACGGAGAGCAGAAACGCGAACATCAAATAGTCCAAATGTGAAAACATGTATTATTTGCGTAAAATGTTTTCTCAGGACAGATTGGGTCCGTTGGGTGTTGCTGTTTTGAAGCGATTCAGAGAATGACACTAAGAAAGGGATGCATTCAACATTTTTTAAGCGAAATTATCTATAAATTGAATGCTTTGGGTATCGGACTGATTTATTCAGTGAACTTTTTTTATTATGCAGTGGCTTATACACGCGGTAATTGAACCGGTACAAAAGTTATTCCATATCTATCAACACGCCTCATGTTTTACTAGCTACAAGCATTGGCTGCAGATCATTCCAATATGACAAAAAAAATTGCATCAGAATGTTGTCCTTGACCTCGTTTGCCTTGTCTTGCTTAGCTTGTTTGGTTTAAATCCTCGTCTTCGATGTTTTCTGAGATACTTTAGTGCTTTCTTAAGTGAATCAGCAAACTTATTTCCCTAATCCAGTGATTCGGAACACCTTAATGTAACAAAGTTTAAATTTAGTGCTTTATTTAATGTAGATACTTTCCATATCCTGCTTATCTATTAAGTAATCAGTCTTGCTGGCTAATTCGGTTTAGTAACAGCCGCCAGATTAAACTTGTTCCAGCTCAGCCAGTGTTAATAGCCATCACCTTTTTAATTTTGTCCTAAAAGTCAGCCCCCCCGGAACAAAATCGATCTCTCTCCAAACGTGACCATATTATGTTACGCTCGCTCCACTTACGAGTCCTTTGTACAAATGAATTATTTAACCGCAAAAATATCCTCTTTTATTGAGTTTTCTGGATTTTGTGTTACTTTTATTAGTTTTCAATTTTGACCTTCGATGTATTTTAGCCGCCACTAACATGCGTTTCTCTTTGTAGAAAATAGTTGAAATGAACGACCTACTTTCAATTGTTGTTGATACATTATTGTAACGAACCTGCTATTATTTACTCAAAAAATGCACGAAACAATCTCCACGATTCATTAAATAACCCGCAAATTGTTCAAAATCGATTATAACGATGCTGTGGTGTTATGCTTGCATTTACACCAGCTGATGTCGGTTTCCTAAGACACATTAAGTTCACCAAACTATATTTATATCATCAATTTCGTTAAGTCTGAAGAGTACAATTTTACATTCAACTTGTTTATTATATTGGAGCACGTGTCATCTCAGATAAAAATATTTTGCAAGCTGACTAAAATTAAACTTCGCTGATTATTGTTACCATAGTGACGCTTGCTAATGTAGCAGCAGTTGAAATTGCGGCGGACTAAAACAATTAATTTTTATCTTTTTAGGGGGAATTAGGGGGGGGGGGATATTTTTTTTCTCCCATGTAAAACAAGAATTTTTGGCTGATGACTATGCGCTAAATATAAAAGTGTCCAAAGAGATACATATCAAGATAAAATACTCATGCCTTAATCTGTATTTGAGCAAAAATCTGGACCTCTACCCTCTATTTGCACGGTTCAGCCCTTATTGTCGACTTAGCACCCCCACTATAGTGTCCAGTGACGAATTCATTCTATTACGCATATGTTGTTGATGCAAATTGATCACTGTGCTGTGAAACATAGAAATAGAACTTTTACAGCAGGCTGTACAGCAAATAATTTGTCGGCAGACATCAGTTTTATGCTGTTGACAGCAGATGATGTTGCAACAAATTGACCATTATGTTGCACAGCAAAAATGTACAGCATTTACAGCACATAATTTACCGAACAGCAAAAGTATAAATGAACCTTTAATCGAACAGACACGACAAGGTGGTGAGCTGAATAACTTGAAGGACATTATTGTCAAGCAGCAGCAGCTATTAGAACAAAAAGAAATTCGAGACAAACAGTCTAATCTCATTGTCAACGGGATTCCAGAGGACATCATTATTACTGAAAATGATACATTAACCAATGACAAAAGGAAGCTTGAAACCGCCTTCGACGATATAGTTGATGATTTCGATTATAACTGTATCATATCTTGCACTAGAGTTGGTCCTAAGAGGCAAGCAAAATTCAGACCCTTAAAGGTAACCCTCAGTGATGTGAAAGTAAGAAACTCATTGCTATACAAGCAAAATGCTCTTAGAGAAAATAATTCATCGTCTTGGTGCTCAAAAGTATATATTAACAAAGACCTTCCATTTCTTACACGTGTAGAAGAATCCCGTCTGAGAAAGCGATTTAAGGACGAACAGAAAATTGCTTTGCCGACAGACACCTTGACATTAAAGAAAGGAAAATTGGTTAAAAACAATTCTATCATTGATCAGGTTGACATCAGCAATCAATTATTTTGACGCGTCCTTAACGAATCAGCCAACCAAATCCCCCGTGTGATTGACAATTATTTCAGTTTCCTCGGGAAGCATTATTCATATAATCCTTGTTATTTCACTAACAGCTTTTATGCCGATCAATGTTCCCCGAGGAATTCCTCGTCACAATCAACACGTAAAACATTCAATTGTATTTATTTCAACGCTCGATCCATCAGAAACAAACTCACGGATGTATGCATTCTTCTAGAGACTCAACAATATGATCTGATATGCATTAGTGAAACGTGGTTGGACGATAGAATACCAGATGCATCTTTAATACAGAGATCTAATTACGTACTATATCGAAATGATAGAGGTGCATTGGGTGGTGGAGTCTCCATCTTTGTAAAGGATATCTACAAAAGCTCTTCTATTGACATCCCCCAAAAGTTTTCGTCGATCGAGGTTGCCGCCATAGAACTGTCTGTTTCCAGATCTGCCAAATACAATATATACTGCGTGTATTTCCCTCCATCTTCAACCGTCGTTGAAGCCGAGGTGAAAACACTATGTGGCCTTCTTGACTTTGGATGTAACTCCTCGGATACTTCAATTTTTGTCGGAGATCTTAACTTCCCATCGATTGATTGATCATCCCTAACTTCAAGTGGAGGCTCTCTCAGCTTCATGTTCCTTCAAAACTGCATCAAACTGAATTTGAATCAATTGGTAATCGAACCCACAAGAGGAACCAACATCCTTGATCTCTTTCTGACAAATCATTCTCATAATATTGTTGATGTTGCTACAGATGCTCCATTCACAGACTCTTGCGTCAGACTTTGTTTTTCAATGAACACCTACCCTCCTCGTCCACCTAGTTCCACTTGCCATGACTTCTTCAAAGTTGACTATCAAACTATTGGTAAAATTTTGGAAAGTGTGGACTAGTATGGCATCTATTACGAATCGCAGGATGTTCAGTTATTCTGGGACAAGTTCTGTCAAATTCTGGATTGCATAATTGCAGACAAGAATCTTGTTCCTCTGAGAGAGAGAGAGAGATCAATTCGTCGCGTCTATCCCAAGTACTTGCGGCGGCTCCTATCGAAGAAATGCGCATTGTATAGGAAAATTAAATATGATTCTAGTGCTCTTCAAAAGTACAGGATTGCTTGCAAAGCTTACTCCGAAGCCGTAAACACCTACTTTTGTAATATTGAAGCAAATCTCATTCGAAATGGCTGTGACAAATCGTTCTTTTCATACGTGAGGAAAAAACTCAATACCCAACAAACTATTCCTGAAATTACAAATATGGATGGCATCAAAGTTGATGATCCCATTGAGAAAGCTGAATGTTTTAACGCCTTTTTCAGCCCAGTCTTTGTTGAAGACAATGGTGACGCTCCTTTTCTTGCAAATGATCCGCATAATACGAGTATAACAGAATTGAGTTATGTGGAGTTTCTGTTACATTTGATTATTGACAAACTCCGTAGATTGAAGCCTAAATACTGTTATACGCCGGATGGATATCCACCAATTTTCCTCCGCAGTCTCTGTTGCGAACTTTCAATCCCCCTGCAGATTCTGTTTGAGTGCTCTCTCAAAACCGGACGACTCCCTGATGTATGGAAAAGGTCTGTCATTACGCCATTCTACAAAAAGGAGATAGATCAGCAGCTAGTAATTACCGTCCAATTGCGTTGACCAGCGTTATTTGCAAGACAATGGAGTGCATCATTTGCGTGAGCATCTTTTGGAAAGTGATTTACTATCACCTGACCAGCATGGTTTCATCCGAGGCAGATCACCATGTACTCAACTACTTCGGACACTGAATGAATGGACAACAGCGATTAACGATCATTGTCAAGTGGACGTAGTATATATCGATTTTGTAAAAGCGTTTGATACAATAAGTCATCGCAAGTTACTGACAGCTCTGAAACAATATGGAGTCCAATACGAAGTATTCGCTTGGGTGGCTGATTTTCTTTGTGGCCGTGTACAGCAGGTTTTGATTGATAATCATCTTTCTAGCTCCTCCATCATCACAAGTGGGGTGCCACAGGGCTCAGTCTTGGGGCCCTACTTATTTCTAATTTATATTAACAGCATCACGGTTACCATTTCGTCTGATTGCGGAATGCGTCTCTTCGCCGATGACTTGAAGGTCTACCAAATCAATCGAGGAGGAACTTTTTCATGCCTGAGAAATTCTTTGGCTGAATTAGGTCGTTGGTCTTCGCAAATGCAGCTCCTTATGTCTAGTTCTAAAACGAAAGTCATGTCATTCGGTCCTACTCATATAAGCAGTTATTAACTATGTGACAACAGCATTGATTATGTTTCTGAAATTCGTGACATTGGAGGCATTTGCTCTTCAAACCTGAAATTTTCTGCACATTGTCGGTATATATCATCAAAAGCAATGTCGAGAGCGTATTTAATTTTGAAATCTTTCATCTCCAACGATCCTTACATCTTAATGAAGGCCTATTCCACATACGTCAGACCTCTACTGGAGTTCTGCACGCAAGTTTGGTGTCCCTACCTTGTCAAGGATATCAGGATTATAGAGAAGGTGCAGAAGTATTTCACCAAGAATGTATGCTATAGAGCGAAACTGCCATTCCTCGATTATCGTCATCGTTTGCAAATTCTAGACCTGCAGTCACTCGAGCTGAGACGATTGATATTCGATTTGATTTTGGTTTACAAAATGGTTCATGGAGTTATTCATTTACCTTTTGACAATTTTTTTACTTTTATTTCTCATAACATGACTTCTCGTGGAAATTCACTGAAATTGAGAGCAAATGGCCGTCCCCAATGCAACGCACATAATCATTTTTTCAGTCAACGTGTGTGTCGAGTGTGGAATTCATTACCAAATGATGTCATTCAATCGAACAGTGTACCGGTGTTTAAAAAGAAATTTTCTTTGATTGACTTATCACAGTTTTGTAAAGTATTTTAATATTCAAGCTACACATAAGTGTTGTTCGCAACCAGTGGTGCCTTTGTAGTTAGCTCTGCAATAAACAAATAAATCAATAAATAAAATAAATGCTGTATAAAGTGACACCGAATGTCACTGACGATAGGAGCATCTTCATGCAGAATGGAGTGCTAGCGCACTACTACCGACCGATCGTAAATAAATCGTAAATTATTTTAACAACAATTTTCCTAAATCATGGATTGACCGTCATGACAGCCTATGGAATGGCTTCCGATATTACCACATTTTATGCCTTGTGACTTTTTTCGCTTGGACACGTTAAGGAAATGGTGCATTGGAGTCATCCTATGCATTTGGATGAACTGGAAAACAAAAGTTGCACCGATTTTCACCAGATTCACGAGAGATTGCGTAGAGACATGCTCTTGAGCTACTGACATAAGAATTGTGTTGGGGCAAATGGTGAGGAAGTAGAAAATAAACTGTCATAGTGGTGCTAGTGTTAGCAACTGTTTCCTTCTGAATCATAAATAACTTACAGAAAGACACTACAGAAGGACTTACAGAAGTCAGGCAGCCAGAACGAGTTTCTGCAGGGAACGAGGCCGAGAGTGAGACTTTCACAGAATGATGTACACCCTATGCCTACTACGAATCTGCACGTCTGCCGAGTTCTAATGAGTTCCTCTTCTTGTCAGACAATATCAAAGAAAAACACATGTAAATCCAATGGGACGGAGATTGCAGTTTTTGGCTAAAATGAAATTTTCTTTGTTTTCTCTGATTAAACGAAAAGCACGAAGCCCAGAGTCACAATTTTTGGCATGGAATGTCTTCAGGTCGTTTCCTTTTATGTTCATGCACCTCTGTCTATAAAGCTGAACACATTTAGATTTGGCGAGCCTCTAAATGTCGGCAAACACAGACATTTTGAGCAACTTTATCCACTTTCAACCACATTCTCACATACATTGCCGATCAGAAGCATGATAAAAGCACATGCACATTATAGGAAATGACCTGAAGACACTCCATGTCAAAAATTATGACTCTAGACTTAATACCTTCCAGTTGATAAGCGAAAACATAGAAAGTTTCATTTTAACCAAAAACTGCAATCTCCGTCCCATTGGATTTACATGTGTTTTTCTTTGATCATGTCTGACAAGAAGAGGAATTCACTAGAACTCGGCAGACATGCAGACTTGTAGTAGACATAGGATGTAAATCAATCTGTGAAAGTCTCACTTTCGGCCTCGTTCTCTGCAGAAACTCGTTCTGGCTGCCGTACTATTGTTGGTGCTGTCGTACGATAGATCCCTAAATAGTTCGATAAAAGACACTTCATTGTTTTACTGATCAAAATGAAAAAGCGATTATATGCATCCTCCTGAAACCCACGAGAAGATGATTTTATAAACAAAGTTCAAAGTAAAGCATCCGTCAGGTTACTAAAATACAAAAAAATTAATCCATGTCACAGAGCATAAATTGACGACTAAAAACTATCGCACTTGCTCAATATGAAGAAGCTGAGTTCCATATTATGCTGAAATATTACACATTACAGACACCATGTTAGTTAATATGCTTTTAAATCTAAAATGATGCCCAGACCACGAAAGATAAAAGTCAAGAGATGAGAGAGATATTTGATTTAAGCCATTACGAGAAGTACTGTACTGACGTTTCTGGATTTTTAGCCGTGCAGTCACTATACCTGTAAAGAGTCAGTAGCTCACATTCAGATAAATCTTCATCCGAACTACAGACATCTGCAATTGATGACATACATGTAGTTGAAATCTCAGTGCCAGCTCGTTTTCAAAATTGAAATTTGCAAACACGAATGCAAATTGCACAAAGGTCAGCTGCTCAATTTTCAAGCATATCCATCTACTGATGGTTTGCGTAGTGAGTTACTGATTCCTTACAATAGGGTACACTGCAATGATAATGGCTTCGAAGCCAAAAACGCTTGCAGTTCCGAATGAAAACTTTCTGTCGTATTTCAAACATATGCAATGAAAAAGCAATTGCATATCTAAGAACAACTTTTAAACAAGATTGTGACAGCTATTTGATTAAAGCTCAGACGCCATGGCAACTGAAATTCCCGAAATTGAAGGGCCCTTCACAATCTAAAAGGGAGGGCCCCTTCACGATCTAGAAGGGCCTTCTCATGATCTTAATGGGCCGCCTACGATCTTCAGGGGCCCCGTCAATATTTTGTAGATCCCTTCACAATCTAAAAGGGGTCCCTCATGATCTTCGAGGGTCCCCTCACGATCTCAAAAGGACCTCCTCACGATGTCGCAGGGGCCCTCATGATCTGAAGAGCGCCTCCTCACGATCTCAAGAGGGCCCCCTCATGATGTCAAAACGTCCCCTTAACAATCTCAAAAGGGCCCCTTCGAGATGCCAAAAGCGTACCTCATGATCTTAAAGAGTCCCTGTCTCCATCTCAAAAGGGCCCCTCACGATCTCTAAAAGACCCCTAAAATGCTTCAAAATCCAAATTATTTGCTCCTTGGTAGAACATTTTCCCACTACTTAGTTTAGTCTAAAAAAGCCGATTTTGATACATGCAGGTTACATAGAAAAACGCAAGTGTCCGTGGTGGAGACGACCACGGACGCACCTTCTTCACTAGCCACGTTGACTGTACAAAAAGAATGCGAGTGAAGGCAGTAGTCATCTCCAAGTGATATCGACAGCTTATAGTCCTATTATTATTGACTATGTAGATATTCAATGTACTGCGACAGACTTTTGTTGTCATTCTACTGTTTGACGCAGTCGAATGACATGCTGTCTTGCTACAACATGTGTGCAACAAATGAATTCTGGCAGCATTCTGTTAATAATAGTGGTACTCGAATTCCTTTTGTACCATCAGCGTGGCTAGTGAAGAAGGTGCGAGCTCGTTTCCACCACGGACGCTTGCGTTTTTCTTTGAAACCTACATGTATATTTTCAAATTCAGGAAACTATCTGGCATTGGATTTAATTCTAGGCATAATAGACTGTAACTACCATAAAAGTCAGGAAAATCTGTACCAAGCCAACATAAATCCGCAAGTTCAATAATACAATAAGCCGAAATATTCAAGCAGACCGACACTTCAAACCAACACAACTGATGTGTTTACTTGTCTAGAAGCATTCTAAATGCCAAGCAGTGAAAAACACATACTCAATTACACATAATCACAAATTTCATAGGTAGCCTATGCCGCCTCGCCATGTGACGGCTATACCTCCCATCCAAAGTTGAAATGTAGGAATTTGGTCCATGTAATATTTGATAGCGCGCGCGAAAGACTGAGGAAATGCTTGTATGAAAAGATTAGCGAAACTGCTACATGAGTTCATGCCAAGTTTTGCTTGATGATCACACAGTCGTTCTACAATTGCAAGCCTAAGCTTGTGTAGGTCCATATAGGGCTAAATTCAGTTTATACAGCTACTGTGTCCTATATTAAATTCTAAATGTCGAAAATTAATTGTAGAGGATTGTCTTCAAAGAAAGTGGAAAACATCAGGATGGAGACAGCTAGAATCAAAAGAGCTCCGGCAGCCTCCACCTCTACTAGGCCTGAACTAAAGGAAGCACAATTACTACTAGTCGTATTCGTGATTAGGTATCTTTCGTAAAAGCAATCATGGCTACTTAGTATTTGCCTTTAACTTCGACATTCAGAAATGCCGCTACGGTGAAATTTGAGGTTTGATGATTAGTCGGTATCTTTGCTGGAGTCTTAGAAATGCCACTCTTGGAGTCGAACGTTTCTTCTAGCTCCGCCTTCCTTGGTGCTATAGGAAGCGGAAGAAAACTGGATGAGTTCAGAAGTTTCAATGACGTGACTTTCGCTCCTGTTTTCATAACTGTTAAAATTTAGTGTCATTTGCTTAAAATTTCGTTTGTCTTTTTATTACCTATTTCCAGTTCACATCCCCAAGAGGACTACACTATATAATTATTGTACTACGACTTAGCATCTGAAAGGAAATCTTTGTTCATATTTGGTGCTGGCCAAGCGGTAATGGAGTTTCATTTCCACTGCTAACGACTGCTACTCAGTCAATGAAGATTTATCTTCCTTTTGAAATGTGTCATGTGTGACACTCAAGCGGTCTCTTTAATGATTTAATAATGATTTTAATAATTTCACGATGTCAGTATTTCTTTTGCCAGAACACCGATTTCCATGAGCATCTTGCAGTAGGGTATAGCAAACGAGAGCCCAGAAAATGCTGTTTCAGATAGTGCCTGATCAATTATCATGCTCACATGTTTTCTCATTGAAAAATTATGTATGTATTATAAATTGGACGATTTTCTTATTTTGTCTGGCAAACTAAATAGAGGATGTAGGTGTCACACCTTACTTGAAACCTCAGAATGCAAGCTTCCAATTATGCATGGCGAGATAAAGTGCGGCACGATTGAAAGGCATGAGAATCGATTGAATTTCGACTTGATTTAGGATGACCGTTTTTATGATCAACTCTGCAGAAGGTTCAATATAAACACTACCGTCAATCGGGGTGAAGACGATCAAAATTTGAACGTTTTTATCTATAACTTCTAAAACACTAACTCAATGACCACAAATTGCAGTTCTAAGAACAAGTAGGACCTCTTCTATACATCAATAGAGTCCATGAATGTTTATTTATGTGAAGGACTATTTTTTTAAACGTCAAAAATGATCATTTTCACCCTGATGCAAGGGGTGAAGATGATCAAACTGCAGTTTCTAATATATGATCATATTTGAGCTCCTTTGGGGTGAAGATGGTCAGGTTCGGAGTTTTAAAAAACAACTATATACGTAACTGCTGTGCAAATTATGTGCGTAATGCCTAGTATCCTCATGGAACCAACTGAACGATATCAAAAAATGGCTTCGAAAGGTCATTTACATACTCGTATATATCTCTCAAAAACAATACAATATGACATCGTAAACAACTAAAAAACTGTGAGCTTGCGGAGCATACCCGGTAAAATGATGCGTTATACAAAATCGTGAGCTGAAATTCTCAGCCTTAAATGATGCCAAAGGCAAACATAACAGATCGATTTTAAAAAAATAGCTTCCAAATGCATCTGAAGAACAATACAGTAAGGCGTCGTAAGAAACTGCAAAAAAATGTGAAATCGCGGATCAAAAAATGGTGCGCTTTACAAAAATCACGAGCTGAAATTCTCAGCAGCATTAAATGATTCTTAAAGGGCAAACATAAAGGTATATAAAAATAGATACAACCGTTTCAATGGGATAGGATGACGCTATGTAGGCCACAAGGCAACAAACAAGGTAAACAAGGCACAAGTTCTACAAAAGGAAATTGTCGTAACGAAACTTTTTTGTGATATCAAATGTAAATTGTCACTGTCCAAAAGTTCACGTAGACTGTGTGCTGCAGCCGCATAGATCAGTGGCTGTTGAAAAGTCAGAGCGGCGACGCAGACCTCGTGGAACCATTGGTTGCACTTGTCACAGTCCACCCAGTCAATGCTTGTCGCGCGAGTTCGTGGTGGCTCGCTGCGGTGACACCAATTGCACACATCACTCTCGTCGCTGTCATCATCACTTGTCTCATCATTGTCTCCACTCTTCAAGTCCTCAAGACGCAGACGCTTCCCAGCAGGAACCCTGCTTCCGCGTGCATTCGTTCGCTTTGTAGGAGGTGCCAGCTGCTGTTCCAGCAGCGAAACGACCTGTTGGCCGATTGCCTCAGTCACGGGCATCACATTTGCTGAGGGATTGAGGACTTGCTTGAGGACTTGACTTCTATCGAACGGTACAATGCCACAGGCAGAGAATCCTGATTGGAGGTTCTTTCCAGGCATGCCGTTCATGAGGCGTTTCAGAAGCAATGGAAATGTCGTTTTCGGAATGCCTCCAGACGCTTGGCGAGTCTCCTTCCGCCATTCAGTGAGAACAGATCGCCAGACCTTCTTCGCCGGCCCGAACACGGCACCATCTAGTGGCTGTAGCAGATGGGTTCCTTGTGCCTTGTGCATTTCTACTTGTGCTCTTGTGCCTTGCGTAGGAATATTTTGAGAAACCACTTCTCGAACAGTTGGCCATCAAACCATCCACTCTTGCTGACGCCGTACTTCGTGCCACTTGGTCCACCAATTTTCCAATTTTCGTACAAGTTTTGGCTCTTATATACCACCATAGGTGGCAAATAGTCACCTGCTGCGTTGCCACAAAACATTATGCTGACGGATTGCTTCGAATTCGGCATTTTACGTTCCACGCGGCGAAGACCACGCCGCACAAGACACTTTTTTACACCTGGATTGTCTGTGACATTTGTCTCGTCGTAATTGTAGGCCTAGATGTTTGATGGGTCCAAGCCATCAATTTCCATGGAGAGGTTATCAAAATATTCATTGATGGAGGAGGCATTCAACTGTGCGCGAGATGGTTTCACGTTGTCTGCAAATCTCGTCGTTAAGCTATGCCGCACTTTAAAAGATTGGCACCAGTCCCAACCAGGTAGGTTGTCTGAGAACTTTGTCGTGCGGCCTTGTGTGTCGAGGTACGACTTGACAAACATCTGTACATCAGCATTGCTCAGTGGTAGTTTCCAATCAGTGAGGACATTGATCACGTGCACAATCATACGCTCTTCCTCTTCTGATAAGACAGTCTGGCCTCCAAATTTCTTATCTTGTATATATCCATCCTTTGACTTCTTCTGCAAAGTTCCAAATGGAGTGCCATATTCTCTGGAAGCCTTGCGGATCGTAGTGCGCTTAAGTCGTATTTCGGATATTGCTGTCTGCAATGCCTCATCGGTGTAGTTAAAGAAACGACGCCCACCTACTTTGCGGACATATTGTCGAGGCATAATAATGGCACCTAAAACAGAAACAGTTGTCAGCCTAGTTGAGAGAATGCCTATTTGGCTTCTTTAGTCATAGGCAATCAAAATTTTCAGATTATTTGTAATAATTTGTCATAAATAAACATGCATGCATAAATATGTTGCGCAAACAATCATTAGAAGACACAATAGTGGCGCAGGGGAAGTCAACAATTGCTTTAGGTCATGGGATTACGTGTAGCAATTTTACTGACTAGTACACTTTTCCTTTTTTATAGAACATAACTCAACGTTAGTTAAAATATTTTGTGAATACGAGGGTCATCCTAAAAGTTCTCTGTATTGTATTATGAAAAAATAAAAATAAGCATCTGTAATCCAAAATTACTTTTATTTAACACTCATGGGTATCATTACTCAGTATAATGTCCTTCCTGGTCCACACACTTCTTCCAGCGTTTCACCAGTCCGTCAATACCATCACTGCAACCACCAGATGCCCGGGCAAGACATTCACGGTGAAATTCATGATTGACTTCTTCCACGGTGGAAAATCGACGACCACGAAGTTCGTTCTTCACCAACGGGAAGAAGTAAAAGTCACACGGTGATAAATCTGGCGAGTATGGTGGATGCTGAAGGATCTCCCAGTCGTACTCATCATTGAGAAGTTGCACCACGTCTCTTTTCGTGTGAGATGGTGCATTGTCATGGAGGCTTTATCGGACCTTCTTCCAGTAAACCTGGTCTTTTTCTGCGGATGGCCGGTCGAAGATGATTGCGGATAAAGTATTTGTAATATTCTCCGTTCACAGTTGTGCCAGTTGGTACAGCATGGTCAATAAGGAGCCCATGAACGTCGAAAAAAAGAATGTGCATTGACTTGATGCTGGACGGACTTCTGATTGCCTTTGTTGGACGTGTGTCGTCATGGCCAATCCATTGAGCTGACTGGCGCTTGACCTCAGGCTCAAAACTTCTGGCCCATGTTTCATCACCAGCAATGATACGATGAAAGAAGCTGTTCCCTTTCTGTCGAAAACGTCGGAGATGAGCGGAGCAAATCCGTACACGTTCACTCAATTGATGATCGTTGAGCAGATGGGAATCCTCTTGGCAGCCACTTTCCGTTTCTTCAACTTCTCAGTAAGGATGAGGTGGATGGAAGAAGAACTGATGCCCACCTGGTTCGCTAACTCCTCACATGTCTAACGGTTGTCTTCTTCGAGTAGTGAGCTCACATGGTCAACATGAACATTGTCACAAGCGGCACTCGGATGACCAGATCTGACTCCATCTTGAACGTCCACAGTTCCACCACAGAAACTCTTGTGCCACTTCCTCACAGTCTCATACGAAGGACAATGTTCTTGCAAACCTTCTTGTTCTACTAGCGAGATGCGTTTCTACTACCGACTTATTCAAAAGAACATGAAATTTTAGTAACTGACGAATATCAGTTTTACAAAAGCTTTCTCGCATCTCTTCTCTATTCATCTCAATGATCAAATGAGAGTCCGGTCAGACAATGAACGATGTTCTTGCGAACCACTAAATTTCTAAGCAATGATAGCGAGAACAATTAACAGTTCCAATTTCAATCAATATGCACAGCCTGACATACCAGAATCAATACCGTGTAATATCTGACGTACTTTATGAATTAAACAACAAAACAGAGAACTTTTAGGATGACCCTCGTATTTTTAATGAGCTTTCACATTTAATGAAAAAGTTTTTGACCTTGAAACCTGGTTATACGTTAAACAGAATAGAGATCTCTTCTGTCTGTTCTGTTATTGGTGTGATATCTGTTCATGTCAGAATAGAATTTTTTTATTACCATTCCACAGCGGTAGGTATTTGAGAAGTTGTGGTATAGTATAGAGTGTTTAAAATTTGAATTGTCATGTTTGCTCCTAATAACCCCATAGCAATAGTTTCATTACTTGTATTGACGATATTGTAAGCTGGTTGGTGGGGACACAGGAGTTACTGTAAGTGTGTCAATTTCATGTTAATTAATCGGTAATTGATCAATAATAAAGCACTTTGAAGTACATATCTCGTATTATTTGGCAAACTATTGGAACAGCGTAAAAAAATATTACAAGCTATCACGGCACAATAGAATCAATAATGGCAAAGTTGGATAGTATAAAAATGCATGATGTAGTCCGCTGCTATGATGGAACGGGAGACATTGTAGTTTGGTTGGATAAAGTAAAGCTGATTGCCGAATTGCAGAAAGTGAAAGATTTAAGTACGGTTATTCCACTATTTTTAGAAGGTCAAGCTTTTTCAATTTACCAACATATGACAGATGAAGATAAGAAAGATATTGTTAAAATTGAAAGGACTCTCAAAGATGCGTTTTCTCTCAATCCAATTTCCGCTTTTGATGAATTTAAGAAGAGAGAATGGGAAGAGGGTGAAGGTGTAGACGGATATTTAGCAGACTTGCGTAAATTGGCACAATTAGCTTATATTGAAAGTGAACAGTTGCTAAAATGTGCCTTTATTAGCGGATTGCCGTTGGATGTATCAGGACAGTTAAGGAGCTCGGATGAGATTTTGAAGACCGATTTGCCTGTTATTTTGCAACAAGCTAGGGTACTGATGTCCAACCGAGTTAAACTCACTGGCTGTGTCGGTATACGAAATTTTAAGAGTGATCAGACACAATCGGTTTCTAAGGGTTTTCGGAAAAATTATCAAAAACTTGAATGTCGCAAATGTCAAGGGAATCATTTAATTCGAGACTGCCCACAAATTGAATGCTATAAATGCCACCAAAAGGGACATATGGCAAATCGCTGTTTAGACGGAAGTGGGAAACCATCTGCGCCGCCGGGTTTCCCAACAACTCAGGAATAGAGGCGCTACCACGTATAGATGTTAAGATAGATGGCAGGCTCGTAGTGGCGGTGGTCGATTCTGGTTGTTCACAGACCATTATAGTGGAGAGCATGGCTGACCATTATTATTGTTTAGAAGGAGTAGTCGTGACTATAGATGGTAGTGATGTCGCAGTATTGGGCCAGAAGTGCATGGAAATAAGTGCTGTCGGTAAGCACATGAATTTGAATTGTGTTGTGGTAAAGAAAATGCTCTATGGAATAAGGGTTATTTTGGGAATGGACTTCATCCGGGAAGTTGGTGGCCTGTTTATTAGTGAAACTGGACAAGTAGAAATGCCATCCGAGAGACTCATTAAATTACTAACGAGTATGTTAAGGAGAAAATGCCTGTTGACGACGATGGATGTGGTAGTTGAAGAATCAAAAGATGAAATCAAAAACGTAAAAGAGGATTTTTGTGAAGATAAGATCAATATCTTGAGCGTAGACGATGAGGACTTTCATGCGACATTTGATGGAGTGAAGTGGCTAGTAAGATGGAAATGGATTCAAGGTAACCCGCCTGTTGCAGATTTGAAAAAATGTCCTAATTACAATGTGTCGAGAGACCATCAAGAGCCCTTTGATAATGAAGTCAATGAGTGGATCAGATTAGGGTGGTTGCAAGAAACAGATGAAGTACCCAAGGCAACTATACCTTTACTGTCGGTGTATCAAGCCTATAAAAACAAGGTCAGACCTGTACTCGATTATCGTGAGCTCAACAGACACCTTTCCAGCCACACTGGTGACAGTGTAGTGTGCCAAGAATCGCTAAGAAAATGGAGAACAATGGGAGAAAACATTCAAATGCTGGATTTAGAAAAAGCGTATTTACACGTACATCTAGAGGAAGATCTTTGGCAATGGCAATGCGTGAAGTACCATGGAAAAGTATATTCTTTAACGCGGCTTGGTTTCGGGTTATGCTCGGCCCCCCGTATTATGAGTGCAATTGTCAACAAGGTGCTGTCACTTGAAGAAGATATTCATAATGGCACTGATTCCTATATCGATGATATAATAGTTAATGAGAACATCGTGAAAGCAGAGAGAGTAGTGGAGCACCTTAACACGCACGGATTGAAGTCAAAACCAGCAATAGCATTGAATGGAGCAAGAATCCGGGGTTTGAACGTTGCCAAGAAGAAGAACGGATATACTTGGACTCGTGGGAATAAAGTACCAGAAGTGCTATTCCCAATGACGAAAAGGCAGGTGTTTGCCGTGTGCGGACAACTGGTGGGCCATTTTCCTGTCGCGGGTTGGTTGAGAGTGAGTTGTGGAATTCTTAAAAGATTGTGCAGCAAAGGGGAATGGGACGAACCGATTTCGGAAGAAGTGGAGCATCTGATTGGTGATGTAATAGGAAGAGTGCAAAGAGATGATCCTGTTCAAGGTATATGGGCTGTCTCAGATTGTAAAAGTGCTGTTGTTTGGTGTGATGCAAGTAACTTATCGTTGGGGGTAGTACTGGAGATTGATGGAGCCACAGTAGAAGATGCGTCTTGGTTGAGAAAGAAGAAAGACGTCCAACATATCAATGTTGCGGAATTGGATGCAATTATCAAGGGTGCAAACATTGCCATAAAATGGAACTGCAAAATTGCTAAGATTGTCACTGATTCGCAAACAGTGTACAACTGGGTGCAAAAAGTTATAAATAAAGAAAGCAAAGTGCGGACAAGTGGTTTGTCTGAGGTTCTCGTAAAAAGAAGACTGGATATAATCCAAGAGTTAAATACTGAATATTTTTCCAAGTTTGAGATTGTATTGGTAGAGTCAAAGCGGAACAAGGCGGACATCTTGACAAGAGTGAAGCGAGATTGGTTGCCAGTAATCAAGTCCATCACTGAACCACAGCAAGTTTGTTGTTTGGCCATGAACACTAAAATTGTATCAGAAGTGCATGAGAAGGGTCATCTCGGAGTAGATAAAACCTTAGCCTTGGTGAAGACAGTAGAACCGAGTGTCACCAAAGATGAAGTGCAGGAAGTAATCAAAAATTGCATGAAATGTTTGTCAATTGACCAAGTCCAGTACAATGGCAGCATGGAGTGTTAGAAGTGGAGGATAATTGGAGTCGACTGGCGAGTGATGTCACCCATTATGATGGCAAAAGGTATCTCACTCTCATTGACTGTGGTCCAAGTCGACATGTAATCTGGCGATGCATCTCCGATGAAACGCAAAGTCGTGTGTCCAAAGAAAAGGAATCAATTTTTAGAGAGTTTGGACCACCTATGGAACTGCTGCTTGATAACAGTCCAACTTTCCGAGGAAAAGAGTTCACGGAAACCATACAACGATGGGGAGTTCGAATACAATATAGGTGTGCCCATAGGCCAGCTGGAAATGGAATCATCGAACGGTGACACAGAACAATAAAGAGAATGGCAAGTCGCAGTAACAACGACCCGCTGACAATGGTATTTTGGTGGAATGCTAGTAATATGACAAGCACCAGCAAAGGAATTTTAAAACAATCTTGGAATGTATCAAGGATTTTTCAAAAAGCTGAAATCCCAGATCAACCGACGAATATTCAACACATAAAAGTTGGTGACGAAGTCTATGTGAAGCCTCCCAACGCAAGGTGCACCACGCAGTGGTTAAAGGGCAAAGTTACCAAATTAAATACCGATACTAATATTGATATTGATGGAGTTCCGCGACACATTTCGGACATTCGTGCACTAGAATCAAAGAATGAGGATAATGAGGGATGTCTTTTGAACGAAGACAGTGTGAGTACAACTATATGTAGAAAGCCAACCTTATTTTCAAATGAAGAACTAGACAAAAATGATGATTAAGAAAGTCATGAGGAATCTGATGATGAATCTGTCCAGTCCTGCGATATAACCGTTGGAAAACGACCAAAAAGAAAGTTAAATTTGCCATCCAAATTCAGTGATTTTGAATTGAGTTTCCGATAGTCTGTAACTGTTTTGTGAACTTGAGTTCAGGGGGGATGTAGCAATTTTACTGACTAGTACATTTTTCCTCTTTTATAGAACATAACTCAACGTTAGTTAAAATATTTTGTGAATATTTTTAATGAGCTTTCACATTTAATGAAAAAGTTTTTGACCTTGAAACCTGATTATACGTTAAACAGAATAGAGATCTCTTCTGTCTGTTCTGTTATTGGTGTGATATCTGTTCATGTCAGAATAGAATTTTTTTTATCACCATTCCACAGCGGTAGGTATTTGAGAAGTTGTGGTATAGTATAGAGTGTTTAAAATTTGAATTGTCATGTTTGCTCCTAATAACCCCATAGCAATAGTTTCATTACTTGTATTGACGATATTGTAAGCTGGTTGGTGGGGACACAGGAGTTACTGTAAGTGTGTCAATTTCATGTTAATTAATCGGTAATTGATCAATAATAAAGCACTTTGAAGTACATATCTCGTATTATTTGGCAAACTATTGGAACAGCGTAAAAAAATATTACAAGCTATCACGGCACAATAGAATCAATAATGGCAAAGTTGGATAGTATAAAAATGCATGATGTAGTTCGCTGCTATGATGGAACGGGAGACATTGTAGTTTGGTTGGATAAAGTAAAGCTGATTACCGAATTGCAGAAAGTGAAAGATTTAAGTACGGTTATTCAGCGTAAAAAGTTACTACATTACGTATCAAAATTATTCGGGGTGTAGATGATCGGGACGTTTGGGTAAGGTTTGGGCGATGACATTTTTTTCTGAAGTGACATAGGAACGTAGGATATCCCGCCGTTTTTAAACCAAATGAGCACTTCCCCACATTCTGCAATGAAAATGGGCAGGTGTAGGTTACTGTGTAGGGATCCAACTGTCATCTAGCAAAATAGAAAAAAAATGTGTTTTTTGAGTGACATTAAGTATTATTTCCACGCAAGAATTTTCGATGCACACATAGATTTAGCGCAATTAGACCCATATAAACATATTTTGCCCGGCTGACAGTTATTTCGGGTAAGGTAGCTTTTAAAAAATGTACAAAAACATCATCACGGGTAAAGTGATCATCTTCACCTCGAAGATCAACTTCACCCCGGTTTACGGTATATCAATTTGATATACGTGTAAAAAAATTAGCCAGTATCACACTTTGTTACTAAAACTGACAATTGTCATATAATTGTCACGATTCTACAGTCACAAAATTGTCACATCTTGTAAGATTGGACCGCCCTGCTGCACTGACAAATGCCGCTTGTTTGGCTTGTAATTCATGTTCTGTCAGCCCTGCTGTTTTCACATCTGTGACCGCAGGTAGATTCTCTAAAATACACTCCTTGTTAGTATCGAGATCTATGTTGACATGGTCTTTATGCAAACATGAGATGCATAAAATATCCATAGAAAATTGGAACGTCATGTAATTCCAAGAAATTCGAAACGTTAAATTATTCACCAAATATTAATGATTTAATCGAATTTCAGTGGTTCTAACAAAAAATAACTCTGGAGAAATCACGGAGAAACCCAAATAAATCAGAGAATTATTCTTCTGCATGGATTTTTCTCACTGTTGGATTGACATTGTTCGAGTAGACCCAAAATGTATACGGAATCGCTGGATTGCAAGTATTGAAAACACAACAGATCCTCGAGTAGTTATCCACCTGGAGTGTCACAATTAGATGGATCCAAATACGGAAGTTGTCCATTAAGAGTGGTCAAATCATGAGCGCTTTCATTCATGGGCGCAAAATGAAAGAAATGGTTTGGAAGAAATGCTTCAAGGCATAGACATCGGATGACACACAGCCGATGTCTAAGCTTCACTCTATTGCTTGTTTTGGTAGAATAAATTTTAGAAATTTCAATGCAATAAGCGGTAAATATGATGATTGACTACACTTGTATTTTTTCTTGAATTCCATCATCATACCAGCCTTATTTTCTTCATGCGCTCAATTCTGTTTATGTCATCGAGTCTTGCGGCTTTACCATTTATGCCGATTTTGTTTATCCGGTATGAATCTGATCAAGACTTTTATGCTTCATGATTTGAGCAGCAATGTGTGCCGTTTCGCATTCCAAACGATGCGATGCAAGGTTGTCGGTGTCGGTGTAAAATCCGATCGCGCCGATCGGAGAAAAATTTCTCAAAGTGCTTTGAATCTCTAAATAATGTATATATATGATAAGCATTGCCTTGCTAATCCTACGTTGCAACTAAAATTCATTGATGATAGCTTGTTTCCAAGAAAAATGACTCAAGTTTCAATTAATTTGACCATCACTACTGCTATTCAACTGTTATTTTCGTAGTGTTCCTCTGCGATCGGCGGCGGTTTCAGGCATTCTACACACTCACAAGACCAAATACTACTCAGACCTGTGGAGAAACCCCCGTCGATCTCAATATTTCTATAACCGGTCGCTGACTTTATGACGAAAAGATAGTGATGGTTTCGATCGGCAGCGATCGGATTTTACACCGACCCGATTTCTCGGAGTTTTAGTCAAAACGTGCCACTAAATTCAGTAAATGTACTACTAGTACTACTCAGACCTGTGGAGAAACCCCCGTCGATCTCAATATTTCTATAACCGGTCGCTGACTTTATGACGAAAAGATAGTGATGGTTTCGATCGGCAGCGATCGGATTTTACACCGACCCGATTTCTCGGAGTTTTAGTCAAAACGTGCCACTAAATTCAGTAAATGATGCTATCGTATCACCAAAACTATTCTTTACTCCAAGACTTATTTTAATTGTAAGAAAAGTCGAACAAGTACTTTGTATTATTAGACCTTAACCAACGAGTAGAAGCGCAGCCACTTCTTTCATTGAGCTTCGTTGCAAACATCTGAGTTGTAATATCTAATCTTCTATCTTTACAACTCTATGGTGTATTAATCAGTATACACATTAGCATGCACAGTATAAAGGGTACATGGGTTCTCGGCTAAAAACACAGCGTACACGCATAAGAAAACTGAGGGTGTATTCAAACCATGAACATATTCAAACAAAGTTAAGGAATAGAAATATTTCCAATCTCATAGAGTGAGATATTACATCTCTCCCTTTCCACAAATCACGGAGTAAGGGATCCGTCTGCAAAGATGTCACTGTCGGTGAAATAGTCATTCAAGTATATTGGTCTTCTTCTGGTACGTGTTTGGTTCCGGTTGCCTCCGCTCAGGTGCTCGTGTTTCGGTTCGTCGCTGGTTGTCGATAGGCTCTCCTGCCTCGTCTCGTCTCGGTTCCGGTTCTCGCGTCTCGCTCCTTCTACAACTTCGTTCTCGTCCTCTTGGATCGGTTCTCTCGTCTCGGTCGGATTCTCCTGGATCGGTTCGCTCGTCTCGGTCGGATTCTCCTGGATCGTCTCATCGGTGGCTTGGGTCTCCGGTTCTGCTTCGGTTCTATTATCTGCCAGGTTCAATGTCGAACCTGCTCGCATCTCGATAGATCGTTCGTCCGTCAGTTGATCTTCTCGCCTTGACGCTGGATCCGTCCGTCTTCTCGATGGTGTACAAGTTCGGTTCGTATGGAGTGGACCATTTGTCTCTCTTCCTCTGTTTCACCAAAACGTGATCCCCGATATTGAATCGTGGATCGTGTGATCCTCTATCTTTATAGTTCTTAATCCTGTTTTTGTAACTTCTGTCTATCTCATTAATGGCCTGGTCTCTATCACTGCTCGGTCCTTCAAAGGTTCTAGTATAGAGCTTTGTCCTGACCTTTCTACCCATGAGTGCCTCGTAGGGTGAGATTCCTGTAGCAACATGTGGGGTGGACCTAAAACCCATCAACATCTCCTGGACAGCTATCTTCCAATTTCGTCCTTCTAAGTGGGCTATTCTCTCAGCTTTGTTTAGGGTCTTCATAAAACTCTCAGCAGCGCCGTTCGCTGTGGGGTGCTCTGGCGTAACACGGTGGTGGTGAAAACCTTGCTCATCGGCGAAGTTTGAGAATATCTCCGAGTTGAAGAGGGGTCCGCTATCTGATATGACAGTACTGGGAATACAGTGGGTGCTGAAGATTTTTGTGAGCTTCTCAATGGTGGGACCTGATGCTGTAGAGTAGACAATTTCGACTTCTGGGTACCGTGTTCGTAAGTCTATCACAACTAAATTGTAATGCCCGTCGGGGTAGGGTCCCCCAAAATCAATCGAGACGGTATGCCATGGCTCATTAGGTATCTTGGTCATCTTGGCTGGTGACTCTCTATGGTCATCGGTTGCAGTCTGGCATGGGTGACAGTTTTTGATTGTGTTTTCTACTAGTTGGTTAATGTTCTCGAACCAGTACTTGTCACGTATCATGCGCTTCGTCTTCGTCATCCCGAAATGGCCCATTTTATGAGCTGAATTGACTATCCTTTTCTGAAGTTTTTCTGGAATTATAATCTTATTCATCCTGAAGAGGAGTCCGTCAGCCTCATAGATTTCTGTCTTAAGACTATAGAACGGTATGACATCGGGGTCCCTTCTCATAGCTTCCCATGATTCGCTCCTTATGGTCTCTCTCAGCTTCTGCAGTTGTGGATCTCTAGCGGTTTCTTTTCTAATCTCGTTCAAGCCGGTGTGTTCATGAGTGACTATGCATCTGACATATCGTTCGGTTGAGTCTGAAGCTGTCTCAGTTAATGGATGCCTTGAGAGGTAGTCCAGGGGGTCTCTTTCATCTCTGCCCGGTTCGTAGATCATTTCATAGTCCACATCCTGCATGTCCATGATCCACCTCTCAAGACGTGGTGGTAAGTTCACTTTCGTCTTGTTGAAAAGTGGAATCAGTGGCTTGTGCGAACAAACTATCTTGAACTTCGGTGCACCTAGCAAGTACATGCGGAATCTGTTTTTCGCCCATCGGACGCATAACGCATCTTTCTCGGTCTGGCTATAGTTTCTCTCTGTGCTAGTCATCGACCTGCTAATGAAATGAACTGGCTTGATGCCTGATTCTGTCTTCTGGAATAATCCTGCCGATAGACCTTCATGGAAGCTCGCTTCAGTTCTTACGATAATAGGGTATCCAGGGTTAAAGAATGCCACGGCAGCATCATCTGTGATGGCCTCTTTCAGCTTCTCAAATGCCTTGTCTTCAACCTCGGTCCACTGGAATTTCTTATCTTTCAGGGTTAGGTTACGGAGTGGAGCTGTTAGGTGCGAGTAGTTAGGTATGAATTTTGACAAATAACCAGTCATTCCTAGAAAACTGCGGACTTCTGACTTAGATTCCGGTATGCTGCATTCCTTGATGGCTTTGACCTTCTCGGGAGCCGGTCGCAGTCCGTCGTCAGAGAACTTATAGCCGTAAAATTCTATCTCTTTCAGACCGAACTGACATTTCTGACGGTTGAATGTGATGCCAAAATCTCTCGCTTGATTTAAGACCTGTTTCAGAGCTTTAGCATGCTCCTCTTCGTCTCTGCCGCCAATGAGTATGTCGTCTCTATGGTTCAAACAGTTGGGGATATTGCCGAATATTCGGTAAACAACTTCGTCGAAGCTATCTTGGGCTGATTTCGCTCCGAATATCAATCTGGTTGGGCGCATGTTGCCCCAAGGTGTGCTGAACGTGGCAATGTTTCTCGTCTTTGGATGAAGGCTAAGCTGGTGGTAACCTTGATTCATGTCAAGTTTCGAAAATATCTTGCATTCACTGAATTTGTGGGTAAAGTCCTCGACTGTGGTGCCCTGAGTGATACTGTTTCTTTCCATGGCCTTATTTGGTTCTCTCAGATCTATGCATGCACGGATCATATTGGACTGTAATTCTTGTTCATCTCGGTATCTTGGCTTCGGCATGATGACTAATGGTGAACACCAACTAATGGCTTCATTATCTGGGACGCGCTCGTAAATTCCATTTTCTACACATTCATCTAGCAATGCTTTGAGTGGCTTCAGGAGGTAGAATGGGACTGGTCTGGGCTTCTGTGCGATCGGTTCTGCGTCATCTTTCATGTGGAAGTGTGCATATATCTCGAGGTCATTCTTCTTGTCTCGGATGTGGCCTATGCCCTTGAAGACTTCCTCGTACTCCGCTAATATTGCCTCGCGATCTGTAGGCTCATTCTTAATGAGGCGTATCCTGAGGTGATTCTCGCGGGCGAATTTACCGTGGGGGTTTATCTTCAACATCCCTAATGTTTCTAAGGTGTCTCTGCTTAGTAGGGGTGGAGATTCTAGTCTGCCCTTGACGATAACGAATTTAGCAGTCGTTCCGCAAGTTATGTTCTTGATAGTGGTCTCCATCTCTCCTTTCACTAGAAGCTCTTTCTGGACGGCTTTCAACCTAACAGTGGAAGGTTTCAGTACTAGTGTACTTGATGATCTGTTGGTCAGTGCTTTGAACTGGTGCTCATCCATGACATTGACTTCTGAGCCTGTGTCAGGTTCTATAAGTGTTTTCACATCTGCGACATGAACAGTAATCAATTTGTCAAATTTCTGGGATTTCTTTTGCATGCCTATCTGTTTCACGCGAAAAAAAATCATCATCTGAACTAGTCTCGTTCTCTGCTTCTTCCAACTTCCTAACGGATTTCTTCTGCTTGTTAAACCTCTGGCTCTGATTCTGGTTAGGCTTGCTGGATTTACAAACATTGGCCCAGTGGTTCAACCCGCCGCACTTATGACATTTCTTGCCGTAAGCAGGACAATTTCTCCCCTTCTCGTGTGTGCCTGACTGACCACAATAACCGCAGGGGGTCCTGTTTTGGTTTGGCTTGCTAAAATAAGGCCTAGCTTGTTTCGAGCTATGTGGACGATTTCTGATTTTCGCGATGGCTTTGGAATCCCTATCTTCCGATAATTTCATGTCGTTAAGTTGATCTGTCATGGCCTCCATCTGCTGCGCTTCCTCTAGAAGCTGATCGAGTTTCCATCTTTTATTCACAGCGTTTTTGATAAGTGTCTTGTCATCAGTGGTTTGAATAATGTGCTCAAGTATCCTGTCATCACTATCAACAAAATCACAATAATTGGCTTTTTCTCTAAGCCGCGCAGCATAATTACCCATTGGTTCATGCCTATTGGGTCGCATCTTGTTAAACAGAAACTTCATATGCTGGGTATTAATCTTTCTCATGAAATGATTGTCTAGCTTACATTTCAGTGTGGTGTATACATCTTTTGTCACACCCTTGGGTAAAGTGGTGGGGTTTGGGAGGTGCTTAGCCAAACGCCTTACCTCTGGCCCTCCGTAAATCAGGACAGCATCCTTTCTATCTTCTGGATCACTAATCCTACGAAATCTGAATTCAGTTTCAATCCCCTCTATCCACTCTTCCCACTGCATGCCTGTGGCAGCAGCATCGCCGATGGGGTGAAAAGGTGTGGCTCTCAAATCACGGTTCTCTATTGCTGTAGTAGCCGTTCCCGTCGCCATTGTAATATCTGATCTGATGTAATCTAATCTGCTATCTTTACAACTCTATGGTGTATTAATCAGTATACACATTAGCATGCACAGTATAAAGGGTACATGGGTTCTCGGCTAAAAACACAGCGTACACGCATAAGAAGACTGAGTGTGTATTCAAACCATGAACATATTCAAACAAAGTTAAGGAACAGAAATATGTCCAATCTCATAGAGTGAGATATTACATGAGTAGGGCAAATATATGTTGTTTTGGAAACAGACATAAAAGTATTGTACGAATATGAATGTCATGTAGCTATATTAAAGTGTAGGATGTACTTCTTTGTTTTTGGTGAGAGGGGCTGTCTGGTTGTATTTCGCACATGTGCAGACGGAGACTAGGCTCCAAGTTCAGTCCGGCACTGCATTTAACTTTTATTGCAACCGTACTAGACAATGCTGATTCTCGGAAGTACGTTGAAATGAATGGGCAGTTTTTTGATAGCCAGGGCAGCCAACTGCTGGTACTCTTAGTTGCTGTGACGAAGCCAAAATTCAGGTAGAGCCTCATTGACAAACTCGAGCATCAGACCCCCACTATCGCCCATCACAATCCACATTTGGTAATTTGCATGTTACAATGTTTGCCCTGAAAGGAGCACGAATCCTGGACAAATCAACTTTTTGCTGAAAAGCATCGACCGATACTATCCGTGAAAAGTTGGCAGTGACTCTTCGTGTCTTTGAGAAGTTGGTCCAAAAAGCGATGATCAGTTTGGGAGAGAAGCTCTTACAACCGTGGAAGTCTGCAGCATTGTGTTCTGTAAGATCGGCAATGTTCTGTTGAACGAAATAATTTTATCATGCAGGTTAGAAGAATTGCATGTGCGTCCTCGACAGATGTAAGATTTTTGACTGTAGGAAACCATTGGAAATGCATGCAAGTTTGCACAGCCATTCATGATCGAAGAAGTGTGTCGCCAATATAATATCCACAGAAAGTAAAAACAACTGTGCTTCAACGCAAAAAAACAGACTGAGATTGTTCCCGCGAGTCAAGGAAAGATATGTTAGCGAATAATTCATGGCAAATGTTACCCTGCGTGCTGTTTGCTGCTTACGATTCCGCTGCTCTAATCCACGTATTTTCAACCAAGGCTTGTTGAGAAGCATGTGATAGGCACTAGGCCTAATCTACATCAGACTTGCACACCAGTGTTCGCAGATGTAGATTTGTTGTCGCAGAGGTGTTGAGCTGTTGAAGGATTGATGTTGGATGTTATTGACATCAAGAAAGATACCATCTAAGATAAATTTATCATTAAAAATGACCGAAATGAAGGAATGATGCCAACCAATGTGAAGGAATAATAATAACCAATGTTCAGAAATGAAATTCCCATGAAATCTCGGAAACAGCTGCTGAAGTGCACGGATTTCATGTCAATGTTGCGTTTGCTTTTACCATTTTTACCATTGGCTAGCCTTTTATAAAATAGCTGTGATAATCTTGCAGTAAGTCCAAACGTTGTTCTTAGACATGTCTGTTTTATTACATACCGTGCGGTAATTCCTCTAGCAAAGAACGCAGCTTTTATTTACAATCAATCGTCTGCTATTAAGTAAAAAGCAGTGGTCGGGCCAGCTGCAAAAATTTTCGCACTGCGAAAATCTGCGAAAATGTTAATAAAAATGAACTCGTCATCATCATCATCATACGTTTAACGTCCCTTTTTCCGCCGTTGGCTGGGTTTGACGGTTTCCTCTGATGGCAGTTCTCCATCTTCCACGATCCTTGCAGAGATCCTCGCAGAGACCCAATCTCCTGCAATCCCCACGAACAGTTTCTTCCCAGGTGGTACGAGGTCGACCTCTGATCTTCCGTCCTGGTATTTCGATCTTCCACACCTTTACCCAATCTTCATCTGGCTTCCGAACTACATGGCCATACCATCGCAGTCGCCTTCTTCTCATGGCTTCTTCTACTCCAACCAAGTCAAGCCTTTGGAGGAGCTCTTCGCTGGAGATTCGATCTCGAAGGGAAACACCACAAAGCCACCTGACCATTCTTCTTTCGGCTCTTACCATCTTCATTTTGTTTTCTGTCTTCATGGCCCATGTCTCACTGCCGTACAACATTCTGCTCCTCACACAGGCTTCGTAAACCTTCCCCTTCATCCAGAGAGGTGTCCGTCTTGAAGCCAGGAATGGTAACAGCTCGTGGAATCGCTTCCAGCCACAACGTATGCGCGTAGACACAGCTGCATCCGCACCACCACCGCCATCCAACATGTCCCCAAGATAGCAGAACCTGTTCACCACTTCGTAACGCTGCCCTGCCACATCCACTTCTATTCCGTCACCCATCTTCGTTGCTGATGATATGTCACCTTTACATCGTTTGCATGCAAATCCCCTTTGCGGTAGCTGATGTTATGCGTCCTTTCACGCCACTACATCTCTTGTGTATCCATCTACCGCAGTCCGTGCATCTTATGGAATTTGCACCAACTCCTTTGTTACACACACCACATGGATAGATTCCCGATCGATCTGTATTGCCTGCTCCATCTGAAGATATCATCATCTTCGTCTTTTCGCTGTTCACCTTCAGACCCTTCGCCTCCAAACATGTCTTCCACTTCACAACTTTCTCCATGAGTTCCGCCTCGCTCCTTGCCATGATCACCAAGTCGTCAGCAAAGAGAACTTCCCAAGGCAAGCCTTCTCTGGTTTCCGACGAGATTGCATCCATGACAATAGCGAAAAGCAGAGGGCTAAGGGCGGAACCTTAAAGGCTTAAGGGCTAACTCGCTGCGAAAAAAATGGACGTGGTCCTGCGAAAAAAGAAGTCTTGTTATTTGTGCATTTAAATGAACGTATGCTGTTTAGTGGAGCAAATGCTGGTTTACAGGACAAAAATTATACGTAAACTTGATAGCTGCTTGTATTATTCTTAATATTTTCGGCTAGTGAAAACTTCATGGTTATCGTAGTGTCTTACATCTTGCAGCAGGTTCAGCTAAAGAGAAAAATTGCAGCAATAGCTCAGTATGTGGCTGTTTTACACTTTTGAAAGCATCAATTTTACACTTTGTGTCAAATAATCGCAAGTACGAACCTTCCAAGGCTGTTTCAGAAGTCGCCGGTAGCTCAGTAAAAGAGGCCACTAATGATACACCCCACACTTTTTAGAAACGTTTCTTACCTGACATTAAACAAATTTGAAAAGGCATTCTAAAGAAGTGGATGCTGCAAAAAAACATTTTATACCAGTTATGCATAAAAATCAGCTTCGTTTGAAGTGATGCAAAGTCCATAAAATCTCCGAATATCGAGGCATGGACAATGGAAGTCGTGAAGAGGCTGCCATCGATATCCAATAATAGAAATCCGACATAATACATTACATTGAAGGTCTAGGACAAACATGCACATTGAAAACAATATTATGCACAGTGGACACGCTTTGCCATGACAACAGTACCGGTACCTAAGAAATAATAGCCTCCTGTGACTGACAATTTATGGTTAGGCACCGGTTCCTTGTCAGTGCCTTTTGTAAAGATTCACGGTTGCTATCCTTTAATAAAATTGTGTAATGGGAGCCAATCAACAACTGTTGGATGTTTCACTAATTTCACAATCAATTCTGCCACTCGATACCAATTACAGACGTTCTTCGTGAAAATATGTCGTTGGCCAAGCAACATTCCAAAGCTTGTTTAAAATTACAAAAGGAGAAAGAAGAAAGAACCGACAGATGACCATCAGAAAAAGTTTGAAAAGCAGTCAAAGCAAGAAAAGGAAAATAATTTAATAAAGATGAATTCGATGCTTAAAAATATATTGAGAGACAAAAGAATGAGACATCGGAGAAAAAGAAAGACATAAGGGAATGGAAAGTCATTAGTGGAGCCTTCGTCAAGTGCAGAAATAATCACGTATAGTCAAAAAAATTATTTCTGCGCACCACGAAGCTCTTAGATTGAAAGTTAGTGCACCAAATTCAAGCCTGATAAGGTGTATTCTTGCAATTTTGATGGAAAATCATATGAGAATGCTTTGGGAGGAGGCGTCAAAAAAGAAGCACATTATATTTATCTAGCTGCATTTCAAGGTTGTAATTGTTACATTCTTGCTAGTTAAGATTTCCGCACTGCTGAATTTCTACATGAATTTCTGCTGAATTTTTTCCTTTGACCCTTTTGTCGACGCCTGATATCAACTGGAACAGACACTGTCTTAAATAAGTGTAATTAATAATCAATAATTTTTATTGTAAAGTTTTTGTAATTGTTTTAGTTGTAAGATCAGTGATTTTTGGTTATGTTTGTGACATGCACGTAGTACATGTAATCGTTAGAAATGCTGAGAAGATCGATGTTCAGCTTAACGACCGCATGCGCCTCATATCAGGAAGTATTAGATCGACCCCTACAGAGCTACTTCCAGTACTGAGCGGGATTGAATCTCCAGACATACGAAGAGACAAACAAGCCTTGCAGCCATACAATCGAGCTATTCAACAACCCAACCATCTTCTTCATCAAGTTGCAACCACCCCGGTATCAGATGAACAACGACTCCAATCTCGAAATCCGCTCTCAAGAAGGTTCTACCATCTGAAATAAAAGGCCAGCGAGACGACACCAGACACTTGCGCCATGAATACATGGAAGAGAAAATGGGATGACTCTAACCACCAACTCAAAGAGTTTATTGGAAGACTTTTTTGATCGCAAGAAATTTTGATATGAAAAAGTGTGTTCATGATCAATATCCGACAATATAATTTTTTGACTTAAATGTTGACAGTCGCGTGGAATTGCTCATATATACCGTATCTTAAATAGGTGCCTGGAAGAGAAGAGAGCAAGCTTTAATTTGAATCATGCTTCTTTGGGTTCTACCTTGTCGGAAAGGTTTATTGTCGGTGGTTTGTGACCGTGCTCCGGCTAACTAGCAGGCTCTGGAATATTATTTTTGTTTCACTGGTCATTGAATTTATTTATGTTTGATTAATTTTTCATTCTTATTCTCCACGTTTGTTTATTTTAAATGTGTGGTAGGCTTCGGCCGTCCCAATTAACACCACCCCCTGGTTTGTCAGATATGAACAGTCATCAGATGTTTCATGTTGTTGAATCAGGTTTTTGGGCATGGCACTTATTTGGCTCATTTGTGATCGAACTTCCTTTCACTGCTCTCTTTTGCTCTTCCCCATTTGTTGCAGGTTAAGGTGTGACAGATCCAACGTATTCACAAGGTGTGACAGATCCCGAACCCACTGGTAATGCTTTGGGAGGCAGGCCCGGTCAACTGCTCGAAAAAAGGCGGTACAGTTCCACTGCCACGGACATGCGTGGGTAGCTTTACTGAGGGGTTTAGCCCGTGTAGCTGTATCCGGTTCCTCTGTGGCCTACCTGACTTTTACCCATTGTTACGGCAAAGGGGTTCTCATTTGGGTTTCTTCTTAAAGCTTTTGCGACATGAACTTTGCCTATAAGTGTCTTTTTTGCGTATTATTTAATGCAGCTTTGTTGCTATTATAAACGTTTTTCTGATGCCTTCCAAAGTTTCTTGTATCACTTTTGTTGTACAGTATAATTTTCGTTTATTTGATTGATATTCTACGAGTAATTATGAAAATGAGAAAGACACACAAGAAACGTAGTCAAGCCGTCAAGCTCAAAACCCCTCTCAGGATCAGCTTCAGCAACGTAAGAGGACTGAGATCCAATTACGACGACATCAACATCTTCCTGCATAGTAAGTCACCAGATCTTCTAGCCCTGTCGGAAACCAGGTTAGATCCCAGTGTGTCATCAAGCGACGTTACTCCTGATGGATACATATTTCACCGGATGGATAAAGCACCTTGTCATAGTCTTGGAGTCTATGCCAAGACAAGCCTTCCCTTGAGAAGACTTCGTAGCTCAGAGGATCCAAGGCATGAGTATCTTGCCTTCATTGCGCCGCTACAGAAAACCACTCTTCTTCTATTTTTCCTATACCGCTCTCCATCAACCAATGCGGATATTTTCAATGTTCTTTCTGACAAGATCGATTCCCTTCTACAAGAGTATCCCAGCGCTGAAGTTGCCGTTTTTGGTGACTTCAACGTGCACAATGTTGACTGGTTTGTGCACTCAGGCAGCCGAGGATTTCGCTGTCTCTCACAACCTTAGTCAAATGGTTTCTTGTCCTACCAGAGTGCCTGAGCGAGCTGGGGATACTGGATATCTCCTTGACCTGTTTCTCACCTCAAATCCAACTTGTTTTTCACACAAGGTTACTTCTCCCCTCGGCACGTCTGATCACTGTGTTATCACAGTTTCTGGCAAGCAAATTTGCTCCACACCGTCTGCACCTTTCCATAGAACAGTTTATCAATTCTCCAAAGCAGACTGTTGTGGCTTCCGCACTTTACTTAGTCAAGTTTAAGCTGAGAATTTGATTCTGAGCGAGAACGTCCACAAGTCGGCGCAAGAACTGACAGAGTGGCTTCAGATAGGGATGTTGGCCTACATTCCTCACCGTACTTTCCAAATGAAGCCCCACTCACAACCTTGGTTTACACCAGAATGTGCAGCTGCAATTTGCCAGCGTGACCACTTTTTCCATAAATATAAGCGTGACAGTATCGCTGGCAATCTTGAATTGTACAAAACCGCACGTAGACATTGCAAGGAAACCATACATCAGGCCAAAGGCCGTTACGCTTTGTATGTACGTAAATCCATTGCTACCCAAAAGCTTGGCTCTAAGGACTTCTGGAGGATTTACAACAGTGTCACCAATAGGAACAAATCCTCCATCCCAGCACTCCGTCATGCCGAAGTCAGTACTTCTATGGCGACAACCTCAGCAGACAAAGCCGAGCTTCCAATTGCTGGCAAGATTTTTGAAGCAGTGATTAACCAACACATTGTTAACTTCCTTGAAACTCAGAACCTTCTATCAGAAGAACAGTATGGCTTCAGGCACTCTCGATCAACTGCAGATCTTCTTTCATATGTCACTGAACGTGTGAGTCGTGTCCTTGACAGACAAGGTGAGACGAGATCAGTTGCCCTGGATATTTTGCAAGGCATTCGATAAAGTCTGGCATCAGGGACTCCTTAGGAAGCTAAAGTCCTATGGAGTTGCTGATCAACTCCACAAACTTCTTGCTTCTTTCCTTAGTGACCGGCAGATATGTCGTTTTAGATGGACAAAAGTCTTCCACCAAGTTTGTCAATGCAGGAGTTCCTCAAGGGTCAATTTTGGGACCCACTCTTTTTCTGCTGTACATCAACGACCTCCCAGACTGCCTAGTGAGTAAATTGGTGATGTATGCAGATGACACGACACTCTTCAATTCCAATGAGCGACTTGCTAAAAACACTCCGCAACGTCAGCAGTTATGCGACGTTCTTAATGAAGACTTACACAGGGTCTCAGAATGGGGCGCCAATTGGTTTGTTTCCTTCAATCCTTCAAAAACTCAGATTATTCTGCAACCACGACTTAAAGGAGATGATGATGATCATAGCATTAAGATGTCAGATCATAGGATCAGAGAACAAGATTCCATCTCCTTCCTTGGATTGTCGGTTACGAAAAACTTGTCATGGAAACCGTACATCCAATCCATTAGCAAGCAGGCAGCTCAACGCATTAGTAGTCTCTATCGTGCCAGCAGCTATCTTCCACCACAGACTGTCTGCTATCTTTACAAGTCCACTATTCGTCCTCTGATGGAGTATTGTTGTCATCTGTGGGCAGGCGCCCCACAAACGCATCTTAACCTCCTTGAACGGGTTGATAAACGTGTCAAGAATCTCATGGGTGAAAAACTTGCTAGCAAGTTGCAGCGCTCTCCGTCAGACGGGATGTTGCTTCACTCAGTCTCTTCTACAGGTACTATTTCGGTAGAAGCAGCTCTGCAGTAAATGGGTGCGTACCCAAACCTAAGATCTCTTCCAGAAGCACACGCAGAGCTAATGCACTCATATGCTATCATGTGAGCTTAGAACGCGCAAGCACTGTGAGTCGCTCGAAAAGCTTTTTTGTTCGCACGGCACAGCTTTGGAATCAGCTTCCCCAGACCACTTTCCCTGACCAATACAATCTTGATACTTTCAAGAGGCGTGCAAACTGGTTTCTGATGGGGACGGTTTAATCAGATTAGAAGATCTTTTGTTTTTTTCATTTTATTTATTTAAAATAACACAATTTGCTACTTTTCATTGAGTAACCCCTAGCTTCGGTCATGGCTCATAGGAGTGCTAGGGGTGAAAATTCAGTAAAAAAAATTGCCTGAGCTAAAAGCTAAATCTTTAATTTGAAAACGAGCTCTAGAGTCTCGAGATTTGAGAATGAATTTTCTGATTGTGAGATATGAACTGTTTCAGCAATTGTAGAGGTCTGTAGTGTTCGTGTTTTGACATTTTGAGTCGTGTTATATTTTCGTGACACTTATTCATATCAAGATTTTAAATCGAGAAAATTTCACGACTTAGCCTGTGCTAGCTAAAGACAAGCTCTCTAGAATGCATTAAATTTCACGATGATGAAGGATAAATAAACAACATACCTTCATTGTACCTCCACTGCTAGATCGCCTACAGAGTAAAATGTGCGTATGTGAGTGCAAGTGACAAATACATGGACGAACCGCGATTGTTATCAAGCGTCTTCTATGCTGACCCTCAGTTCAGTTGTGGACCGAGCGTGTAACCGACTACCCGACTTTGAGCAGAACAGTTCACGCCTGTTGCTCCAGCGTTGCCACTGCTACGCAGATTAGGGATCTGAGCTGCGCGTGCGCGTAACCTGCGCGGATGAAGGTTTTAGAAAAATATTCTTTTATTTGGGCTTATAAATATGGAAGAGTTATGTTTTTTTTAAAATAACGGCAGCTTATTTCTTGTAAATATGCAATGAAACATCTTTTTCTACAAGAACTACCGGTACTTCGACTTTAGTTAACATGATTAAACTATTAGGTCATCGATAAATATGTGGGTAGGCCTACAGCTGAGTGACCTTGATTTAATGTCCGAATTTTTTAACTATTATTTGTGGGTTGCATCGATTAGGATGCTATGTTAAGGTTGAAATTACGTGTTTTCATTTACATATGATAATAATAATAGCAACTTAGTTTAAGCTCAAAGCACATTAGCGCTTATCATGTTACCGATGTGGTTGAGATAAAACTGGTTGTTCGCATCAATGAACTCAAAAGAAGCAAATAGGTCGATATATTTTTAAATAGCCTTGATTGTTTTTTCCATTTTCGTGTTTTTGTTGTGTTTGCTGTTATGTCTATGACGTATTATGTGACTGTTACAGCGTTTTATACCAGTTCCTATGCTTTAATAATCGTATTCGGTACAGAGTCACAATTATAGACGTTTTATTATTCATAGCATGTCATGTAGTTGAGACACGTATGACTCATGAATATTCTAAAGCGTGCGAAATTTATCTTACACATACGAGGTCTACTTACATCGTCCTATCTATAATAAGATGATGTTATTTTTGTAAAAATTGTTGCTCCTGATACAAGTTTGCTTTTTATTTCTGTAGCATGTACTTTAAGCAGTTTTAACATTTAAATTACAGTTTGATCAGTGTATTAAAAATCAAATCCTTGCGAAGCAATAAAAATCTGAAATGTCATTAAAATCGCTCACAATTATGCGATATGTTTTAGCACGGTCAAGAATGCTGGACATTCATAAAGCCTAGACAAGGTTAGAAAGTTTCTTCCATGAATCAAATTACCAATCCACTACTTTGTAGATAGTTTCCATAGTTTCCTGGAACAGCGAACATGTTCCCAAAAGTAAGTGCTCACGGATAGAGTTTCCTAGCATATCACAGACATGAGTTTAGACCTTCATTTATACTACCCTGCATCGATACTCACTGCCTGCGCGGATGGGGTCCGGACGCCCGGTGGTAACGCTGTGCACGCTGCTGTTGCCAACCCAGCAATTTCCGTTTCAAGTGACGTTCATTTTCAGAAGCGTGGATTGTCACGTGCAATAAACGTTGCGTTCTTGAGAAGATCGACAACTGGTCTAGTCATTTGACTGTATTTACTGAACGCTTAATCTAATTTAATTTACTTTGTAATTCCTTTGATAGTGTAGTCCCCTCCAGTGAACTGTTGTTTTGCATTGAAAAATATAATTTAAATGAATTAGGCTACTCTCAAAATAAATTTCGTTTTCGTGTTATTTGTAGACGTTTTGAACATGGTGTTCAGGCAGTGCAACACGACACGTCGTGAGGGCAAATTTCCGACGACTGCAGACAATTAGTCTGTAGTTCGATTGACAATTAATCTGCATATGAATTACTGATTCTTTACTGATAAACTGCAATGATGGTGGCCAAAAACCCAGAAAACTTTGTACTTCTCTACTTCTCTTAATGGCTTGAATCTAATATTATTCTCATCTCTTGACTTTTTCCTTTCGAAGTAAGGGTATCATTTTAGAATAAAAAGCATATTAAGTCACTTGGCGTCTGCAATGTGTAACATTTGAACACAATGCAGTAGTAGTGTGCTGGCACCACATACTGCATGAAGATGCTCCTGTCCTCATACCAGGGATTGCAAATACCCGTGTTTCTGCTGCCACCCGAATCCTATGATCAAAAGTGATAAAACTGCATGTAATTCGTTTTCATTATCATGAAATATTGAATAGTCTGGTTCCTGAGATTAAGTTTAAATTATGCGTTTCATAATACATAAAAACATACTAATGAAGTGATACTGAAATCCTAGGATTTTGCTATCGCCAATTGCAGTTGTTACTCTGGTTCACAGTTGTTATTGCCTTTTTTTACAGAATACCATTACTTAATTTCAATGGATGATTGCAAGTATCTAAAATATCGGTAATGCAATCTGAGACGGAGCATAGAGAAATATGTACTCTTTCTGAAGACATGATAACTGTAACTGAATTTCTGAATTAATTAAGTTTACATTTGCCATGACTATCAATCAAGAAAAACAATTTCAAAACGATAAACAAGTGTATTGCATTAGAATAAAGAAAAGACAGCAAAATTGCTTTCATTCGTGTTTATTTAACTAACATGCGCATTGCGCATATCCAACCATTATTGACTTATTAATAATTACAGCCATTGTTCATTGTAAGTGTAAAGTAGTCGGATCAATACCATGATTCCAGAGAATCACAATGGATCTTTTTATGTTATTAGCTTTGAAAGTCATGGATGTCCATTCATTCCTTGGTGTGGATTAGTAAAGCGGGTTCAGTGGTCACAAGTCTACAACGGCAGCATGACAATTAGAATGAACAAAGCATGAAAAAGTTTGAGATGAGAAAAAGTCACTCTAAGTGAGTAACGAGAAAAACAAGTTTGAGGTTCTATAACTTTTATGACTTCTATCGTTAAATAGGATTTTCCTCAGCATCAACATCTCATCATAAACACTTCGCTGGATTCGGGATCCGGGAGGATCTCATCCCGGATCCGGATATTTACGACAGGATCCGCCGGATTGACCCGGTGCAATCCCTGCCTCATACAGAATGGAATGGCAGCTTTTACCATTCGGCTTCTCAAAAGAAAAATGGCTCAATTGCGCCTCAAGGAAGTGCCTTACTAAGCCATTAGACTGGATTGATCCATAGATTTTGTTTGAAGATGCTTTGATACTGAAGCAGTCTTCCTAATGAAGAATAAGTTTCACAGAATTTTTTACATTAAAATGTGACGTCATGGCACGATTAATAGAAATGACAGCTGCACGAGAATAGTGTATTTCCAATTTGAATGTAAAATTATTGAACGAAATGAGAATAATTGTTTTTGATACAGCTAAGTAGTATGATACATGGGCCTATATGTAGACTATTCGAAGATACGCAGTTTTTATACAGAGCTAAAATGTGTGGCTGATATTCATGTGTTGCCATTTCTTTGGTCAAGGAATTTTGTGCTTGAATTTTTCAATTCGGCCGCATAGATAGATAAAACCAATGACAACAATCCAACCTTCCCGAACCTCTCAATCTGTACTTAGCACTGGATAAATAAACGCAGAGTGACGCTCTGTGCAGTCCTTAAACTTGTTCATCCATTCTAGCTATATTGTAAGCTAGCTTGGACCATCTTGAGCCTTGCTGATGAGTCTGATAGGCCAAACGCAGCGTCCTCGTCGGCCAAGGAATTTTGTGCTCAAATTGTTCTTAACAATAAACACGAGACATATTTCTGTGCACAGATTCATAGTTTTGTATTTTGATCATTATGCAGAGTGATCCTAACGAACTGCATCTGTCTCATTTTGTGAAAAATGAGACATCGTTTTGATGACTCAACTATGTTTTGAAAGAAAGTGAAAATTGAAGAGTCTTCACCTGACCCCGAAAATATTCTGCGCATTATTTGAACACCTGCATATCATGATGCCTTTTATCATGTGATCATAATTTTGCTCTATTGTATCCTTGACGAAGGCTGTGAAAACGAAATATTGACCATTGTATAAGTAATACGATAAATCGCAGCAGCTTCTGGCTTTTAAATCAGTTTATAATTTTTGGTTCATCATGCTGCTAAAAAATTTGATTTTGATTTTGTTTAATCATAATAGCACAGTCGCAATATGATCTACGAGTACCTACGCATTATTGTAACTCATTCAATTCGATCACCTTGATCCATTCCGTCAAACATCAAAGATGAAATGAAAGTTTCAAAAATTTACTTTGTTTCTCCAGACTACAATGGCAGCAGAGGTCGCAAAAATGGAGCTAGATGAGGGAAATTCAAAGGCCGAAGAAACTCCTCGTCAAGTATTAACGGGATATCGGCCCGATCTTGCGTACACAGAAGTCACAAGCGCAACTCCTGGAGTAGTATCTGTAATGACAGAAGTTGATAATCATGAGTTTCATGGGACTGGTGCCGATTTTGTCACAGCCGCGGAACGTGCAGCCCTTGAAGTAATAACCTATCTCTACAGTACCGAAGAAATAGCATTTGGAGTTGAACGATTCAATAACCTAATGGCATGGAAAGATAAAACCAATGACAGCACACCAGCCGCCCCGACCTCTCAATCCGCAGCTAACACAACTGCTCTCAGTCCCCTCATGATTTTCAACCAACTTTACCAGAAAAGTAATCCAGAGTGGACAGTGACTCAACTTTCTTCACATCCACCCAAATATCACGCTGTTTTGAAGGTGTCCGAACAATCGTTTGAGGTAGGTGCATTTTCTATGGTGGATCTATTGATCTATTCTCAGTTGCAGGTTTATTGTGAACGTGAAAAATATAAGATCGGATTTGATTTCAATACATCCTATAATTATCAACAGCCGTTTGCCTGAGAATACGACTGTGTAGCCGGTGAAGTCATGTGTTGCATGACGCGCCAACATTTACATGATCTGCATTCATGGTTTAGATCAGTCTTATCTTCGCCATTTATGATAATCAAACATGCGATATGAAATTCGGATTTTTTGCTATCGAAAGCTCAGCATAAAGTATTGACTGTATTTAATGATGAATATAAAATAAATATTGCTATTACAGTGGAACCCGCTTAATGGAATCTCGCTTAATAGAATCAGCCGCTCAATTGAATCGATTTGCCTAGAACCATTTTTTTATATGCATCTACATAGAAAATTCATCGCTTAATTGAATCAAATTTTGCTACAACAAGGAATGAGCTATGACATACGTGCTATTTTTAGCTGAGTTAGTTCAACCCACACTGATCTGATTGGCGGGGATCTGATGTGCGTTGATTATTTGGGTAAAACCGCATGCCGATGTTAAAAACTACAGTTGATAAAATATTTGGCAACATGAAGAGACGTGACCTTTCAATTTCTGAGAAACAACTGATCTTAGGCGAATTTGATCAATTACCCAAACTGTCTCAACGAGAAGCCGCTCTCAAATTGAACATTTCCCAGACATCACTCAGTCGTCTTCTAAAGGATAGAGCAACAATCGAAGGTCAGCAAGGTAATGATCGGAAGCGCCAGCGGTCAGGAAAAGATCTTGCGGTTGAAACTGCGGTGGTAAAATGGATAGCAAATGCAAGGGAGAAGAACGCTCCTTTGAGTGGACCCCTCGTAAAAGAGAAGGCCGAAGAACTTGCTGAAAAGCTCGGGAAGGATGTTTTCAAGGCAACAGATGGCTGGTTTTCTCGTCTGAAGAAGAGAGGTCTTCAGCAAAAAAAGCTTCATGGAGAGGGACAAAGCGCAGATCTCGTCTCATGCCAACAGTGGTTAGAGACTGAATGGCCTAAGGTCCGTGAAGGATATTCCGATGAAGACATTTGGAATGCAGATGAAAGCGGAATTTTCTATCGTGCGCTACCAGATTCAACTTTGACATTCATTCATGACGCAAGAAAAGGAAACAAGAAAATCAAAGATAGATTTACCGCCCTATTTTGCTGTTCCATGAGCGGCGAAAAGAAAAATATTCTCGTGATCGGCAAATTCAAAAACCCTCGCTGCTTTAAGGGAACTTCCCTGCCTGTTGAATAGAAAGCCAACAAAGGTGGGTGGATGACTTCTGCATATTTCACCGAGTGGTTAACCGACTGGAACACAAAACTTATGAGACAAAATCGAAGAGTTCTTCTACTTTGTGACAACTGCTCTGCTCATCCGAAAGACTTAAATTTGAGCAGCATAAAGATAGTGTTCCTTCCGCCGAACACGACTTCGCTTATGCAACCGTGTGATCAGGGCGTGATTCAAGCAGTGAAAGCAACTTATCGTCGAGAAATGTGCCGGAAAATCTTGAGATAGACAACATGAGTGATTCGTCGGCCCCTGAACTTGCCAAGAAAATTAATCTGTTGGACGCAATTATGCTGATGAATAATGTTTGGGAGGATGTGGATCCAGTCACCATTCGCAACTGTTGGTGCAAATCACGATTGCTTGTTGGACCACACGAAAAGCCGATTAGGTTTGTTTCGCCACCCACATTTCCGGATGGCAGGGACATGCCAATCGAAATTTGGACTTCATGGCTATCCGTGGATGACAATCTACAAGTCTGCGGTATTCAAACTGACTTCAAAGATGCAAGTCATGATGTTTTGGAACCATACATTGAGGAGGTGGAAGATCCTGAAGAAGAAACGCCGCCAACTACGCAAGAGATGATGAAATCAATGGCTACGCTTCGAGCAGGTTTATTGTCTCGAAATTTCTGTGACTTCCGACTGCTCAGAAATTTTGAACAAGCAGTTAACCAAATTGTGGATCGGGAATTAAAGCAAACAACAATTGACCAATTCTTCGTATCTAACTAAAATTGAACACTTTCTCTATGAGATAGATTTACAGTATAAAACAAGTCATACATTAGATTCACGAAAGCCAATTGAGTGTAACAATAAACATGTTCTAGTATGGAAACAATTTTTTTTGATGTGTTTTTCACGTATTCTTCTTGCTAAAGTCAAATGCTATAATTCTTTATAAACTACAATTTACTTTGACGGAATTATTAATATAACATTGCTATATTGTATGAGTATCAATTCAACAGTTAAACATTCTACAAATTACACATTCAGCGCAATAGTACACTACTAATACATGCATGTGAATGTAGGCCTACAATATAGAAATATGAAGATTGCAACAACTAGAATTACACAAGTTCATATAAATCTTACTATTTCGTATCACTGTTTACTAACAATGTTATATATCCGTGTATATAGTTTTCCGTAGCATTTTGCCTTCATTATTAGGCAAAATATACATGTATTTCATAATTTCGCTTAATTGAATCAGCCGGATAATTGACTCAAATGTCGCGGGACAAGTGTGATTCCATTAAGCGGCTTCCACTGTACCTAGTGCTACGATGATCATCATTATAAATTTGAATACTTGAATTTCTGAGTAATACTTTTTATTATTAAAAAATGCAATGAAATTCTGAAATGAAATCACCAGTGATGGGATTTGACTGGTTTTCAAAGCTGATCAACGATGATGTGTCAAGTGAATAAATATGTTTACTTATTTAGCAGCAACATGACATTTCTGTAATATTATGCATTGAACATTTGATATTTTTTACTTCAAATGTAATCACAATTTCCATTTAAAAACTGTCTAGCCTATCTTACTCTCCTTTAATTTGGTTTCTCTTCCGTTGAGGCTTGGGTTCACCCAAAAATTATTTTTTGCATGCGGGCTCTCAATTTGTAACACGCGCTGACGTGTGTTATATGCATCCAATGAGAAGCCGTAAAGGAGATTCTGACACACCCAACTCGCGCGGTTTTCTAAAACACCAGAGCGTCGAAAGGTCTAAATAAATTGAGTTATCAATTATGAGCTTGCGGTTGAATTTGATGGGAATAAGCAAAGGATAAAGTATTTTTTATCCTGTGCAACGATTTAGGAAATGGACTGTTTCTATGGAACAAGGAAATTAATTTATTAATTATTAATTAATCTTCATTTGTTTGGTGTATAGGACTACCCATGATTGCGCATCTGCCCACAAAAAGAAACTCATTACGCATGGTGAGAAGTACGTGTAGATCTTAAGTCTCAACATAATTTCCAAGAATAGTAACAACGCCAGTGTTGGTGACTTTGCAGGCAATCGTTAATCATGAGGGACTACACCATTAAATAATGACAAGAACTTCATTATTTCCCGAGAATTAAGATACCCTCGTCCATTTGATTTAATTGCGAAGGCAGAAAGTTGTGATATTTGAAGGAGAGGTTGGGAATGTAAAATTCTATTGATAGAGTAACTGATAATGATAAGCAAATCTCAAGGATCGAATCGGTTTTGAAATGGCTCTGGGGCCGAATCCTCCACGTACCCGGTTCCATTATTTGCAGTACCCGAAGAAATTTCCAACAACATAATTTATATTTCTCCCAAAGATCGAATCGGTATCAAGAATATACTTTTAACACATTTAAATGGATCTAAGCCTATGTGTGATTACAGAATTGATATTCATTATTTATGAATAGATTTATGTCAATATCACATAACAAATGCGATGAGTTATTTTGAAGTAAGTCTGATAAGCGTACTTTGATTTCGAATAGGCCTGCTTTTAAGTAGGTTACATATATGTAGTACCACAACTGATCTACCTTGAAAAATTCAAAAACAAAAGTGGCATATTTCATGATATATATATTAGAGAAAATAACATCAAATTTAGGCCCTAAATATCGTAGACGCTTCTCATTCTTTCTGGACGTATAGCCTCTCGATTGACTGACTTTAACCTGCGTCTTTTCGGTGCAAATCGATCGAAATCCTTGAACTCTTACCGAGCTCGGATTTTCAGCATTTTGCATTATCATCGCTTGAGATATTGAGGATCTCAAAATATGTTGGTGACTATTTAGTTGACAGATGATGTTAGGAAGTACCTATAACTATAGAAGTGTATAAGAAACCTAAGCGGCTAAAATCGAACTTGAACTTCGTCGCAATTATCCCGATTGGTCATTTCGCATTTATGGCGGACCTGTTTATATACTACCTAAATCGATCGAGCTGTGTAAATGATGAAAAGGTATTCGATCGAAACCGCTATTTCGTCTGCATGACCTTGACATCTTATTGCCCTAAAAATCGCCCATGTTGAATTCTAGCTTGATTCACTTGACAACAATTGAAACTTGAGCGCAGCAAAACAAATTAAGTCCAATTTCCAAAAACTCAATTTTTCATTAAGTGCCGCGGTATCATTTTGCAATACTTTTCCGAAACAAAATATCTTAGAGATCAGCAATCAGTGGAGGTGCATACGAATGCAAAATGAAGGGCCGCCGGTTTTTTGATTATAAGTTATTGAACTTTGTCGCATTTCCCCAAGCCACCCTAAGCAAATCGATTTGACATAGACATAGCAAAACAAGCACATTCATGCATGAGAATGGATGTTTTCTTCGGGTGGTGAGGGTTGGTTGGAAGTAGTTGTACCTGTTGGTCATCACTGTTGATAACCTAACATGTCAACAAGCATAAATTTCGATCGTGTCCCATTTATTCACAAACTCTTCATTGAACAAGTTTTGATTTTTCGAAACGATAATTTGTTTGAAGCGGAAATATGAAACTTATTAGTGGTTTTCATTTGAGTACTGCCGAAGTGTCACATCTTTAATCATCCTAAATGCTGCTTGCCTTGTCCTAGTCAATAATTCGAATTATATAATGAATAAAATATTTAGCACACTGAAATAATCAACTATTCATATTCTCTTGTAGGCTCATGAGAGTTCGAAGAAGTTGGTCAGACAGAAGGCTGCTGAAGCAGCCCTGTTAGCACTCCGTGGCTCACTAGAACCTCGTAAGTTAAAATGACAAATGGCCAACATCCGTTAAACGCTCTGATTATCTTTCAGCGGTGGCTGCCTCACCGAACAGAAAGCGGCGATCGGAAGATGCTCGGCGACTCTCTCGTGATGTGAACGCTCCCACTCCCCCCAAAAGGAAGCGACGTCAGGAATCCAAAGATGGTAAATGTCCATTGCGACTCAAAAGAATCTGGTTAATTACTTTTAAGACCAACTTCGTATGCATAATTGTACGATCTTTTGGTGAATAGATTGAAATTTAACTTTTGATTGATTTAATAGTAAAGACTGGTCTGGTGAAATCGAGAGATTGAAATGCTTTTGTCTACATGTGCAACAATGACAAATGCAAGATCATTAAGCAATTAACCCATCGGAACCCATTGAAAAGACTTACTTGATATATTAACTGATTATTTAATCCGTGGCACAGTGGTTAGGTGCTTGGCCTAGCGATCTTTTGTTCAAGATGTCGAGCCCCGAAAGTGTCATTGGAAGTCGGCAGGAGGGGCATCCGGACTAAAAGTACTACGACTCTCCAGAAAAGTCTTACTATGTCAGCACCGTCCAAGCCCAAGTATGAAGAGTAGTGACGTTAACCCATATTAGCCCAAATTCAGAAAGATGCAAACTTCTGTATTATATGCGTAACTATGGAATCAAAACGACATAAATGAATGATATTTTTTTTATTAACATTTTCCGAGCGAAAAAAACGGAAAAACTGGGTGTCAGTTAAAACTGACACTGGGATAAAACGCTATAAGACGGTGTCAGTTAAAACTGACGCTGGCACATATGCTGTAAAAAGATGTGTCACCCTGAAACGTGGAATAGTTTGAAACAATCTGGGTGCAAACCCACATTGCACTTTTCGCACATGTACACGGTCGTTCCTTTGCATCCGAATTGTCCGCATCTACGCTGGTTTCCTCTTACAGGCCAGTGTCCGATGCCGTCAAAGCGAATTTCATTTGGAACTCCTTTCTTTGATGGGAGGTGTTGAATTGTCGCTATTTTCTTTTGAGAGTACCTGAAATTGTAACATTACGATAAAGATAAGCAAGAAGACACTTTCTAAAGACAATTACGTACTTGTTGATGAAGGTTTTCGCAATTGCTCGACGGAATCCAAGGTGGTCAAGAGACTCAACATTGTCTTGCAACTTGTACAAATAGTAGGCATTTTGAACAGCCAAGTCAAGACCGAAGCGGAAAGAGGCCACCACCATTTTTTTGACCTGATGTTTGTCATGTAGCAGCTCAAGTTCTGATCTACTTGATCGACGCCTCCCATTCCGGTATTGTAGGTTTGAATGAGACGCGGGATCGGAACAGTCGCTCTTTTGCGCTCAGCTCGTAAAAACCGCGTTGTGGTTCCCATGGGCAATGCTCCATCAAAAGTCGAAGCAACCGTCACAGCTTTGTTGTCCTTCCACCGGGAAACGCAGATGTTGTCAGTCTTTTCTAGGACAGTATGACAGGTGCCTCTTGGATCTTTCTTCATTTCTTTACTGGGTTTCAATGGAGCTTTCAAGTCTCGGTTCTCTCGGAGTGTTCCGGTCGCAGCAATTCCACGTTTAGCTAAGTTTGCCAACAAAGGGATACTAGTAAAGAAATTATCGAAAACAAGATGATAGTGCAGCAAATCTTTTCCTGGTAGTTCATTGAGCAAGTTGAAGACAACTGACTCTCCAAGAGGCTCAGTTTTTTGTAGTGCTTGTTTTCCTTGATAAGGGTAAAAAGCAATCACGTATCCTGTAGGTGTTGCAGCCATCCAAACTTTGTACCCAAACTTGATGGGCTTCCCGTGCATGAATTGTCTTGCGCCATGCTTGCCATAGTATGGAACCATGGCTTCATCAATGCTCACCGTTTGCTGTTGTACAAAGTTTTCATTCAGATAATGAAGAAAGGGTCTAACTTTGGCAAACTTGTCACTTTTCTCAAGATTTTCATTGTCTGCCAAATGAAGATTTGTCAATATTGATTCGAATTGATTTCGACTCATGGAACCTGCAACAGCTTCGTTCTTGCAATCCTGCGAATTTTCCCAAAACATCCTCCTTCTTGGCAGTGAAACATATCCACTAATCAAAAGTATAGCTAAGAAAAGCTTGAAATCTTCATGATTAATTTGAAACGCTTCTCTACCTCTCATAGTGGCATATTTATTGCTTTCTTCGCATATGAACTCAATGAGTTCATCCGTAAAAAATTTTTCAAACAGGGTAGATGGTGAATCATGACTCGGCAATTTTGGAGCAGGCGCAGTCCACGGAAACCTTTGATGACCTCTGTTGCTCTCTTCGAGATCATTTCGCGTCCAGCTTGGGCAGTACATTGTTTTTCTTTTCTTATGAGGTGGTTCAGAGTAGTTAATTTCGTGAAAGGTATCGTTTGGGTCTTCGTCTTCATGTTCACTATCACCATTATCTCCAAGAGAAGTAATGACCGCAGCCGGAGCTAGAAGCTGAGTTCTGCTCATATTGTGTATGTTGTAAGTCCCTTCATCAGCACTGTCTTCATCTGTCAGGTCTTTGTTTGCGTCATCTGGTGGCTCGATGTATAAGGAGGCAGCTTCTGTATCATCAACTTCCTCCATAAGTTCATGTAGGTAATCCACTGCCTCATTCAAATTCATTCGTCTGCAAGATAAAAATTGTAATTAGTGAGATTACTTTCCGGTCTAAATAAGTAACAACGGGAAGAAAAAACTTTTGATTGTTATGCAAACACATACGTCGAATCTTGCAAGATTCGGTGGTGTATACATAGTAGAGTGACTGATTACAGTGTGAACGTTACAGGTTCGATTCCCGGTAGCGGCAAATGATTTTTTTGTTTATAGTGTGGAGATTCTTCTATACTGAAGATTTTTTATTCATATTTACGATTGAGATATATTTATCTTACAGCAAAATATAACATATTGGTACACTGTGAAAATACAACATATTGACCAGCGTCAGTTTAAACTGACACTTACCTTAAGTATATTAGCCCAGCGTCAGTTTAGACTGACATTTGAAAAATCATAACCAAACTTATGTGATAACATATTTTCTTTCAAAACTGGATGGAATAGATGCCCAATAATCTATTTATCATGTGTTCATGTTCATCCGTTAAAAAAACAATTTTTACTTACCGTTTCATCCTTGATGTCTTTGAAGTCGTCATTCTTAAAATGCAATTGAGATAAACAGATACACATGTTCAAAAATATCAATTACTTAAACAAAATCAGTTTAATATAGTTGATATATACGCTATGCAGACATAGCAGTCAAAACAAACCAATTTCTCTATCAAAGAACGCACAGAAATAGCATTTTTTGTAATGTCAATTTAAACTGACGTGGGTTAATATGGGTTAAAGCGTCATTCATTATTTAATTGATGTCATGATAATCTGTTAATAAGGGATGAGAAATATATTTTTGTAAATTCATAATAGCATGTCTAATTCGATATATTTAAATAGTGCTGTGTAGCAAAATTGTCCACTCCTGCATTTTCTCTAGAGGGGCTACATACGCAAAAATAAATATATGAAAAACAGTATTCCTTCAACGGACACTATTGTATTAGCGGTTTGATGGCAGACGTTTCACCCGTAGGCTTTCTCAATGCCAAATGACAATCCATGAAAACTGGTGCAGCACATTTGACATCATTAATGACAGTTCACACAGCTTTACAACAAAGTCAATAATTAAAATCAATTGATAGATACATAGATTGGAACATCACACTTCTGTGACAACAAAGAACAAAAGAATCTCTACATTATAGAGCAGCCAGCAGCACTGACAAAAGAATTGCTAGGCCACATAGTCAAACTAAACTCTTAACGCTGTTATATTTTTTCTTAATTAATCTTTTTTTGTATGTACAGCCCGTTTTCACTCTTTTTATTAGTTATGCTGCATCTATTCCAGCTCATGACTTACCTTTCTGGATATTTGTTGGTATTCAGACAGTGTGAATTTGTTTAGTTTGACTATGTGGCCTAGCAATTCTTTTGTCAGTGCTGCTGGCTGCTCTATAATGTAGAGATTCTTTTGTTCTTTGTTGTCACAGAAGTGTGATGTTCCAATCTATGTATCTATCAATTGATTTTAATTATTGACTTTGTTGTAAAGCTGTGTGAACTGTCATTAATGATGTCAAATGTGCTGCACCAGTTTTCATGGATTGTCATTTGGCATTGAGAAAGCCTACGGGTGAAACGTCTGCCATCAAACCGCTAATACAATAGTGTCCGTTGAAGGAATCCTGTTTTTCATATATTTATGATGACACCCGGACATGCGGAAGAAATCCAACATATAAAATGGCTACATACGCATCTAGCTTTGTTTCTTCTTACATTTTTCTGACCATTCGCACGAGACTTAAATGCATGTTCAATATTAATTTGTATTAATCAATATGTAATGAAGACAAATTACAATTTTGAGGTGGGCAATTTTGCTACACAAGCCTGTGAGTTAATGTAATCATGACACACGTTAGATAATCGAAACAAGTAAAATTGCGACAATAGAACGCAAAACAAGCGTTCATGTGCAGGTATGCTATAGGGGACTATATCCTTAAGCAGCGCATTGAAGGGTCTGTAATGTCGATGTGACGAATTATCTATTGGTACATGATCTCGACTGAGTTCATGTACATATCAAGAGTGAGATGTTTTCATGACAATTATTGTAGCACTCTTGATAGTTTGTAATAATCTGAACTAAGTAAGTCACTGCCGGTAACAATTTTCAAGTTCTGAATTATAAAATTTTTTTACGCAGGTTGGTAGATCAAGACTTTATTGCAGGAGTTGGGTTTGAGCGATCGAAACTTGTTCCGAATGACAATAAAAATTTCCGAAATCTGATAAACGTAGGATTTGTAGCACAGGATGCAAAGTGGGTATGTGTTTAATTCCAGTCCCCTACAGCATTTTAAAGTCGAAAGGGTCATCAACTTGTCATCATTATTTTTCTGTTGTGAGATGAAGTATTTAATTTTGTAAAATGTAATATGTAATGAAGGTGGGCGGGCGGTGAAGAGTGAATGCAGAGCGCTTAGTGTGGCTTACGGGAGATGAGAGAGTTCCCATTGCTAAGTCTCGATGTATGAGGCGAAGTTTGTGCAAAGGCGAATTACATATTTATCACACAACGATTACATGTTTATGGGATTCGAGCATGAACAAGATCTGTTTACTTGTGGGAATCGAAAATGCAAAGATTGATGTACATGATTTGTTAGCATGTGCGGATCGTAAAAAGCATGCTGTATTTATTGACGGGATGAATTTAATGACAAGATGAGTTAACATGTGGGAAGCGCAACATTTGAATGATGTCTGGCTTATCTTTGTGATATACAGGGTGACCACTTGGTCCGAATTTTCGGACCAGTCCGATTTGGTCAGAATTTCGGGGGAAGGTCAGAAATTGCCAATTATGTAATTCATGGGATTTTTTCTTACTACTTACCCTAAAATAAAAATTGAGCAGCTTATTGAATTAATTTATTCTGTAATTAACAGAAATATTTCAATGTGTTTTTGAGCAGTTTTTGAGTCCATTAGCATGACGTGTTGTAATAGCTTATGTAATAGGTTCGATTTACAAAGTGAATGATATAAACTTCTCAACAATCGTAGTTAATTTGCGAAATACTGGACAGGGACCATTCATTCTAGAATTGAGTATTTGATCAGAAAAAATAGAGAGCCAATGTTGAAATTACCCATTTATTTTGATATGATAATTATTTTGTATAAGTCAATCAACTATCCAATCTGTTTTTCATATTTTTCCCCTTTCCATAAATAAGCAGACGTACATGTAGTAGCTGTTCTAGTATTTATTACTGTTTTGGTATTTCAAATTCAATGGTCTCTTTAAATTATTTTGCAAATGTGCTACATATAGTTAATTCTGTAATTTGATATTTGCCGATTCATTCAGCTTATTGTTAAAACTTTCTCGACATGACTGGGAGTCGTATTTGCATTTTGTCTTGCAGCATTTAACTGAACTACTGCCTACATCTATTTGTTTTATATGAGATGATGGAATACATATGACATTTTTCATGATATTCTATGTTTTTCTTTGTATACATTTCATTTGGATAAGTACTTCTATAGTCAAATCATCAAAATTTAAAATTTATAAGACGTCATTGTGGGACAGACTTATGGTCCGATTTTCGGTCCTCCTGAAGTGGTCACCCTGGTGATATATCTTTCAAGACATATCATTACCTATTCAGTATTTTGTCAGCCACTATGTGGGGGACCCCGCTTGTCTGGGTTTGAGTGTTCAGGTTAGGGGTCGAAACACAACTAGACGAGTACCTGCTGATGACTGACGGACTGCAGTATTATGTTTTATATCCCTTAATCGGTAGCTGAAGTAGTGATCGATGTATTGTATTTCAAATGAAGAACAAGTGAAGAAATGTGGGATTACATGAAGTATTATAGACGGATTAAGAAACTGGCGATAACAAGTTCAAGTGAAGAAATAGTATTTTCCATGTGTAGTCTTAGGTATAGTGTGTATAGTTTCAATGCCTTCGGTGTAGTAGTGTCATTGTAGTTCTATTGTTTGCCTCCATTATCCACCTTCCAATTATCCACCATGTGTAGTGTCAGATATAGTGTAGCATTAGTTCACTTGTAATCGGTGTAGCAGCATCATTGTATTTCCATGTTTTACCTCCACTTTTCCAATTTTTATCCATCAATCTCTTGTTGTTTTATGATATCCATTTTTAATTTCCTTAAACCTATGGTGACCATTGTCCTATTCTATTTCCACTACCAGCATCTGTAGTCGGTACAACATATTAGACGTCTGTTTTGAACATGTGGACGGCAGTGTTTGGAATCTATGGTATTAACAGTAAGAATGAGTAGTGTTACAAGTCTTTTAAAGATTTCCATTTTTACCAGATATTGGGCCAAAGCTGATCAATTTTAATTCGTTGCCACGAGAAAGCTCCATTGAGTTCTTTTAAGAACTGATTAATCCAATGGTTACAGCAGCATTGCATCCGTGCACTTGCGCATTGGAGAACGTCATCAGTCCTCATTAGGACTACTTCAATTAAAAAAATGAATTAGTAGGGATTATATTCTATTATAAATTACTGCTGGGATGATTTTCATCATGACAAAATACAAACGCCGTGTTTTAGGCTGTGTTCTTCAGCAATTATGGATTGCTATAAAGTTTAACCCCAACATAAGACTTGAAGAACTTGAAGTTAATCCCTGATGATCGCAAGGTATATTTAGGTCAGTATATTCAGATTGATTTTCCTCAAATGTGCGATTAGAAAGCATGCTACTTAATTGAGTCGACTAAAACCGGCTTAACCACGGTTGGCTAAGCATATTTCATCAGTACTTCAGCTCGGCTTAAGATGCAATGAAGTCAGCTAGCTTACGCTAGCTTTTTCGTGCTGTGCATGCATGCATGTGCTTATTTTAGAATGTTGAATAAATATCCGCAATCACACATCTACTTAGGTTACATATTTCTTGTTTCATGAGACTACAGCTTAATTGAGACGCGTATATGGACCTAGCATTTGAAAAAAGGCATAAAACAATATTGCATTACTAAGAGGCGTATATATAGTATTATATGTATGCTATATTCCGATATGACATGCGCACTGCAGTGATGCAGCGAACCGCTGTAGATAAGAAGTATGTCTTTATTATCATTATTGCTGTTATTGACTGCATTCGTGGACGATCTGTAATGTATTGTATACGTCTTCTTGATTGTAATCTATTCTACTTAATCGAATTAATGGCGATAGTCTATATGTGCTCCTTTCAAAGGCCCAAGACCAAGTGTTTGGAAATACATTCTCCATGATGACAGTAATTTGATTATTCAGTGGATTTATCGGCTGGTGCTTGGGTTTTCTAGCATCGGTAAAATTTTCTGTTTGGGGTGAAAATTATGGCTGGAAGGTAGTCCGGTTTGGGTTTCAATTAACAGCCGTTGCACATCTCTAGTTCGCATGCCGGCTCAGTGTACATGACAGTGGTTTCAAAGTAATTGACAAAAAAGTAAATTTCATGTGTGGCGCTATCTAGTGGACGGTTTACTTAGACCAAATAATTTGTCGTTAGGATTGGGGCATTATTCGAGAGAATAGCGTTTTTTAATGACGCTGCTATTTTCTTGAATTCGCTTCAGTACATCTGCTAGCGATCTTAACCTTAGAAAGATCGGGGCCTAACCGCTTTGTAATAAAAAGAATTATTCAATCCAATGAGAATTTCAGAATTAAAAATTGTTCGTATACATTATGAAGCATTTTGTGTATAGCCGAAATTCATCTGAACTTTGGCAAGCAAAACTGCTGAAAAAATCAACTGTATGAGTGTTTTATAAAAAATAACTTGAAATCTAGAATTAGAATTTAAAATAGCCATTACAGTAACTGAGATGAACCAGCTGGTCAAACAGCCGAGTGGAAAGATCGTATGCCAAGTGTCAAAAGTAAATTTCATTGAGTGTGAGGTGAGCCATTGGAGCGTCAAAATCAACTGATCCTGGTTCACCGACATAAAATGAAGTGCGGTCTTAATAAGGGCTAGGATGACGGGAAACTAAAGCCGATATGTTGCAGTGCTATGTTTTCGTAATGCAGCTGCTTTTATATTTCAGGCCCTTATGTGTTCACAGACTCAAAACATCCGCTGCAGATCTTGAATGAATTTAGAAGAGGAACCACTTTTGAAACAGTCTCACAAGAAGGACCAAGTCATTCTCCCAAGATAGTTATGAAATGCGTAGTCGATGAAAAAACATTCCAAGCTGAAGGAACAAGCAAACAAAGAGCTAAACACCAACTTGCCATAGATGTCATCACACATTTTCAAGAAGTGGGCATGATTCAATTGGTGGCTGCGCCTGAGGGTGTATCAGCACCAGTAGCAACACCGACAGCATCTCCAGCCTCAAACAAGGCTTCTCCGCAAGTCGTAGGCTCGGGACCCGGTGGGAAAACACCACTGATGATGTTGTATGAGCTAACAAAATCAAAACCGCCGTGTGAAGTCACAGAATATGAAGAAAACAAGATGAAGCGATTTGTTGCCAAGTACACATTCAACGGTAAAACGTTTGAGGTGAGTTATGTGTGATTTTTAATCTTGGACGACTGTGCATTGAGAAAATAACAGCAATGTGTGTTTTCATCAAGTTTAATAAAAAGTTTTAACTTCTATTTAAAATAAGTCAAGTTATATTTGAAAATTTTAAATTGAATATTTGAAAATTACATCTTATATATATATATATACGGGGTGGACCAAAAAGGTCTGACGGTTTTCTAAATATTGAGTTGCAATGAGAGAATACTAACTGGCCATACGCAGGAGTTTATGTACACATACATCAATCCAATAAGTAGGCTTATTGTACGTTCTGAAACCTTGTAACAGAAAAACCAAAAATCACGATTTTTTCGATGTTTTCCATACAGAACTTTCTCCCTCTCTCCTTAATTTTTTAAACTAATCTGATAAGCTGACCTACTAAATAAATCATTTCTGCAGTCAATAATTTTAGCTATAAAACAAATTCAACAATAAATCTACTTTTTATTTCTTGACAATGACGTCCAAAAGATGACCACCACGATTTTCCAAACACTCTTGAAGTCTTTGAGGAATGGAGTGCATGACACGATGTGTCCTGTTGAATGTTCCTAATTTCAGTTTGAATCGCATGTTTCAATTCAGGAATGCTAGAGGGACGTTTCTTATAAACCTCATGTTTTAAGTACCTCCATAGAAAGAAGTCCGGCGCGGTAAGGTCGGCGAACGAGGAGGCCAGTTGATGTCGCCGTATCGCGATATCAATCGTCCAGGAAACATCTGCCGAAGAGTTTGCATGCATTGACGCGACGTGTGCGATGATGCCCCGTCTTGCTGAAACCAAAGTTTCTGTCTCTCATTCAATGGAATATCTTCAAGAAATGACATCAAGAAGCTGTGAAGCATGGTATCGTAACGCTCTCTGTTAACAGTCACGTTCTCGCCGTCATTATCTTCGAAAAAGTAAGGTCGGATGATATTAGTAGATGTTATAGCGCACCAAACAGTAACTTTTTCCCTATGAAGAGGTTTCTGGTGTATGTCTCGGGGATTGTTAGGTGCCCAATACTGCTAGTTCTGTTTATTTACGAAGCCAATTAAGTGAAATTGTGCCTCATCTGACATAAGAAGAGAGTCAAGAAATCCAGGATCTTCCACGAGCTCTAAAAACCTTTCGCAGAACTCTGTTCTCACGACACTGTCATTATCCGACAATTGCTGAACAACTTGAATTTTGTATGGATGCAGTTTTCACGATGCACAATCCGTTGCATGGTTCCACGACTTATGCCAAGAGTTACTGAATGACGGCGTACTGATCGCCTTGGACTCCCCTGAATAGCATCCCTGACACGCATGATGGTCTCAGGGGAACGAACTTCCTTCGGACGACCAGGAGAATGCAAACATTGCACCGAACCCTCTTCACGCCACTTTTTAATCCATTGTAAGATGGTATTTCGAGAAGGCGAGTATCGTTTGTCGAAGTGCCGTCGAAAAGTTCGCTGAGTCACAGTCACTGAATTTGTCTTAATGAAAGTCTCTACCACAAAAATGCGCTCTTTCACTGACCAGCGATTCATGACGAATGGCACCGAGCAAAATGCTACGGGCAGCTTTATTCAACTATGATAGCATCATATCTATTTTTAGATTGGCGTCAGCAATTTATCGTCATGTCTTTTTTATCACTTCATTTAGTGGCCGCGCTAATACATGCATCGTTCGCCGATGGGGCAATTTCAAGTGAAAACTTTGAGACATTATTGTGACGTTACTTTGATGCTACGACTGCGATTAACTGCAGGTACATAAACTCCTGAATATGCACTATTAGGATATAGGTCGTTTATTAGCCAATTCATTTTAGTTCGACAATGACATCATTTTGAAAACCGTCAGACCTTTCTGGTCCACCCTGTATATATATATATATATATATATATATATATATATATATATATATTGTTTTGTTTACAAGTGTTGTTAAACAGTTGGTCGTTCATCAATTTATTGCATTTTTGTAAAGTTCTTTCTGTTTTTCACATGATCATCTTAACTTCATTATTGATAGATTCAAAGAAAACTCGGTTTTAGAATTCACCTTTGACATTGAGACGAATGGCACGTTACAATTTTTGGATGTTCTTGTCAAACGTGATGATATCCTAACATTCTCGGTTTATCGGAAAAAGGTTTCGGGTGGTACTTGCCTTGATTTCAATTCCTTCACAACTGAGCGCTACAAGATTTCTGTCATCAAGAGCTATATTCATCGAGCTTTGTCTTTGTGTTCAGATTGGTCATCCTTTGATAACGAAATAAGAACAGTTAAACAAATTTTGGTGAACAACAACTATCCTTTATCATTAGTGGATAAATATATCAAAATCCATCTTGACAGATTTCTCTCAAAAGAAGATAAAAAAGAAACAGTAGATGTGGTCTTCTATTACCATGGACAGTTGACTTCAAGCTCTACAATTGAAGAGAAAAGACTTACGAAGATTGTAAATGATAGTGTCAAGCCAGTATCAGAAGACAGCAAGATAAAAGTCAGAATTTATTACAAAAACCTAAAATTGTCATCAGCCATAAAAACTAAATTGGATAAATCAACATCAACTGATCGGGTCGTATACCAATATTCATGTCCGGAGAACATTTGTAACAATGCTCACTACATCGGCTATACGACAAACCAGTTGTCAGTCAGATCCAAACAACACGAGAACAATGGCTCAATCAAACAACACTCATTTGCCACACACAGCACAAAACCCAAAAACATCATTAACTCTATGTCTGTGCTAGCTAAATTCTCAGATATCAATGAGTTGCAGATCGCTGAAGCCATTCTAATCAAAGAAAGAAATCCCACACTAAATAAAAGAGATATGGGATTAACTAGACATTTAAACGTTATTTGATAATAGTGATATTTTTATATGTTGTAACTTATGAATTTTAAATGCTTTCATAACTTCTTTGTACTTGAAAATGGACCGAGTTTTCAGGTCCGAAACGTTGTCAAATAATCAATATTATATTGTAAAATGGTATTCTAACATCGCCTTCAAAGTATTAGATCACAAGGGAAAACAATTATACCGAAAAACAGAAAGAACTTTACAAAAATGCAATAAATTGATGAACGACCAACTGTTTAACAACACTTGTAAACAAAACAACATTTTACCAAAATACACTAATTTTCGCTTACACAATATATATATATGTATGTATGTATAAGCAGGAGATTGCCATTAGACTCGTCGATAAAAATCACTTGTTTCTCTTCTCCGATCGCCTGCATAACTGATCGAACATGCTCAGCTCTCTTTTGCCTGTTGGTCAAAGAATTCGGCTCAACTGTTACCTTCTTTATCGTAATGAGCTGCCCATGTAGGTGCTTGTGTATGATGGTAGTTGACATAGTCTAGTTGAATTTCAGAATTAAATCCTCTCGTAGTTGTTTGAGTGTTAATTGCGGATTTTCAGATAAGCATTCAAGCATCTCATATGGGTTGTTGCTCAATCTTCATGTACATCTTCCTTCCTTTCTCCTTCTCCGGAGTGTTCACATTTTGGATCCATCTGTAAGTTGTCCATGGGATATCATTTGCTTTGGCCATGACCCTCCATTCTTTTCCTGCTTGGACACATTGCAAGGTTCTTCTCTTTTCCCCACATTCCTTATATGAACCGCGCTTCACCCCCTTCCTTCGATATCTGTGATTGATAAGTCAAACGTAAATTCTTCGTCACTGATCACATTATTCGAAGCTGCCATTCTGTCGGTCGAACGAAGTGTAATGCTGTTCTGTTCAAAGTCGATGCTATTTCTTTCAGCTTCATTCATTCGTATTCAATTCGTCAAGTGACTGATTCATCGACCAATGACGCTAATGTTTGGCATTGATTTTTGCAATCTTATTCGCAGCTCGTGTGCACTCGTGTGATGAGAACAATGGAGAAGTTAACGCTGATTTAGGTCATAGCCATAAATATCTCATGCAGGCTACAGGTAATCGTTGGACTAAAATCTGAAATTAGTTATTGCGAGAACGGTGCATGCAAAGCGTATAAACTCGGTGGAATAACTAACCCTGGATTGTTACTTGCCATTCATGTAATGTATGTGATGTTGTTACTATTTAATTAAAAATTTTTGAATAGAACTTGACTTATTTGAAATAGAAGTTAAAAAGGTGTACAAGTTGAATACATTTTTTGCTGAATTTTCTCCCCTAGCACTGCTACGAGCCATGAATGAAGCAAGGGGTTACTCAATGAAAGAAATATACAGACACGCAAGAACGATTTTTCGGTAATGGGGCTAAAATTTTAGGTATTGCAAAACGATTTTTAGGCGGTTAAAGGATGCAATCTAGTGCGTACTACTCCGGTGGAAACAATTCAAAGTAAAAACACGCGTTTCATAACAGCATGCATGTCATTCCACATTTTGTTATACAAAGTAATATATTTTGATTTTATTGTGTCCATTCAAATGCGCCTGTCTTTTGACAAGTTTAATTATGATTATTTCAATTGTTAGGAAAAAGGTATATATTTTTCCGCCAATCCTTCCGTTTTTGCATATTTTATAGGGCGCTTGTTTATCAATATGTACTGTGTTGCTGCATATTACACGTATTTTGCTGTTGGATATGACACTCGAAGGTTGGAATAAGAAGAGTAGACAATTCATTTAAGCTGCATTATTGTGAAATATACTGTGGTTAACTTCTACCACGTATTTCACCTTGATTATTATGAGGAAAAGATTCCGATCAACTGCACTAAAATGATTGATGAAACTAGAGCAAGTTGATGAAAAAACATCAAATTGAAATAGGGCTGTGTCAAACACTTATAAATGATATTTATTTATCAGGCTCACCTAAGTGTGCAACCCTTTACCGCATATGCAAGCTTGTAAGAACGATTACGGCATTGAATATCAGCACTACCATTAATTATACCAAGTGCGACTAGAATTAATTTTATACTGTTTAAATTCATTATCATAATACATTTTTTCTTGCCTGAATTGCCATTCACTATTTTTGTGGTTGTAGCAGATTTGTAATGCCTTAGCGCAGACCGTTCAGGGGGAAGTGATATTAATTTGAGCACGTTCTGCATAAGTGATTACAGATCAGTTAAAATCTAACCAAAATTCTCTGAATGCTCCATTGAAAATTTGTAGGCTTGCATGCATTTAAGTCACAGCCTAATTTGGACCTAAATTAACATATAAGAAGACTTATATTATTGAACATACGTATATTGTCTTTTGCAATCGTAATTACCATATAGCCGTAATGACGTAAAGATCCTTTATTACTAACAAGTAACAAGGAGCTTCGCTTGAATCAGTCGCACGGTGAAGATGTTCCACGAAAAGGGATGAAGCCAAACTGCTTCCGGTCGATGTCGACTTGCTCTCTGACGAAGGTTTCTAACACTTGCTCCAAAACCTTCATGGCATGATCTAGAAGATTTAAATTTGTATAATTTGTTATTCAGACGCGTCTCATTTGTCTTCATAGCAGCTGATAATAGTTGACCTGTTTCATTCCTCCCGCTCCCTGATAAGATAATTAATTTTCATCAACGATATATTCTACCATTTTTTTTTTTTACGGATTTTACGTCACTTTTTACCCCTACTGGGGCCTTGGACGGTGCTGACTTAAGTCAGACTTTGTTTGGAGCGTTGTGGTGCTTGTAGTCCGGATGCCAATTCCTGCCGATTCCAATGACACTTTCCGGGTTCGACCTCTGGACCATTTTTTTTTTTTACGGATTTTACGTCACTTTTTACCCCTACTGGGGCCTTGGACGGTGCTGACTTAAGTCAGACTTTGTTTGGAGCGTTGTGGTGCTTTGTAGTCCGGATGCCCTTCCTGCCGACTTCCAATGACACTTTCCGGGTTCGACCTCTGGACCATAACATCGACAATTGTCAAGAAATCATTGCCTTCATTCTAGTCAACAAAACATCTTTCCTAAAAATTATTAGAAATTTATTGCATGTGAATAAACTTGCACCAAAAGACTGCATTAAGTAGCAAATGTTTCTGACTTTTGGTCTCATTTTCATGGAACGCCAAAGCAGTTGTCTGCTTCATTGTAAGGGACTTTAAAAGGCAATCGATGTCCTTGAATAGATACTTATCAGTTGAATAGAAGCAGTTAAAAGTTTAACTTCTTCTGGAGACAAATGCGTGTTCGATTTTCTATGATGACGTCCTTCACAATGACAAAGTATAGACTTTTCAAATTTGATTTCCGTCCAAATTGTCAATCATCTCTTGTAGGCCGAAGGAATGAGCAAACAACGCGCAAGACACAAGGCAGCCGAACTCATACTGCGTGACGTCTACGGTCTACAAATGGGCGGTGCAAGTACCAACGGTGAGTCCTTGTTGCCTTTATTTTGCTTCTGGTTTCAGGTGTACTGTCTAAAAAAGAAAAGATAATTAACCCGTACAGAAAAAATTGGTATGAATCAAACTATGAAACATTCGCATGAAAGACGTATGTAACACAGTATGAAACATACTATGGACATGTAACGCTCTGTCAGGCCATACCCTGCCATACGCATGATTCATACTATGACTTGACACAGTATGAAACTTAGTATGAAGCATACCCTAAATCATGCTCAGCAAAATCATACTATGAAACATACCATGAAAAATCATATACGTATTCATACCAGACACACTGAGAAAACGTAGTATGAAACATAGTATGGAACAGACATCCGAAACATTGTATGAGACGTACTAAGAACATGTAACGCGTTGTTGTGCCATACGCATGAATCACACAAAGAAACGTACTATGAAAATAGGTACATAGGTATTCATCCTAAACACGCGTGAGTTTTCAGAGTATGATTCTGATATAAAACTGCAACATGAAGAATATGCATACAGTAGTAATAATAATAATAATAAAATCTTTATTTTAAGAGGATGACACTGGTAGCAATAGCTAATTTACAATGGTCCTCTAACATACAGAAAAACATGATTAGGTAGATAAAAGAGAATGAACATCAATTAGAAGTTTTTGAAGAAATCACATATATAGTTTCGCTTAAATTTCAAAACACTGTCAGCCTCTCGGACAAAACGATTGCAGGAATTATAGAGTTCTGCACCTCGAACCACAAGCGTCATCTTTCTTAGTTTGGTTCTAACTTTGGGAATACACAGGTCTCCTTGTGTTATAGATCGTGTCTTTTTCTCTTGTTCCTTGCGTAAAAACATGCGTTGTAAATAAGTTGGTGATAACTGATTTAGGGTTTTATACACAAGTAGAGTCTGCCTAAAGTCGACTCGAGTGCGCATGGGCATAATGTGCATTTCTTTGAATAAAGGTTTGGAGCTTTCACGTTTTGGGCGATCAAGCACAACTCTGATTGCAAGCTTTTGGAGTTTCTCAATTCTCGTTATGTGACAGGAAGCACCCCACACCGATAAACAAAAGTCATAGCAAGATTGTATGTAGGCCATGAAGAAGATTCTCCGCACACGAATTGGCAAGAATTGCTTTATCCTTCTCAACAAGGCAACATAGCTGCTCACACGCCGAGCAACATATTGAACGTGCTCATTCCATGTCAGATCTTGGTCGACTATAACTGCATGGACTTTGTGTTTGTCAGTCAAAGATATTCTTTGGGAGAATGTGGTTATCTCATCCTTACTGAGTCGCCGCCGTTTTTGCCGAGTTGTAATTAGCATACCCTTTGTCTTCTCCATGTTCAGTGCCATACAGTTGCCCTTACACCAGGACTCCGTCTCATTGACTAGAGTATCAACATTGCCCTTCACATCATCTAGGCATTTTCCGGTGGTAGTAATGGTTGTGTCATCAGCATACATGTCAACGATATTGCTGGTAGATAGATGTAAGGGTAGGTCGTTGACAAAGATGATAAAGAGCAGTGGGCCGATTATAGACGCCTGAGGCACTCCGCTGGGTACTGAGAGCTTGTCTGATAGTCCATTTTGAAGAGACACAACTTGGTACCTGTTTTGCAAGTAGGATTTGAACCAAGTAGATGAAAGCTCTGAGACGTTATAGGCCAAAAGTTTTTCCAACAGAAGCTCATGATTTATCAACTCAAAGGCCTTTTTAAGGTCCAACATTAGTCCAGCATTCAAATCACCATCATCAATGCTCTTCGTCCATTGATCCAACATATTGATTAAAGCTGTTTCACATGAATGACCTTCTCTAAAACCAGATTTGGAGACATGCAACATCGGATGCATATGCAGATATAAATGTTTGTGTACATGCCTTTCGATGATTTTACTTGTTATTGGTAGCACTGATATCGGCCTGTAATTTTCCATGTCATTGACATCGCCTTTCTTGTGTACTGCAGATACGCGGGCTTGCTTCCACATGTCGGGGAAGATTCCAGAAGTTAGGCTCAAATTGATAATCGTTGTCAATGATGGTGCCAGTTCTACACAGCCCAACTTGAGTAATTTGGGAGGAATATTGTCCAATCCAGTTGCTTTATTTGACGATAATTCTTTGATCAAACATTCAGTTTCGCAAATGGCAATTTGAGGTATTTGGAACTGATCCGGACTGAACCTGGAGACGAATGTTGCTTATGCCATGGCCATTGGCTTTTGTAGAATGTCATTCTGCCACAGTCACAAACAATTTGTTTAATGTTCATGAACATAAATGGCAATCAATATGGCCATGGCATAAGCAACATTCGTCTCCAGGTTCAGTCCGGATCAGTTCCAAATACCTCAAATTGCCATTTGCGAAACTGAATGTTTGATCAAAGAATTATCGTCAAATAAAGCAACTTTATATCTGCATATGCATCCGATGTTGCATGTCTCCAAATCTGGTTTTAGAGAAGGTCATTCATGTGAAACAGCTTTAATCAATATGTTGGATCAATGGACGAATATGAATATATGTTATGGTAGCGGACTTCTTTGATTGCGCCAGACCTTTCAGGTGATTCCACAATTTTTTGGTGTCTGTTTCACTGGTCTCTATAAGATTCGTATAGTGGTCCTGCTTCGCTTTGCGAATAAGAGCAACAACTTTGTTTCTATAGAGACGATAAAGATCGTACTCTTTCTTGGCTTTGTTGTAATCGCGCTTTCGCATCAATTCTCTAATTTCTTTCGTGAACCACTCGGGTTGCCAGTCTCTTTTGATTCTTTTTTCACGTATTGGTGCGTGTTTATTGATAACCTCCATTACCATCTTGTGCCAAAGTGCGAGCGTCGTTCGGATCATCAAACATGTCTAATACAGACCAAGGTACAGTTTGGAGATCCTGCTTGAAGGCGATCCCGTCAAAATGTTTGTACCACCGGTAGGATATCACCTTGTGCATGTTGCCACCTCGGAACCTTCCACTTATTGAAATACATGTTGGAAAATGATCACTTAATCCAATCTTGGGGACCTTGACACCACGGATCAACAGATCATCAGAGATCCACATATGATCGATAATGGATGAACTCGAAGTCGTGACTCGAGTGGGTTCCTTCACCATTTGCTTCATTGAGTATAACATGAAATGATTTTCCAATTTACTAAATTCATCATTTCTGACACAATGATTGACATTCAAGTCTCCCATAATTAATAAGCTTTTATCTCTAAAAAAGCTTTTGCGATAATGATATCAAATGCGTCTAACCAAGCCGTCAATGGTTCGTTTGGAGGTCGATAGACGGTGCAAATCAATAAGGGTTTTCCACTTTGACATTTGATCTCCGCCCATATCGCTTCAAGGTATATCGTACGAAGGAATATCATACATAAGCACATGTGTTTTGATGTTGTACATATATTCTATAACAACATGAATTCATTATTACATGCACCATTTATCATATGAATAATAATACGCATTCTGTATTCAATATGTCTTATTTTAATCTGAAAGGGAACGAAGTCAAAAGCACCTTGTGTTTCCGGTAACCTCGTGTTAAATGTAGCAAGTCAACTAATTTAGATACAGAACATATGATGAGGGAGACAGCTATTAACAGCATTTTAAGATCATAATAACTACAATTTCTCATACGTTAAAATCACATTGATGGCATTCATTTGTTATAACACACGAACGACGCACCAAATTGATCTAAGATCAATCAAAGTTCAAAGTTTTTGAAATCAAAGTTCGAATGAAGTAGACGGTACCATAAACCCTTAAGCAGAAGATACAAAAAGAAGGTGAAGCATCTCGTTAGCATTCAGCAACATAAACAATCTTAAAAGAAATTGCCATCATTGAAAAGTATGAGTTGCAATGAATTATTTGATATAATTTTTTTATTGCGAATCATTGCATGTGAATTATTTTGCTTTTGTAAATCAATGTCATAGCAAATAAAATATCATGTCAACACTGAAAAGTGATATAAGAGAATCACAAAGATAAGTTAGTTGGGAATAAAATACTAACTAGCTCAATGATATAGTAAGAAGCTAAAAATTTCCATTTGTTTGTTAACTACTTATGTATACAGTGTACATTTACGATGTTGTATGCACACCAACTCGTGGTGTCAGTCCATCAAGAAATTACTCTCCATCAGAAAATACATGCAATTGTAATTTGATTGCGGATTGCTTCAATTAACGGTACAAACATTTACAAACACGGTACAGACAATAACAATTATCAAAATCAATTATTCGAATACTTTTAAGAAAGGGATTTACCATTAAGACCTATGGTTTGATTTAATTAAGGAGTTTAATCATTTATTAACAACGCCTCTACTATACGAGTTTCAAATTCACTAAATATTCACAATTCACAATAGTTTAACAAGTTTGCGTCGAAATTTTATAGATGTTTTACCTACAAACGGAAGTATCAAAAACTTTGTATCCTCCTATTCATCTTTCTTCGCTGCTTTTTTATCCGTACTACACTTTATTTCCAGGAACGGCTTTATTAACGAGTTGATGAAGTCAACGGGATATGAGTTGCTTACTAGAATTTTGTAATATTTTTAATCTCTATGTCCAACAGTTTCCAGATTGAGCATACATTATGCGCTCTATGCAGCATTCCTATCACAAGGGTACGTTTCCATAGGATAGGGCAGGTAGCATTGTAATTCACAAGTAGACCTTTATATGTACTTCTTCTAGAAATCCTCTAATTTCCTATAATTGTAATTATGTGTAGATTCCTTGAATCGTTGTATATTCAACGAAAGTTATATTTGATACCACCCATCAATTTTGTATAGATGACTGATAATCACCAGCATCATTCAGCATGGGTACAAAATTCGGGTTACGCACCATACATCATAGTAGAAAAAAATTGCCGCCACCCACCATAGATTACTCCTGCACAATAACATGTAGAGTATTTGTATACGGCATGAATTTAAATAATTAATTATGACAATGTTTCACAGTATGTTAACACATGCGTATGCGAAGTTCATACATATGCATACTATGTTTCATACTATGATAATGCATACGTATGCGCAATACATTTTTATTCATAGTATGTTTCATAGAATGTCAAGACATACGTATGCATCGTTCATAATTATGCATACTATGTTTCATAGTATGTTAATACATGCGTATGCATCGTTCATACTTATGCATACTATGTTTCATAGTACATAGTATGTTATTACATACGTATGAGTTGTCATACTAATTTTCATACCTTTTCATATTATGATTCATACGGACTTATTTCTGTACGGGATCAGGATCCGCTATTTCGACAAATTTCCGTAAAATATTGCGGTTGCATTGTAGTACGAGTTTTTCATGCGACTTAGGGTTGAGTTCAATATGTTGGCTATAATAGACATTTTTGATGAATTGAAGAAGGACTGTCAGTAATTTAGTAGGCTTAGTTGTAAAGTCTTCATGGTTTCATGTAGCAAAGTGTCGTTTATTGCGGTGACGCGGCTGTTTTCAGTTTCATCTGCAATCTGATTTGTTTCCGATGACGATGTGACTATCTCTATTTTTTACTTCTTTTCGACTGACATTATGTTTGATGGTAATTTCGAATAAATTTGCACCTAAATGTTCAAAATATTATCTGACAGATTATTTGTTTTTTTCGAAGCCAACGTGACCTCGTAGTACAGAGAACCAAGTGATCCATGGGCGATGCATTAAACGCTGTATGTTAATGTTGAAGACTTGCAATTCGCTTTACAAGTGGTGAGCCAGATTGTAGAATTTCATTGTTAATTATGTTCTCGAATCATGAATCGAAAGCACACATTATCCATGTTATCTTTTAGTCAACGCTATGCGATAGATGGAAAGTGTCTGTCTGCCTTACAATAAAATTGTAGGCCTATGTCAGCCGGATTTTTTCGATCTTGTGCAATGAATGCTTCAACTTCAATTATTTTTATCATAAAGCTCCATGCCTGTGTAGGGCCTATTATTGTAGTAGTGAAATATCAACATTACGTGAAAATGGGGTATCCTACAATCAAATACATCAGGAATCTCATTTTTTTTCATCTGAAGGAATTATTCCGGCGCTCTCATTTCTTCACGTCTCTCCTGAAGTGTATTTTTAGATGGTAAAAATATGTGCCTAAATATGGTAACCCACCCCCGTTCTCAAAGACGCCCAATCAGGCCCATGTCATGAAGTATTGTCACAATTTTGATCTCAACTCAAAGAAATTCATTGTCCTCCTAGACGGACGTTCGATGCACTTCTGAATTATACTTTGTTCTCCTTAAACAAAAGCGCAAGAATTCATTCATCGTCAAGCCATTTGTGCTACTGCTAACTGACAGCGCTGACCGTCAAAATGAGTTTTGACTGTTATTTTTTTTTTGCCACTGGACTTACTGTGAATAAACTTGTGTCGCCGGTGCTCATCAGCTCACCCGCCTTGATCTCAAGTACTTTGACTTCGACATCTGCTGATATGATTCCATCAAGAGGCCAATGAAACCGCACTTCATCCGCTATTCACACTCAACTGTCTTGCCTATTTATTTCGTTTTCGGTTATATGAAGGCTGATTTTTTGTTTTAATATTACAAAATTTGTGGACTAGCAGTGCAAAATTACTGACTAGCGTTCGACCAAACGTTTCTCGAAGCTGACAGAAAATGCAATGAAGGCATTATACATATTCTGTGTCTCATAGATTGTGAATTAATGTGTGTATTAATTCGACTTTTATTCTAAATACAAGCACTTCATATTTTTTAAACAAATCCATCTCTTGTAGGTGCCGTGAGTGAACAATCATGATTTTTATCCCTGTGAAGCCAAAGTGCAGACGAAGCTTTTATCCCCCGCTAATCATTGAGTGCTGCAACACGACCGAGTGACTGGTCGCGACGAAGTTGACTACTGCTCAGCTTATTCGTAAACTTCGCTGTTTCGCCGTTGTCATCACTGTTTTCACATCAAAAGAATATTCGATAGCAGTACATAGTTTTCAATGACCGCTTTCGGGAATTCTAGTGATCTGAAGGCATGTCGATGACAAAGGAATACGCTGGTAGAGTTATGCATGTCAGTTTTGAAGATGTTGGTATATGACAAGTTGAATGTAATGATCTGAATCTATTGATCAGCGATGTTCTGGAAATTACAAATGCAAGTGTATAGTTTCCAGGTGGGGGAGGGGAGGCTGGATCGGTGGTTCTCAACCTTCTATGTTCCATGGCCAACTTCAAAAGTAATCATTTTACTGTGGCCCCTTGTTCTATAGGCAACTTGATTTGATATTTAATTATTTCTTCAATTTTTTTGTTGCGGTGTTATCAAATTGTATGTCTTCATTATTTCCTTGATACACGTCATGTCAATGTTCGATTTTTATTTTACAATAGATGCTCTATTTTCATTTCTAAGTTGATTCACGTTAATGTACAGTGCTTCTCAAAAGTCTGGGAATACTTTAAAGGCTGCGTGCCTTTTTGTCATGGCTTTTAGAAACCGGTGAATGCGATTTATCAGAGCTCACATGAAGGGAATTTAGCTTTCTACAGGCGAAATGTAATTCTGATCGCGTTATATAGGGGAAGCTGGGGTGACTTGGCAGTTGGGGTGACATGGCAGTGGGGGTCTTGCAGTTAATAGTCTTCAGAAATCCGAAATATACATTTCGAAGTAGCTCTAGAACAAAGATGCTGGAGCAAGATACCTGCGGATTATTTGCACTTGTACTTCTTTAGGAGCAAAAAACTATTTTACTTGCAAAAATTGTAACTTTCGGAAATACCCAACTTTTGGGACATTCTCGTCTTGTGATAGATTTGACATAAACCATTATTAAAGATATTTTACTTAGGTCATGGTGCATGGACACCTACAGTGTAAAAACATTCAGATCATATTAACATTGTGTTTGAGCTCATTTTCTTACCTTACTGGGGTTGGGGTGACATGGCAATATGGATATTGAAAATAATATGCTTCACAAATCGAAAACCCTATTACTTTCTAAAGTAGCTCTGAAATGAAAATACTGTAGAGAAAGATTGCTTTGGACTTTTACTTTTTCAGAGCAAAAAATCAAGCCTATTGGCCTACTTAAAATGTAAAAATGGAACTTTTGAAAATATGTAATTCGATGAGCCACCGCGCCCTGTGATAGATTTCAGATAAATCTGTGTTGAGGACATTACAATTAGGTCAGAATACATGAACCCTGATAGTCAAACATTTTAGCCGGAGCTGAGGATTTAACCTTAGGCCTACTTAGGTTGGGGTGACATGGCAGCATCATTTTTTGTTTAGTGAAATGAGAGAATTATTTTCTCATGAACGACTCCAGAGGCGACGGATCGAATGAACGATGCGTTATCAAGTTTTTAGAAGATCAAAATCTACCGGTTTCAATTGGCAACAAGATGACAGAGATTGAATCTTCATCAGGAAATATAAAAAGAGGACATTTAGTCCTACAATTTTAAACGACAACAGTTTAAAAATTCCTTATATTGTTTAACTGTTTGTCGTTTAAAAATGTAGGGACTAAATGTCTTTTTATATTCTGATGAAGATTGGTCAATCTCTGTCATCTTGTTGCCAATTGAAAACCGGTAGAGACTGAATAATTATTTCAGTTTTTGATTTTTGCGACGTTTTGATCTTCTAAAAAAAAAAAAAAAAAAAAAAAAAAGAATAATTTTTTGTGTCCTTAATAGTAACTGCTAACTTAATGTTAACTGATGGTAGTGATGTGTTAGTGACTCACACCTTTTAATACAAGTTCACAACTAAACACCTAGCCTATCCATTGGAAAATGACTCAGAAACTTCTAAGTCAAACAAATTCTTATTTGTTGATTCGTCGTGTCTTCTGATTGGTTCTTTTCAAGTTACAACATGCAGTGACAAAACACTTTCCCTAATTCATTTTCAACTTCGCAATACACTGCCAAGGACATACGTATAACGAGTGACGCGCTCTAACTACTCTCGTGATGATGTGCAAAATGCTCTTAATAAGATAGCATAATTGAAGATGCAGTTGCGAAAGTTTCATTTTGTTACGTCAATATCCTCAATATTCTTTTTTATTTTTTCAAGAATATATTTGACGAGATTGCCTATGATACATGTAACTACGTTTTCTCTTCAGGTAGTGACTCGGGAAAAGCATACCGGTAGCAAAAGTCACGGGATAAAGACGGAACCATTTTGCCATCAACGGATTTTAGGATGGATCAATAGGCCTATTCACCATAATGCTAAAATTTATATGAGCTGCCAAGATTGTGTTTTGCAACTAATTTGGAGATGTTTGTAGTAGCAATGATAATGCAAGCTTAGATCAGTATAATATGAAAAGTTTGTTGATGTTTTATGATACTGCCAACTCACCCCAGCCCCACTGCCAAGTCACCCTGATAGTGGGTGACTTGGCAGTTTTAGCACTTTTCTGTAATTGAATTTTCCGAGGTCAAGACAACAATTTGTGGCAAAACTGTCTGAAGCAAAAATGTTTTAATACTCCTCTCCGTCAACTCGTACTAAAGGAATTCTGTAATATTTAATCGTTTGGCCGGGATGGGCATTTGAAAAAAAACACTGCCAAGTCACCCCAGCTTCCCCTACTATTTTCATAGCGATATCAAACAGTGACTATCTTTAATAATAGTAAACTCATTATTCCGTAACTAATATTAAGAAAAACAACTTTATTACTGAAAACTAGTTGAATATCACTCAGTTTGATCTTACTGAATACCACCAGTGAAGTCTGCTTGTAAAACAATCGTTGTTGTTCCGTCAAGAAGCACGACTTCTTTGATGGCAGTGAGTAGTGTTCACTCCTTTCTCGCTACAGTTAGAAGCTTATTGCTTTCAGTATCTGATTCATCATGGACACAGAAACACGCATCTGCCTCGTACAACTTTACTATGAAAATATGAGAAGCACAACTTCCACACTGAGGGCATACAAGACTAACCATGGACTACACAAAGATCCGTTCACAGCCTCAGCGATCGTGAAGTTGATTCAGCGATTCGAATCCTCTGGATCGGTTTCTGACAAGCCACGAACCGAAAGACCCTCCCTTCTTCTTGATCGAAGTGTCATAGTGATGGATAAACTGAATGAACAAAAAGAAAACCATCCATTGGGATTGGCCTCCGCAAGCTCCATCTCAAGAGCCACAGAAATTCCTCGCGCCAGTGTCAATAGGATATGTCCAGCATTTGGTTGTAGCTGGTTGTCGGTCGTTCGCCTCTCGCTGTAATTGTCAATCACATATTGATATCTCTGGCGCTAGGCATCCGTGGATCTGGCTTTTTGGCTCTGTAGCATCGTCGTATCACTCGCAACATCGCTGTATCCTCTGTTATCACCTCTGATCCTTCAAATTGTATTAATTCGGGTTTTTTGGCTCTGCGTTGAGGTTTTGGTGATCTCCGTTCACTTCGGTCAATTTCATCGCTAATCCATTCCAACGTCTTGGATTTCCGCTGTCTCTCGTCGTTCTATATATAGATCCATATCAAGTTATACCATCTAGTGTTCTTCATAGAAGCTTATCTCTCTGTCATTGATCTACGTGTGGTGACCTGTCTGTATGTAGGTGCTAGTATTGTCAGCACTAAAATCAGCTGTTCAGAAAGAAGCTCTCTAAAGGCAGCCTCGCGCAAATTTTCATAATTATCGATTTTTGATCACGTGTCGATATCGTCATTTCTGCGCAGGACGTTAAACCCGATTAATAACTAGTGAAACTTCACGTCTGGTACAGCTGTTTGCATAAGGATACTAGAAGGTCGGGCCAAGGTTAAGTGGTCGAATCCCTTGTTGAACGTTCTTCTCCATTTTGCTGCATTTGTTTTCTATGATGGCTAGTTGAAATGGTCGAGATATCCTGAATATGAAAGAACAAGAACTTTTATCGAGAAAGAACTCTATTAATATACAAGAATTAGTCGATGCCTTGATTTTGCTTAAGAGGCAAAATCCCATTGATATCGAAGAAGTTACACAAGCTTTAGAAAGGACTTTGAATCAGCGTCTTGACCCTTTCCTAGAAAGACTGAACCAAATCACTTCCACCATCTCTGAAATAAAATCAAGTCATGAATCCTGAAAGACTGAATTCGAAAATTTTAAAAGCCTGAATATCAGCAACATGACTAATTTGATGCAAGAAATGAAAGAATGGACAGGCAGAATAACAATTATCATCGGTATTGCAGAACCTGAAGAAGGCAGTATTGAGATAAGAGCGAATCAAGATAAGGAAGCCTGTGAAAGACTGATTGAATGTCTTGATGTATCGCCAGAGGAAATTGTCAGAGTACATCGCATAGGAAAATCTGGTAGAGCAAAGAAAAGTATGATAAAAATGACGCTAAAATCAATTAATGCGAAGAAAGAAGTTCTGAGGAAATCACGAAATTTACGGAGGTATCCACACTACAATGGCATTTACATTAATCCTGACAGAACTCCTGTTCAACAGCAGCTACATTTCATGCTAAGGAAAGAACGCAAAGAAAAGGGTGAAAATGTTGTAATCTACAAAAATCAAGTAGTGGAAAAATCGGAAGAAAATTTTCACAGCGGTTTTTAAATTCGTGTTCTTCATACAATCGGTTTCCTTGGATAGCTCTGACGAATATTAGATCCCTGCGTCGAAATTTTGATGAACTCAATACTTTTGTGTCTGCGTTTCTTCCCTCAATTGTCACCATCTGCGAAACCTGGCTAACATCTGAAGTAGAATCTTCTCTTATTCACATTCCGAACTATTCTTGCTTTCGTCAAGACCGCGCTGACGGCCGTCGAGGTGGAGGAGTCTGTGCATATGTAGACAACAATTTTGGAGCAGTTGAGTTGACTACTCGCGATCGTCCAGATTGCTGTGAATCTTTATGGCTCCAAATTACTCCGTGTAATGTAGTCCTACTTGTCTTATATGTACCCCCTGGCCTCTCACGACCACAGTTATCTTCAATAACAGAATATATCGTCGAAAACGCTGATGAAAATAAGTCTAAAATGACAAATGGTTGAATGATAATTGTTGGTGACTTAAATGCCCTGCCTACTCAGGAGATTGAAACGATTTTGGATATGAAACAGTTGGTGAAGACTCCAACAAGAGGTTCAAACATCTTAGATAAGATTATTATTGATTCTGACCTAGAAGATACGTTTGACAGTCCAATTACTGCTCCACCGATTGCCAAGACAGATCATCTGACCATTTTATTGAAACCAAATTACCAGGGACGATCACAGATTAAACGATTTGTCAAGGTATTTGATTACAGAGAGTCTTACGTTAATGCATTCCTGAACCAACTGAATACTTTTCCTTGGCATCGAATGTATTGGAGTGATATGCCTTTGGATGATAAATGCTACATGCTTGAGAATAACATCAAGGAAGCGATGGAAGTTTTTCCTTTTTCGTATGTTCCTATATGCGAATCTGATAAACCTTGGATGACACCGAAAATCAAGTCTATGATAAACAAAAAGTTCGCCTCATTTAGATGTGGAAATTTTGAAATTTACAGTCACCATAAACGGTAACTGAAAGATGAAATAATAATTGCAAAGAAGAATTGGGTGGAGAGAATCAAAACGACTCCTAACAGTATATGGAAAGTGGTGAAAGGAATTAATGAACCAGACAAACAAGGTTCCTCGTGTCTGATGAAGTTAATCAATCAATTTCCAAGTCCTATCGATGCTGCGAATGCCATCAATGACTATTTCTCCGCATTTTGTTCATGTACATCAAATCTCAATCAAGATTTCGACTATCCATCTGAAGAAAGGTGGATAGTGAATGTCGACGTTTGGGCAGTTAAGGAACTTTTGCGTGATTTAAACACCCGTAAATCTCCTGGAAGTGATGGTATAAGTCCATATATCCTAAAGATCAGCCGAGATGTCATTGATAGGCCTTTGACACATATAATAGCGACATCCATCAATCAACAGAGAACTCCAATACCATGGAAAACGGCAAACATTGTCCCAATTCCCAAGACAAACCATCCCCGTATTAATAACTTGCGCCCAATATCCTTGTTACCAATAATGGCGAAATTTCTCGAGAAAGTGGTTGTCCTCAATGAAAGACTTCTGAAATTGTATGGTAACTCACAATATGGGTTCCGTCCTGGAAGTTCAACTCTCATAGCTCAAATATCAATGCATGAGTACATAACTATCTCACTCGACGATCCTACAGTCAAAGGAATTTTCATTTTGTCTTTTGATTTGAGTCGTGCATTTGATCGAATCCCGCATGAAGGTCTCATCCGTCAATGATCGTCCGCCAAACTGCCGAATGGTTTCATCAAATGGTGTAAGGATTATTTTTCAAATAGATTTCAACGCGTACGTCTGCCTGATGGCACTCTAAGTTTGAATAATTCAGTTGCATCTGGAGTCGCTCAGGGATCGGTTATATCTCCTTACTTCTTCTGTGTGTATATAAGTTCACTCAACAAACTATTGCCATCCTCCGAAATGTACAAATATGCCGATGATGTTGTTATAATCTCCAAGTTTTCAGACTCTGATGACGTCGATATAAGTGTCAATACCGAAGTACGCAATGTTCGTGAGTGGTGTGACAAAAATGAACTGATCCTTAATGACAATAAAACCAAGCTTATGCTTATCGGATCTAACAAGTATAGACGCTTACCTACAACATCTATTCCCACTTCTGACTCTATTAACATTCTTGGAGTAGTTTTCGACAAAAATACAAAATGGAAGTCTCATATCAACTGCATAGCAAAGAGAGCATCACAGCGTATACACCTGCTCAAGACTGTTCGTAAGATTCCTTCGATACGCAAGCAGGATCTCATTCAGATTTATACTCAAATGATTCTTGATGTGATTGAGTATAATTGCCCGCTGATGGTCGGAATGACAACTTCATCTTCGACAACATTGGAGAAAACACGGAAACGATGCCATCGAATAATATGTGGCACCACCTGTAAACGCGAATGCTTACCCAGTTTAGAAGAAAGAAGACAGCAAAAGGCCTTAAAAGTGTTTCACTCTACGCTAGTGCAAGGACATATGCTCAACAAATTTGCTCCACGCCGATTGACTTATTCAGGGAAATTTGCTGTGCCACTCTCCCGAACTAAACGTCGGTCTCTTTCGTTCTTCCCCTTTTGTATAAAGTTGTTTAATGCAACGTAATTACTTTGTCACCACTTCGATTTCCTTAATGTATAGAACACTATGAATGTTTCTTGTACTGCATGATTATCATTCAAAATATAAACGATTTATTATTATTATTATTATATTGAAGCATCACTTCAGACTTTCCCCCTACAAGTTGCGGTCAACACAAGCAATTACGGAGAATTACGGCATATTGAGAAGATTTTGTGGAGTGACGAGGCTAACTTCTCGCTGGACGGGTCCGTGAACAAGCACAATGCTATCATATGGGGAACCGAAAGACCTCCGGCACAACGGCATCCTCTTCATTCGCCACATGTGACTGTGTGGATGGCCTTCACGAGCGAGTTCAAGTTGAAGCCTTTCTTCTTCCCTGCGACAGTTACTAGTGAATCCTATAAATTCATGCTCGAATCGCACATGATCCCGCAATTGCGACGGCTTCTCCAGCTACACCATGTCACATTTCAACATGATGGTGCACCGCCGCACTTCGGAAGAATTGTGACTGAAGTCCTGAAGAAAACTTTTGGTGACAATGTCATCGGACGGGGCTTTCCGAACTTGTGGCCGCCGAGGTCTCCTGATCTCACTCCGCTTGACTACTACTTTTGGGGGATGTATAAATCCGGGGAAGACCACAGAATCTCGAGACCCTTAAAGAGTGGATCGTGGAAGCTGCTGAAGACGTGCAACAAGATGAGATCTCCAGTGCAGTCCAGGACTTGTTCTACCGGTGCGAACTTGTTAGAGACCTCAACGGTGATACTTTCGAACATTTGTTATAATTTCATGATATTGTACTGTTTTTGGTGATTGTTTGTTATTGAATAACTAGTTTTCAGTAATAAAGTTGTTTTTCTTAATATTAGTTACGGAATGATAAATTTACTATTATTAAAGATAGGCACTGTTTGATATCGCTATGAAAATAGTATATAACGCGATCAGAATTACATTTCGCCTGTAGAAAACTAAATTCCCTTCATGTGAGCTCTGATAAATCGCATTCACCGGTTTCTAAAAGCTATGACAGAAAGGCACGCAGCCTTTAAAATATTCCCAGACTTTTGAGAAGCACTGTACATGTAAGTACTATATTGAAGAGACTTGAATTTTGGAACAATACTGAAAACCAAAGGGCCATTCGAGTTTTTTTCGTTCTTTCTCTAAATTTGTAAGTGGTAGGCTGAACAGATCGAATATCCGCTTCTAATAAAAACAAATCATTTTGAACAAGAATCTGAATTAAATTGATAAAATAATAACAGAGAAAGTAACACCAAAGGATTCAATGGAATTTCTGTTCTTGTCCCTTAAGCACAAGCTTTTTGATGTTTGGCTTTGGGTTTAAAGTACACAGGTCGGTAAAATGAAAAATAATCGAAAAAAATATACCAGACTTGAGACTTGGCAGGATGACTAAGCATATTACGGCTAATAATTAGCTAAATTTTTTAAAAAAATCCTACGAGCAGTTTTTGAGAAAATCGCAAAAAACGACTTTTTTCATACTACTTATAAGTGATTTATTGGTTGTATAAGATAAAAAAATATACCAATCTCCAGTCTCGCACCCTTTTATCTAGATATAAAATAGTGCTCTATAAATAAGTTTGAAGAAAATCGTACGAGTAGATCAATCGCAAATAGGTAATATACATAACATTTTTGATTTTTTGCATATATTTTGCTACACTTGCTATGTAGGCCTTACATACTATGTTCTGGGGTCCTCTCGTGGCCCCCAGCAAATTGTCCTGTGGCCAAGGGACCCCGGTTGAGAGGCACTGGGCTAGATCCACTGTAGTGATCAGAAATAGCCATGGTCATTTGGAGCATTTTGTCAAGCTAATAAAAACTTGCAACCATCAGAATATGCCAACCAATTTTATTGGAATTTTTCAACTTTTGGACTGATGCAAATTTATCCCATCTTCTAGAGATGAGCTATTAATTCAAGTACATATTGTGTATCTAGGAAACTAGTTCTATCTGAATTGTTGGATCTTAACTCTCATTAATTATCTTGTTACTTGAGATTAGTCAGAACTACTGTATAGTTTGAATTCCAGATTACTTTTAGTTGCGGAAGTATGATGCCAGTGACTAAATCCTGCTTTCAAATTGCTGGGAAGATGGTCAATGAAGTTGGAAAATTGTAAATTCATAATGATTGTCTAAAAGCTTACGCATTAGGCATATTTTATACAAGCGACAAATCTAGTCAATCCAATAAGTGTTATTCTACAAAATGTAGATCATATGCTACTTTAGATCTGAAGAAGTTCTGACTGATGCATTCATAACCTTATCAACGTGATATTTGTATGCAGTAGTAAGTAGTCCATAGAGATGGATTCACTTCCGTTAGTCTAGACCGGACAAATACTATCCCATCCAATGTTAGTAGGCGTTAGAGATTGATGCTAGCTGCAACCTGAAAGACGTGGTACATATCCGATTAAGTGATACCTTCATTTTGTTACAATGACAAAATAGTTGATAAAATAAAATAGTTGCATATTCAAGTCGAACTAGAAGCAAAGTGCATGCATGTACATTACATAGTGGTTACCTAAGGACACATCCAGTTTTTCTTCATGTTGCAAGTGGTCACCGGGAACATTGCAGGGACATGACATCTGTCAAGTACAGCATGAATCGATGCTTGTCAGTTCCTACTCCACCTCTGTCAGACAAGGTCTGGGTGTCGTTATAACCGGCAAGTCGGCAGCAGATGCTACTGGATGTGGAGATTTACCTTGACCTTCATGTCCTAGACAATCCTCTTTTTCAGGAAAGCTGTGGCTGTACAAGACAAATATAACACAAAAATAATTCTAAGAAAAATAATGTTGGAAAAACTTCTGCATGTGCGAACTTATACATCCATAATGAGTGTAAACTCTAAATACCGGTACACAAATATTCGGTTTTTTGCACGAAGGTCAAATATTTTCATGTGAAACTCAAATTGTGAAATACGCGCATTCGTGCTGTCGTTTGCATTCCGCTCTCCAGTTGTGGAGTTTTTCTCAAGAACCACTGCTGCCTGGATCGAGAATCAGATGAATTCATTTCAGTTCATAGAACTGTGTCGATGTGGTCAACATGAGTCTCCCACGCTTGATCTGTAGATATTATTGAAAGTGTGACGTATGAATAGATGTCTATAATTTCACAATTCACTAAATCTATTCAGCGACACAGTTCTCAGTTGATTCCAGCCTCACTATGCACTTTTTATGTATTTGAAATTTTCAACCGTGCATAATTTCGGATTTTCGGGAAAAATGATAATCCGATCCGACACCTTGAGTCCTCAGCACGAATTCGATCCGAATACAAAATGGACCTGAGCAAATCCGAACGAATCCGGTCCGAAGTAGTAATCGAATAGGATTTGCACACCTCTATTAGCTTCTAATGTAAATTTCTTGATTTTGGCCGATACAGGGTCCCGTGCGTCAGCTTTTTAGATAGAGTAATAAAGGGCCCCTTTATTTGATTAAGCACCCTGGAGAAGTATGCCCTTCTGCTTGAGAATGGCTCAGGTCATATAGACGAAAGTGCAAATACATTTTTAAAGAAATATTGGACACACTGACACATGAAAATCAAACAAGGTTTTTTCTTTTCTGCGTCTTAATGTCTTGCTCGATTGATTGTATATTTTCAAAGCTGAAACTCAAACTTGTCAGAAGTTTGGGGTTGACATAAAGTTTCTCAATCAATGTAGAATACGTGTAATAACCCTTTCTCAAAGAATAGATCCTTTTGTTTGTCTATCGATTTATGTTTTCGTTTGTGAGTGAAAGATCTCCGAAATTGTTGTGGTACTTCAATTTGGACATTAAGTTTCTACACTTTCTGACTGGTGTACGGCAATTTTGTCCTTAGCATATGAATAAAATTTGAATAATCGTAATGAAACTATCAGTCCAATAAAAATATGAATATGCACGTATGTTATGTCAGTATGTTGTAATTTCCACTCAAGAATTGTTAATGAAAAGCTCGATTACACCCTTATTACATATATGTGGCAAGCTGAGGGAGACAGGAGGGACTGCTAGTCACTTTATGTTTAAGTAAAATCATGTACAATTGTTGAAATTCATCTGCTACTCATTAGGTAGTGTTATCTTAAGATGAAATATTTTGATTTAATAGATGAACTAGTAGAAAATATTTTGTTTCGTGTTATGACATCACGTTTTGACAATGTTTTACGAGTGTTTGAGACGCATTAATGCAAGACAGCAAAAAATAGCACGAAATATTGTAGCAGAAAACTGGACCGCATTTAAGAATAGCAGTAAACGAATGAAGTCAAATGATTTTGTCCTTATATGGAAATGTAATAATTCTCTTTCGTCGTATGATTATTTAACTGTGCAAACTAAAAGCCATGCCGCTTAGTTGAGGCATGCATTTACTTAACCAAGGTCCTTGACTTAGCCTTGTACTCGTATGTGGAATAATACCAGTGATCGGAGAAGGTTCTTTCTTCCACATCGTAGTGTTTGTCTGAGATCTAGCACGAAGTTGTCCAGGGAATGATGTTGCACCAGAAGCATTAACTAAGCATTGTATACCTCTTGACCACTACAAGACTACATTCCTGTCGGATCAGATCGCCTGTCTTTCATGGATGGTTATTTGATGAAATGGGGAGAGTTGGTATATAAGGTGATGGCTAGAGTTGGCATACTTTTTAAAAAATACCTTGCGCGAAATATCTAAAACGTATTTATTGGGCTCCTGTCTGCCATTTAAGTAGCAGACCGACCAGCTATACAGTAGTGAAGACAATGTTGTAGGGCTTTAGAAAGCTTTTAACAACTTTAATAAGTGGTAGGCTTATGTAGGTGGATCGCGAGGTCAACAGAAATGAAATTAAAAATTTTCATATCTGCTAACAGATTCATTTTTTTCCATCTGGTGGCATATATGAATGACGCATAAAATGTAAGCTCTTGTTGTCAGCTTTCGTCGTCATGATCATTGTCGGTACTGATACTAACGTCCATATGTTCCCAAACTTGGAGTTAGACGATGCTTAGATTTAAAAAAAATTCTAATCTGCTGCACCTGTCTGCCTTCATATAATGTGTTGATTAAATTAATCATGATAAGTATCTTCCCTACAATGCTATGTGCAGTCGAAACTTATTGTTTTGATTCATGTTACCATTCCTATTAGCTAAGCGAGTGACCGGATATATATCTGCCGTCGTCATGGCGATGGCAATGAAAGCCGTTGCTTCACGAAGTGCACAGTTCATGCGCTTTTATTTAGACATCACCTATACCAGGGATTGCCAATCCTCGGTCCGCGATGATTTCTCGTGCGGTCCAAGCACCCTTGCAAGTATTGAAATCCATGATAGGGCAGGTCCACAAGCGAACAGGATATAAAAAAAATGCAATAGAACCACTCGTTTTCCATAACTTCATACCCTTTAGTATATGAAAAAATTTATTATAGAAATGATAAATCAAATCATTTCTATAATAAATTGAAAAAATCTTATATTATAGTATGGTTCATTTTAAACGTAGAATCGTTGTCCGCGCAAATAAAACAGTGATAAATTTACCACGACTGAAATAATTTTAAGTTTCTTTAGCTGAAATAACTATCAGGGCTTCTTAACGACAATGTTAGGGAACCGTTTCCTTAGAAATGTTAGGAAGGTTTCCTTCAAAAATTCATAATTAGAAAATGTTCAGTTTTGTCATTTTATGGATGAACATGATCGGATCTAGATTTTCAATGTTGATTTTCCCTGAAACCATGTACGTACTTTGTAGTACATTTATGTATCTGCATGACGTGCTACTAGCTCAGTGTTACCACAGGTACGGCCCAGGATTCATTAATCATTTTCATTTTATGTATGCATCTATACATACACCATGTGCAAGACAAAATCAGATTCGAAAACTATCGGGTAGGCTGTCACGAATTTATTTCTTCTTAAATGTCCATTCATCTACGAGGGGCGTACCAAAAGTTCGTGACGTTTGATTACTGTGGTTTTAATTCGACTTTTTTCTTTGATCATTGATCGTTGTCATGTTGTATCAATCATGTGCATTGCCTGTGAAGTATTGTCGGTTGATCTGCAACCTATAGAGACACGAACTGAAGCCGGTAAGTAGTGAAGCAATTTTACTTTAGTCAGCATGGCGGACTTCACAAATCGTAAGTGGACATCTTGTCTACTCTTTCTGTCCAAGGAACGGGAAACACCAACCCGATCGCCTGAGCAGTCAAAAAACACTCTTGAGAAAACACACCGCAAAGAGAGATCTCAAGTTAATGTTCGGTAGGGGACGGAAGACTCATTGGAGGTCGGTAGGCTGTGGCCATCCATCCAATCAGTCAAGCCCGCGAAGAAAATGAAGGATTTGAGCCGCAAAGATCCAGTTGCACTGACAACAAACCACAATGAACTGGAGGGAAAAGTTGGTCTGGCCAGCTTGGGACTCTTGGAGACATCTTCCATCTTTGAGCTGAGTTGTCATGACTTTCGGCTCGTGGGTACTAAAAGCTGCTGACTTGCAGAACGAAAGGCGGCGCTCGTCAACACAACCTCTATTGCTATTGGGTCTCTGGAAGACCATGACAAAGGGTTTTTGGAGGTGACTACTGACTTTATCACATCAGTGCGATGAAGTTGGCAATCGGAAGTATTCGTCTTCAATGCTGAAGAGAGAAAGTGAGCACCGAAGCATATTCGGGAATTTTCCGCAGCGATGGCTTGAAGAAGGAATGAAGAAACTTGAGAAGAGATAGGAAAAGTGTATTGAAATTTAAGGTGACCAGATCGAAAAAAGAGTTTTGGTATGCTTTTAATTCTGCCGATAAATATTTGTGCAAATGGAAGTTAAATGATTTTCATGTGAAATCCAACTGTCAGAACTATAAGAAATAATATCTAGATATGCACTTGGGCCAAAATGGACGTCTATAAATAGGAGAGACAAACGTCACGAACTTTTGGTACGCCCCTCGTACATTCAAAAGGCATCCAAAAAATAGATGCGTGATCGCCCAATAAGAAGTATTCACCTTATTTCATTGACATCATAGTTAACTTCACTGATTGTCAACTCTCACGTTACGAGCATCGAATTGTTATAAGATTTTTATAGTTGGGTAAGAGACATGGAACTATATCAAAAATTGGGGAAGTCTATGTCAATGATGTCCCAATTATCCAGTACAGACGATTTCTAAGTGGGTTACTGCAGCCTCAGGACAGATCTTTCCTTTGAAACCTTTTCTCTAATTCTAGGGACCCGATTCGGGTCCCTAAAATGTTTTTAAAACCCCTGATTTATAATGCGCTCCACTGAATAAGTCCGTGATATTTGTGTCATAGTTTGATTATCTTCTATCGGTTCATAATTGATTTTTCCATTACAAAAAGTACTGAAGGTTTCAATTTTTCCGAGTGAGTCAGCATTCTGCTCAACTTCATCAGCAAAAAAGAAAGCATTTCAACTGTCGAGTAATCATGCTATATTCAATTTCAAATTTATACTTTCATACGTTCGTAACACACGAAGTTACGAAGTACTATTTCACACCTGCACGCTCGCAACATTCCGATTCTGGCACGGTAGCATTTTTGTCGCAGTCTTGTTTGCCAAGAAGTTCCCCATCACGTGAGAGAATTGTGTGATATTTACCTCTGGGAATCCCGATTGCTGTATATCATATTTAAAAGCAAATCGTCTCCGAGACCCTGACAAATTCCTGAAAACCATCAACTACTGCAAGGAATCATTTTTTCTCTTGTCCACCGAAGGTGAGTAGGTGATGCGATACTATTTCTTAGCCATTACTATAACATAAAAGAAGCACTGCAAGAAGCCTATTAGGTTCTGGATACAAGTAGGACTAATCTTGGATATATGGACCAGTGGCGTCGTCTCCGTGCCTGCGAGGCCTTCGCCGCATAACCAAAAATAATTATTTGCGTTTATAAAGCTAAGGTTCAAATAGTTTTAATTTTTTGTTTTTGAGAGCATCATTACGTTTCCAACTTTACAGTTTCAAATCACTACTCTCAAATACGTTCCGAGCGCCAGCGCTCAGCTGTTAACTGCAGGGATCTTCAAGCAATCACACAATGCGCTGGAGATGTGTTCACAGCAAATCACAGAGACTTGTGTGTTTGTGTGATATGTGGAGCGTGTGCGCTTAGCTCGATCGTCTTCTCCCGATAGAAACGAAGAAGCCAATATATTGCAGCAATGCAAGAAAAGATCTATTTATAAATTCTTAGATTCAGCTATCTGAATGCTCAAATTTTCCCTATTCGTGGCTTCACCAAATTTTGGAGAAGATGATGACGCGTTGAATCGCCGTGTCTGCGTTCACCAATGGCTGAATGTTGGATCGGAAGGTTAGAAGCCGCAGAAAGGAGATAGCGATGAAGGTTCCATAATTTGATGTGGGATTCAGTCAGAGATAATGATTCAGGGCATAGTGATATTATGTTTATGTTGTCGATTTCAACAGTGGTTATTTTCTACACCGGCCAGTCGTCCGAGGGATTATGCAGAAAACTCCATCCACCCTCCACGAAGTTTATGGCATTGAAATAAAAACTAAACCACTCTCAAGGGATAGAATATCAGGAGGAGCACAAAAAACATTTTAGCAGCCGTAAATTTGAAACATGCAAGTGATTGACAAGCTATAATAATCACAACAGAGACTTGCGTTGGTGAGAGCTTTCTCGAGAGTGTATGTTCTCTATAGTAATCTTACCAAGGTAATCAAGCGTCATGTGAGAAATCAGCATCACATTTTCATTGTCATTTGACGTTTAAAATCTTGGGAAGACAAGAGTCGCATTGACGAACAGTCAGCTTAGGATTGCATGCTTATGAGGCTGTTCAGAAAAAGAGGCAGTCACAGTGAATCACAATTCACATGCAGAATAGTCTACATTGGCTATGGCTGTTTGCTGTGGGAAAATCATTGACTATGGCTGTTTACTTATGAAATCTGTATTGATCTTTAGCAAGGCTAACACTTCATAACAAAATGATGGAAGCGACAATCGTTCAACTGATACTCATAAAGTGGTCCATACTTAAAAAAGTAGTCAATGTATTATCACTCAAAATAAGCTTCTGGTGCTAAATTTTGCGTCTCGAGTTCGTCGTCACTGTTATAATTATTTTTCTCCAATTTCTTTCCTTTCGTTCTCCAATTCATCGTCAATTTACAGTCTAATTCTTTATAACCAAAAAATACAGTTCAATCACAAACACAAATATCTATTCTAACAATCTGCCCTGAAAAAAGATAGCTCTTAAATTGCAAAAAAAATCGCATAACCCACGGGTTATATTCGAGAAAGTACACCTATATTCTTGAACAATTATATATGTGTCGAAATCAAATGTGAAAAATTCATCACACCTTGGTGGTTTTTGTCACTACGTTATCTGGTTTTGACGTAGATCAATATCTGTTCACTTGGTTAATATCTAGGCGAGAGCCAGCAGAATACCTTCAACAGACAACTGGCGCAGAGGAGGGCTCTCAGAACAGCTCCTTTAGATAACTGGAGTGTAGCGCCACCAACCGACCAATGCAGCGGACTTAAGAGCTCTCAGAGCAGCTATACTGGTCAGATGGCGCGAAGTGTTCATAGATGGGTAGAGAAAGCCTGCATTTCGTCCATCAATGACTCGTTATTTTTTTTATTACTGTGTAGTTATTCGCCTTCATGACTTCCTGCAATTGTTGTATACTCTTAAAAGAAAGACATAGGAACTTTCGGTACTAGTATCACAGTTGGTAGTATAGACTTATCAAGCTAATTCGACCGACCGTTTACGATCTCACTTACAGGCGGTGGTGCATTCGGAGAAGTGACCGATTCTACTGACCTGCGAAAGTTGCAATTCGCCGATCGAGTTCGGAAAATGGTAATGGAAAAGTGGCGATCAGTATGTCAGAACTTGTCTGAGGAAAATGGGAAACGAAAGGTGATAGCGGGTATTGTCGCAACACTTGATGTGAAACAGGAACCCATGGATGTCGAGGACGAAGATAGAGAGGAAGTCCAAGACCTCTATTCTTACGAAGAACTCGTTTGCATAACTACGGGTAAGTATTAGATGTAATTCGGTTGTTCATTGTCATTCCCAAATTACAGTTACTATCCCAGCATTGGATATGCAAAGTAAGAGTTATTCAAAGGTGTTCTTAGATTAAGTGTTGCATGTTCTAATGAATGGAGTTGTTGCAGACATAGAGGTCGGATTGTTAACTATCTTAGCTACATTGCTACATTTTATCACATTTGGAGACACAAAATATTTCTTAACGTGTCTATAGCGGTTGCGACCGGCGTTGTGGTAGAGTTAGCTCTGCGTCCGGGAAACCTTGGTTCAAACCTAAGACTTTTAAAATTGGTACACTCTGCATTGTTTCTAGACACTAGCACAAAAAGAATGAGAGTGGATAAATGACAACTCGGCCACATGGAGGAAAGGCTCCGTACCTACTGTGCTTCCGAATATAAACAAGCTTTATTTATTTATTTACAAGCTGCATTCAAATCACAGTCATCCGTGAATGTGACAGTAATGGTGAAAAATGCTCAAACCTGTTCGAGGAGTAATTAGAGAAGAAAACTCTTCCCATTTTCATCATTGGACACATGCAATAATGACCGCCTGCCGGAATTATCTCATTTCAACTGTCACATCTGTGAATTGTAACTGAAATGATATCCTACAATATTTATTGTGGACAGTTAATTCTCAAAGTTCAATCAATAGAACACGATTATATTTGATATACAGATATACCATGAAAATTGAGTGCTTTATAATTTGAGCACGTTAACCTCTATGTTCAAGAAAGAAAACTTGAAGATGAAATCACAAATCACGTGTAGAATCTTCTAGTGGCATACTTGAGTATCATGCTGATCAGGATCGTTTGTAATGAAGATCAAACTTGAAAAAATTGGGAACAAAATTCACCAATCTGATGCCACAAGATCAACTTCATCATTTTCTTTCATATGATCTGCAGACTTTATTAGCGGTCCATTATCATCAGCATTCAGACAAATGGCATTTCTCAGATATTGAAAATTTAGGTTGCACGACATTTACTTCCGAAGTTACCTCAAGATAAAGACAACATTAAGTTCTTAGCTAGACCCGCTGTCTGAGTCCAGACTGGTCCTATTATATAGTCTACTTAGTTTATCTCCTCTCTAGGCTTCGATAGCTTTGATAACCGACCTCCATGGTTACACAAATATGAGAATAAGCAGATCAGTCATTGATTCGAATGTCTTGTCGATTTTCTTCCTCTACATTGGCTGAAGACACCAAAAATTTGAGTTAAGCCTACTCCAACATGATTTTTTGATGTTATGGTCAACTATGTCAGTTTGTCATTTTTCTAGTGACATTCAAAACACTAATATTATGTATATTGCATGTCACTCTTGATGACTTTGGAGGTCATTGAAATGAGTTCGAAATGCATTCCCGCCCGGTATGGGAGAGCAATGATGTACCATTTAGTGCCCTCAAATTTCCCATGGCGTTCTCACCGTACCGGGTACAGCCATAAACCGCAGTCCGTCATTTCAGCTTGAGAACCCATTAATGAATGAATTGATAAATGGATGTTTCAAATCATTTTTGACTGAGATCCGAATGTCAAATATAGATTTGGATTGTAAGCATTCATAGACTATCAAGTGAATTGCCATCTTTTGTATCTGAAATTTTAATTGACTTGATGAATGTTAATCAAAAAAATTTCATCTCTCCATTATGTTGCTAACAGCGATCAAGAATTGTAATGTTCATAGACTTCTTGAGAGCAAAAGACAATAGCATTATAACATGGATTTTGCGGGCAGAAATATTAGACAGTAGCAGTCAGCCTCTTCGATGTCCGATATTTCCGCCGTTAAATCAATCCATGCTATGCATATTGCCGCATAGCTTGCAATGCATTCATCATAATTGAACGAACTGTCTGTTAATCGAACACGAGACGTGAAACTTTGAGTGCTTTTAGTAACATAGACAGTAAGTTCAAATACAAGTGGAAGCACGATAAGCTATGCGGTATTATATTTCCTCAAAAAAGCAACAAATATCGAAGCTCATTCGAAGCATTAGTTATAATGATGAACCGCTGCGAAGCATAAGTGTGGCGTGAACTGTGATATTTGATTCCTCATTCAATAGCTCAGATTTGTTTTACCTGCGCATTCTCACCTCTGTTAACTGCAAGATCCGGACAGGTTAATGGCACCCTGACACCTCCACCTTAGTTTACATCCACCAAAAAGACAGAAATAGGGCCTATAGACACTGAAAATTTGTTTAGAGTTCGAGTTGCATGAAACAATTCTAGCTGATTTAGCAATTCTAGCTGGGTGATTTTAACACTGAACGTAAGAGCATTCGACCTTAGAAGCTTACGACTGAAGATTATTCGACTTTACGAGTGAGTGGTTATGCTGGTGGAGGAGTGAACGGAATTAAGGAGTTGCCGTTCACGTACTGATTAGCTAGCTGATCGACTGATAAAGCTAGCATTCTAGTTCCTATTCGGCTTGGTTCATTAACACATTGATAGCGTCATTATGATTTTGAATAGCATCTTCATGCTTTAATTCTGATGCTGTAACAGGCTTTCATTCAAGGAAGAGCTTTTTTCATGCATTTGTTCATATTTTGCGTGCCTCATGAGAGTAGCATTAAACTATTAATCCTAGAATGTGATCACATTAAGTTCCCTATGTTTTCGTATCAGGTAAAATCAAGAAAAATTACCTGAGTGAATGAACATTCGTGTAATGAATGTTTCGAAGAAGATCATCTAATAAATTTGGCCTTTTATTATATTCTGATAGGGACAGATAGCGATATATTCCGTGGAGTTAATGTCATTATTATGCGGTTGTTGCTGTCAAACATGCAGGGTTCTCAAAAACAATGTAGTTTTCTTTTGTAATCCCGATTATTTCTATGATAATTCTTGCTCATTTTCCGTTTCATATGATTTTGCTCATAATCTAGCATATTTATTGTTGGTCTGGTTTTAACTCATCTTGTAATATCGCAAGTGATTCAAAAGAACGGGGCTGTCTTCTTGTCTGATATCATATCATACTCATCTTGTAATACATTGATCAGGTACATGACAGTTATGACGATGCTGCATATTTATCTGATATCAATCTTACATTCGGATGTCAAGTTTTCCTTTTTTATCGTCTCATATTTTCTTCATTCCGCATTATGTAGTTATGAATGAAGACTTTCCCACAATATGTAACTGAAAAATATGAAGATTGAACGTATCGTCCTGTGTGTGACATTAAGAATGGTATCACTCTTCGAATTGACAAATCCAACATATGGTTCAAAGTGACAGGCAGGCATACTAGTGATCCTTCTTTTTAAAAATCTCCCTACTTCTAGCTATATTTTGCTAGATTCACTTTTCAATTACATGTGGATAGAAAGATGTCGTCAGACTTGAACAGTCTAAGCACTTAGTTACTCAGCTACAGTCATGAAGCTGAAATAACAAGTGTCGTGGGAGAATTTTTTTGAATTTTTTTTCGTTTCTCTGCTTGAGTTTATGGGTTTGAGAGACGCCTACCGTTATGTTGCACCTTTATGTTTTCAAATTTAAAAAAATGAACTTCAATTTTTATCAAGTTCAATCTTAATCAATAACGCATGTTCAACTGTCCAACGTAGTCATTTCCTATCATTTAAATATTCTTAAGTATTCCATCATCATTTGCAATTGTAACTTATGATTAATATGAATGTTAATTGATATATCAGCTACAGAGTACAATTTGCCAAATGTCTTCAAGGTCAATTAGGTTGAAATGGATCATATCGATCCCTTATTATTCGATGAACATGCATGTTTAGATAAAATGTTGCATGGATAGGTAACTATAATGCTGTAACATACACTTATTCTATGAATATCATAACGTCTTGCAAAGTGACTTAAGAAAAAATTTCATTTGAACTATAATATCCTGATATCCTATAAATGTTTTCAATGTTTTCAATTACATTCAAGACTTATGATTAACTGTATCAGGAAGAACATAATTCCCTATCAAAGGAGTCTCCATGGCACAGTGGTTAAGTGCTTGGCCTAGCGATCTTTCGGTTCAGAGGTCGAGCCCCGAAAGTGTCATTGGAAGTCTTCAGGAAGGTCGTCAGGACTAAAGGATCATAACTCTTTATTGACGTCTGACGATGTCAGTACCGTCAATCCCCTAGCATGTGGGAGAAGTAACGTTGAACCACCACTTGTCGAAATTAAATGTGCCATACAGTGATAATGCCAAACCGATTATAAAATTGCAGGAACATTTCCAAATACAGCATAGTTGCCACATTACCGCTCATTAAACGTGTTTCAAACACTCAAGCACGAGCACACATTGTTATTGCATTCGCTAGATAATTAACCTTAAAAGCCATGTCAATCAGAATACGGGCAGTAGAATTTTGACATATTATCAGTCAACTAGAGCCTATTTTATTCCGCATTTTCTGTTGCGTTTTCAGTTGTTGTTAGCGGCAGCCCTATACCAATGCTGAAATAAAATCAGAGTCTTAATTCCTTGTTTGCTGTTTATTTAACCCTTACAAAACAACGAAATGCCGATAAACTTGAGGATTTCGTCGCAGATGACATTTGAAGGGACTCTGAATTTATCAAAATCATCTTTACATACGAAGACGTCTAGTTGCAATTTTCATATGGTCATGAAGTTTCAGCAAAAGTGCCGAAATGTCTACGCACATGAAAAATACGTGTTGAAATTTCTATGATGTACAGTTGAAGTTCGTTAATACGGTCACAGTTAATTAACATCACACGGCTGTGATTTTTTGTCTTTGGCATTTGTAAGCATAATTTAGACGTTCAAAGCTGATATTTATGGTCTTAATTAACGAGCTTTGATTGTTTATCATTTGTAGTACACTGATCAGTGATCGTGCAACCAATATTAGACTAATTATATTGTTGTAATTCTCCAGATTCTACGAGTAGTTGATCCCTTTCCTAATGACGTTATGGAGTAAGATCCGATAAGTAGTGATGCAGAAAGCCTGTTATTTGTGTCGGATTTACGCGACTTATCTGTTTCGGACTTAAGTCTTGCAATCATGCAAACTTTATAAAATTTCATGTGTGAAGGCAAACCGAATTACCTTCATCTGTATTTTGTGATCAAACTTCTTTTCATTTTCAATTGTGATTGCCTCCTCAGGTACCAAATGTCTGAATGGTGAATTTCTGTCCCAAAGTGGAATCGTTTTGAATGACTGTCATGCAGAAGTCCTCTCCTCGCGTTGCCTCCGTCTCTTGCTCTATCGTCATATTGAAAAGCTGGGGAGAGGAGAATCATCTCTTATCTTAGAACGGCGCCCAGGCAACCAAGTGTGTTTGCGTCCCGATGTTCGTTTCCATCTTTATATAAGTACAGCTCCGTGCGGCGATGCCCGAATATTTTGTCCTCATGATACCGGTTCCGAATTGGGCGATGCGCATCCGGGGCGGAAGTCTCGAGGCCTTCTGAGAACGAAAATCGAATCTGGAGAGGGCACGATTCCAGTCCCAGTTCATGGTTTGGGTATTCAGACGTTCGATGGAGTTTTGCAAGGAGAGCGACTACTGACAATGTCTTGCTCGGACAAACTTCTTCAGTGGAACGTAGTTGGAATGCAAGGAGCGCTGTTGTCAAGAATTCTTGCCGAGCCAGTCTACTACGAATCGATCATCATCGGCAGCGTCTTTGTTGAGAGTCACCTGGATCGAGCCTTGTATCAGCGCATTTCAGATGTCAGCGATATTCCAGAACCGTTCCGTGTTAGCCGTCCTACTTGTTTAGTTACGACCGAAAGGGATGAAAGAATGCCACGGAAATCACCGAATGTCAGGTAATTTGCGGGATATTAATACATGAACAAAACTCACAGCCGCAGCTAGCAAATTTCAAAAATCTTGCATCAAGCGCTGGCTAAGTATTTCCTGCGTGGGGTCAAAGAAACAAAAGGAGCTAATGACATGAAATTAATAACAAGTATAAAACTACTATCTGGCTAGAATGTTAATTTATCATAATAGTTCAGTTTTTAAAAGTTGTGTAGTTATCAAACAAAAAAATCGTTTTGCATTTTTTTCGTCATTAAAATATCTTAAAAATATCATTTGTTACATAAAAATTCAATGGTGAATACTAACATTAGATAACTGCAAATAGCAGTTGATAGTTGAGACTTAAGAAGCAAAAGCTGCTAGCATATGCGCAATAAGTAATTAGGTCATGTGTTAGCAGTCAGTCATTCCTTGAAATTTTAGTTGATACGAACCATTTTTCGCGTTGATGCTGCTAACTTGCGACCTCCTTTAAAGTAGCATTTATCAATATTCAATGTATCACAATTCATTTATTTTGATAGCTTGATGGATGGCTTTCATATCTATGCTATTGATGACGTTTGAAATATTTCTTGATTGATCATTTTATTAATTGTTGGATTTGTCTTATTTTTATTGGATGACAACAATTGGGGTGGCATATGGATTTTTTGCCCACTGTACTGTATCATGATTCTTATTTCTTGCCATGATGGATGATGCTATGAGCTCACAAAGACGTCTTACATTAGATTTTTTGAAAGTTGTACATTTTCATATATTTTTATTTGAGAACTAGCCGAAATTAATTGTTGTCAGCTAGTAAGAATAAGACCAAATACTTGATTTTTCCAACAATGAATCATGCTGTTAATATAACAATATTGCCTAGATTTTGAAGGCAGTAACACGCCGTTTGGCTGAAACTGCGTAGCGGCTGAAGCCAAAAGGCGTATTACTGCCTGAAAAATCTATGCAATATTGATATTATTCAGGATTTTGAACATTTCAGAGTGCAGAATGTTGACTGTTGATCCATAGATGTCCATGGTTGATCCACAGACTTCTAAATTATAGGAAAGTCTATGATTGATCATAATTGTACACCCAACAAGAAACGATTTCCATGCCTACATCAACTTCATATCTATATTCAATTTCCATTCTATCAGATTCATTTGTCAAGTGAAGGATGTTTTGGAATGGTCTGTTAGACTTTGACCGTGTACCTGGAGGCATGATAATACAAAATTTGATAAACGATTATTCCATTTTTGATGGAGTTGAAGGTACCAGCAATTTTTGTTTGCCTGACGATGTCCGAGCAGAAATGGATGCAATGGAAATTGAAGAAGAAACTGATAGTTCTAAAATACATGTCAGACAATATGTCAAAAGGTTTAAAGACTTTTTAGTGGAGAAAAAGCTTTCTCCAGAAATTGAATCCATGGAGGAGTCAAGGCTTGCTGAATATTTAGGATATTTCTACTCCTCACTCCGGAAGCAAGATGGAGGTTTCTTTTCGCCATCTTCATTGGGATGTATCCGAGCTGCCATACACCGTTATTTAACTTCAGCACCGGTATCACGACCTATAAATTTGATAAGACGCTAATTTTTCATCGGCCAATAAAATGTTGAAAGCGCTTGCAAGCAAGTATATCAAAAATGGGGGCAAAGGAAAAAGATTTGACTCGATTGAGAAAGAAGATCTTATTAAACTGTGTGATTATTTTAGAAGAGAAAACCCAACACAACTTCAAGATGAAGTCATTTTTAACATCATCTTACATTTCGGACAACGTGGCCGTGAACATTGGCGACTACTTTCTTCCGATTCTGACGGCAGATATTACGCCTTCATTTCGCAAGAACTTCCATCCAAAAATCGCAGAGCGTCAGTCAAACGATCTGATTATGAAGACGTCAAGCAAGCAAGGATGTATGCGAACCCAGATGAGCCGGAGGAAAACTGTCCACTGCAAGCATTAAAATTGTACATTTCGAAACTGAGAGAAAGTGATTCCTTATTTCCGAAACCCCTCAACAAATTCACCAATACCGAATGGTACAGTGGAAAAGCAGTTCGAGGCAAAGACGGGCTTGGCCGTTTTATGAGTGAGTTGTCCAAGAAGGCAAGATTGTCAAAACAGTACACAAACCACTGTATTAGAATTACCACAGTATCCAAACTTCACGACTCCGGTTTTAACAGTGCAGAAATTTCTGCAGTGACCGGGCTGAAGCAGGGGTCAAACGATACATCAGATACAAAGATGACAGAAGTCTGGCAACCTTTTCAAATGCTCTATCAACCATACCGACAGGATCAAAAGAAATAAAAGCCAAAAAATTCGACATCACGGAAGAGCACAAACTAAAAATATCATGCGAAAAATATTTTACAAGAGACGAAACAGAAAATGACCAAGAAAAGCAAACCAAGAAGGCACGGCTTCACACGTCGTGGGGACTATTAGAAATTGATCTGTGAATAATTACTATGTTACCTACAATGTTGGACCTACACATGTTGCGAGTATCAATACTATTCAGTGTATATTTCATGCATTATACGTCTATCGTGTGTTTTACATATGCTTAAAATGCTTTTTGCAAAAGCCGGCAGTAATGAAAATTAGGCGGCCAGTATGGACCGTTACTGCCGGCTAATTCAGATTCATGAATAGATATCTTGGCATAAAATCCTGAATAATAGCGATATTTGTCTGGTCTACAGTTACAGAACAACATAAATTGTAGTAAATGCTATGCGGTAATATTTCATTGATGTCGTCTCAGAGCCGGCAACAATCGTCGTTGCTGCCGGCTAAGGATTAGGGACCACTATCTATGTATGCAGCCAGAAGCTTCCACAAACTTCTACATGTACATGAATCATAGCACGCATTTATATAGTATAGCAATATATTTATATAATATATAGATATTATATACAGATAATATATAATACTATGTAATATACTATATAATATACAGATATTTATATAGTATAGTATTTATATAATATAGCAAGCATAGTATTCAGCTTTTTCAAGCATCAATGATCCTTAAAGCCTCGACCGCCTTGCGGCCTCGGCTGTACGACTCATTGATGCTTCCAAAAACTAGTCATGATTGATATTATTGAACTAGGAGCCTAGTCTCATCTGGTTTGACTCCGAATGCATTTAAACAACATAAAGTATCTTGAAAAGGTTTGATTTTTCTAAATGAAAGCTCCTTCTTCTTCACTTCTGCAGAATAGTACGGCGCCGAATAACATTTAGTTTAACTCATTTCTGCACGTTTGTTGTTCGCAACACGTAGGTGATGTGATATGGCCTTTACAATTCCTCCAACTTTATTTTGCTCTCTACCTACCTCGCAGCTTATATTCAAAAAAATCACAAAACCGCTGATATCTATCCATTTGCGCGTCAAACATATGTAATAATGCATGTTATCAACGAGTAGACATTATTTCATGCCTAATGGAATTCATGCAGTTTTTATGTGCATAATAGTGAGAGGACAATAAATGTAAGATCTGGTAATTTATTCACCACGTTTGTCTGATTACATGATGCACCCAATATTCAATTTTTTGCAGTGTGGTGTGGATCAAGAATGAAGCTCCGGGGACCGGAGATATTGAGGTGATCGTGGCACCTCGAGGTAAACGAGACGACGACAAATCATCTTTACTGTGCAAGAAGTCCTTGTACGCTAAGTTTAAAGATATCGAGAAACAGCATCCGGACTTACTGCATCAAAAGTCTAAAGCAGACTCAACGTCGTACGCAGAGGCGAAATGTACTGCAGCCGAGTATATGGAGAGTAAGCGCATTATGCAACTGCATTTGAAGAACCTTGGGTCAGGGGCCTGGATTCGACGACCGATGGAACAAGACTTGTTTGAGTTGGCTGTGTAGATGAGCTGTGGCCGCTATCCATCATCGATGGGTTCGAGCAATTTGGCCTGTCTTGATAGGACGACGGTCTGCAGGTCTACCGGCTCTCTCGAGTCAAAGTCATGTGATGATCGGAGTCAAATTATATTTGTTCTATTCTTTCGTTATCTGTTCAAATATAACTTTCATACTCAATTGATTTCTACTTGTCTTGCGTTTGTCAGAAAAAACAACTAGGTTTTACTCATTATTGGCAATCCTTGCCGAGGATACTTCAGTGGAACAGAAATGAGTCAAAATAGTTAACGTAGAGAAGTTGTTAAAATCAAAGTTTTCAATTGCAAACATAAAAAACATAAAAATTGGCATTTTTGCTGCTTGCGATGAGGTCAAGCCAGCTGGTAGTATAAGTCGTATAGAAGGCTAACCGAAAGTTTTAGGTTTGTCAGATGATATCTGGATATCAAAGTTCCTCATGTCTGGCATCTATTTGAGTTACCAAAATGATGGGCACTGTCCTTTTCTGTTTATGATTGAATGGCTCCGTGATGATATATTCAGCAAGGAAGTGCTGACGTGTGAAGCCTCTTGAGAGCCACATATTGGCTTCCTAATCGCTTCGTGATGAGAG
>CAJQUW010009973.1:0-19359 GCA_907163375.1 Prostheceraeus crozeri
AATTAAATTTGTCGATAGCCATACTATTTTGGGTGTAACGTGGTCGAGTAATTTAACATGGAAAACTCATTTTGATAACATTTCGAGAATTTTTGTCCAAAGAACTTATTGTCTACGAGTATTAAGAACTTTTCTCCCAAGGAAAGAACTATTTATTGTTTATAAAAGTCTTCTACGGCCATTGCTTGAGTACGATTTCCAAAATATTCTGTTTTCATTTAAACATACTAGCATGCTTAGGGCTTTTCCGCAAGTTTAGAACAGTGATAAATATAGTTTTAAGAAATATAAACCATGCACAGAAATTGTACCCACAACTCTGCACCGGAGCAAGATTTCGGAATGCTTAAATACTTGCATAAAAACCGTGGAAAACATTGCCAAAGTGGCCAGTCTTAACAAAGGAAATCTGCGATCTACGAGTACAACGAAACCTACTTTTAAGGCATTTTACAAAAGTTAGTTAAATACAAATTAAATTGGGAATGCATTGCTAGAAAATTCTGTCAATATAAATAATATAAATGAGTCAGGGCCGAAACCGGCCGGAGTAATCAAGGCCAGCAGGGGTTGACAACGTACGATGTCAATCAAAATTGATCGCATGCCGCTAACTTCAGACACTGCTCTACCATCGACTGTCAAGACCGGCACTGCAGGCAGTAGGCGCTTACTATCATTACTCGTACATGTGTTTGCATTGGAAATCCAGACATTCATTTGATTCCTCGAGATTTTTTCCAGTTAATCGAGATATGAAATAATCATTGGATAGATAGGCTAAGGAATACATAATTCTTACAAAATTCACAACAGTTGACCAAACGGCAGGCGATCATAGTCATTATAGCAGCACAGATAAAAAATCAAGATCTACCCTTTCTTTTGAGGGTCGATTTCTACTGGCAATAAAATTATTCAGAAGTTGACTGCCCTTCGGCGTCCCGCACTTTTAAAAGTCGATAGAAAGAAATGCAAATGTGGACCTTAGCAGAATGGTGGAGCTTGATTTTTGATTTGTCTGCGATAAAAATTCATGTAGGCTAGGAATATAGGATCTGACAAGTTTTATTTGAGATAAGCTATGTGTAATTACATGCAAAAGTTAGTATTTTTTGACTATTTAAGAATCAGTTCGCATACATTTATGATAGAGCACGTTTAGGCAGGCATCTTTAAATATGTTTACACTAACTATACATGCTCATACTCGTCTAATAATGCTGTGTTTCCTTTTGATTGACTAAACGATTTCCTCTAAGAGGGAATGCATAGTTAATGGTCAACATAGGCCCATTAAAATTAATCGGAAGGGCCCATGCCCGCGGCCTGTTTCATCCCGGTGATGCTTAATCACATAGAAAGAGAACATGCGTGGTTCGACGCTTTGAAACTGATTTTTTCTCGTATCAAACTCAATTTTGTCATGCTAAAAGTTATTTCTGATCTGATTTGGTCGATGGTTTATAAAGATGATAAGCTCCTGAAACTCTCAGTCCCTCCCGAAGATGATGCCAATCAGTTGCATTGCTTCAAATGTTGGAGTTTATTTTAAGATGAAATTATGCTGATAATGCTCTTCAAGTGAAAGGATTTCTATTTTCCCTCGAAATTAATGTTCATGTTGGCTCATGGTTGAGAAGAAGAACAGAGAAGAAGTGTCAATTGTCGTGACGTAGCAGCGTGAAGCAAAGATTGATCAAGCGCACTCAAATGAATACCTCCCTAAAGCTTACTCCGCGGCAAGCTACCGGAAGCGAAAATCCTGAAGCTTGTTATTTGGGGGGGACTTATTGTAAAATGCGGTGCCATAAGAAATTAAGGGCTACTGAACGTTGTTTGTACAAAAAGTCAAGAATGATTGAAAGTTGATTGAATGATTGATGTCGGCACCTCTCTTATAGTTATAAGAGTTTTATCTGCAGTTTTTCAAGATCTGATCAAATTTTGTCGAACAAATATCACTAACAAACTATAATCTCCAAATATTCGTTAGTGAGAGAGGATCGAGGAGTTCGTTGAGTTCCGTTGGTAGCTTATCTCTCATGGCGCATCAGCAACATACTGCGCCAATTGCGGGAGCAAAACTCAGGTATCGAGCGTTTAATGCTATAATCGCATTTACACATTTATCTAGATAGCTTCACTGCGCACAGCCTAAGTTAAGCTCACATACACTATTTCAAGAGAATGCATAATGTCCTACTGTCTTAAGGAAAATACAGAGCAAGAAATTTGGTAAAATTGAAATTATACATGCGACATACAGATGTAAATGTACAAACGTTATTACATAACAAATAATTTTCTGAAGGAAATGAAAAAAATGATCTCAAATTTAACTATGACTGAAAGAATTCGCGAATCCTATGCTCAGAAGACTCCCTGCCAAGGGGAAGCATAATGTAATTGCAGGATATGATTGTTGGCATTTGAAACGGGCACAATTCACCTCATTTCGGTAACTATGCTGTTGGAGTGTCAGCGATGAACTCGAATGGTCGTATCATTCTGCAGTTGACATGTCTATACTTAATATGATTAGCTTCTAGATCGGTCAAACCTAAATCACCATTCTATTCAGCGCTTACTTCATAATTAGTTATTCTTGATATAAATCCTCAATTACAAGAATGATCAGGTAAGGAATAAAAGGTGGATTAAGCATCAGCATATTGAGGTCTTGAGTATTCTTCAAAATAATTTCAAAAGACTTTGAAACTTGATACTTTACCACGATATCATTTGAGAAAATGATATTTAAAAAGCTCTAGATTTTGCGAAGTTTTTAGTGCTTTTTTCACATTGTCATTTTTCAATTTGATCATGAGACATTTTACCACATTTACATATTTGTTCGATAATTGCTGCTTGAAAGATGTTAATCCACAAAATTGTTATTCACTATCTGAAGAGCGCGGAAACTCGATTATCCCCAGGTTTTCAAATTCGTCTAAAATCTGCAAAAATATATCAATCGTCACCAAGCTTCGGGTAGACGTAGGCCTACTTAAGCATATTTTCTACCTACATCAAAACTTTATGCAGATCGGACAAGTACTTTTTGCATTATACGAGTAGACGATAACGTGAAGCGCAGCGATGTCAACCGCTTCATTTGACTTCGTCTATTCGACGCATTATTGTTGCTCGTGTGTACACTGTTCCTTCTCGATCTCCCTCTTCTTCTCATCCACTACTGCCATTTAAAATCTTCACGTGACCACTGCCTTGCCACAACCTTCTTTAGTTGAAAAAATGTTAGTATAAGGGATCTGGCCTGGTCATCATCGCTTCACGAGTTGTCGGGGAATGATCGTGCGCTTAATATCTGGCCTGCAGAGACAGCATACAGTTCAAACATAATGCTGCTATTTCTTAATAGGGATAAGACTTAGCAAATCTAAATGAATGTCAGTAAACAGATGAATAAGTCACACGATCACTTAACTAATAGCACTTCAAGTTTTCAAATTCAACAGGTTATCAGCAACTTTCAAAACATAGGAAGCTGACATACGGTATACATGTAATTTTCCTAAATTTTTGAATCCTACATTTTCACTTATCGTATTATTTTTATTGCATAAAATGATTGATATTGATTATATTTTCTCACCTTGGTCTGGAATCTTGTCATGTAAAAGAGCATTCGATCTTGATAACCGTCCCCTTTCCGTGCACGTGATAAAGAAGGTTCGATTCCGCATCTTGTTTGACAGGATTTGTAGGATACGATCTCTTCCTCACTTGTTCGACGGAAATGCAATCCTTCACGACGCTACAAAGTCAGGTGAAACTTGAAGACAGCAATTGTAAGTTAAGTTCGCATTCGCTTTCCGTTGAAAAGTCATTGAGTAACTGCAAAGCGAATATTAACCGAAACAGTCCATCAGAAAATGACTTTGTTTCACGCTGTGCTAATGCCGAATTCCGAGTTTCGACTCGACACCCAAGTGCTGTCAGCTTAAAGCGTGGCACATTAATACGTTTGGCCAAGACTGCAGTAAGAGCAGACGTCGTTGATCGATCCATGGTAGCATAGCAACTTTGCATGAATAGACTTCTCCGTCACGACTGCTGACTCACTGACCTCCTATCCTCCTATATTGTACGATATGCCAGACTTCAGAAAACTCAGTCGATGGTTTAACAATAACATTGTTGGTGAAATTATGAAATACAATGAAACCCGGACTGAAGAGGGATGGATCTTGACTTCTTGTCTTGATACCTAAATTGACAACTGCCATGATAGTCGATTGTCAATCAAGAAAGTACATAGCTACATGTAATTTCTACAGTACGAGGAAAATTATAGGTACTACATGGACTGTAAGCTTTCGATAAGCTGCTTTCACAAGTGTAATATCATTCCGAATACTAAGGTCTACGCATGATCATTTTAATGTTTATACCAGAGCTTTAAATAGTTCTAAAATTATTTTGATGAAACACATGCATCAACTGGCCATTTAAACATCACTTCCCTACGCTATCACGTGTGTCTATACTTGGTGCAGGCCTTTTTTATAGCAACACAACTGTAATTGTGGGCTATCAACTATTCTCGCGTTTAATATGCATTGATCTGGTGCACAGTAAAATACACCCAAGTTCCGTGTGACGAAAATATTTAATTGACTGGGATAAGTAATGAAGCATTTAACATTTTTATGACAATGACCCAGATTGGCTTTGTATATTTACTAATCTGCCTCATTCCAAACGAATCAAGCAAAGCAGCAAGAGCTTATTAGCCATTCAAAATTATTATGCCGCCTTTGTCTGATCAATTAACGCCGTGAGAAGCCCTTCAAGCTGATGACGCTTGATAAGAACAAAAAAAATATTGCTTGCTTAGCCAATTTAGTAGGTGCTTGATATGTGCCTAGTAGGCATATGGTAATCATGCTTTGCTTAATCAATTTAGTAGGTGCTTGATATGTGCCTAGTAGGCATACCGTGGTTTTACGTGTTAATATGTCGCCTACTAAGTTTATCGCGCGCGTACCATGACGCTTAGCAAGCAAAACATAATTTTTTTACTCGGGTATTGATGATATCACAATTTGCGTCCCACTGTATAAGGACTATTAATGACCATGCATTGAATGAGCATTATAATATAATAAAATGGGCTGACGAAGTAAACCTCTCTATCAATCATGTAAAATCTAAATGCATTTTTGTGAAGAAGTTGTCAAATTGTGAACCAATACCCTTACCGGGAATTAAATTTGTCGATAGCCATACTATTTTGGGTGTAACGTGGTCGAGTAATTTAACATGGAAAACTCATTTTGATAACATTTCGAGAATTTTTGTCCAAAGAACTTATTGTCTACGAGTATTAAGAACTTTTCTCCAAGGAAAGAACTATTTATTGTTTATAAAAGTCTTCTACGGCCATTGCTTGAGTAGGCCTACTGTGCACCACTCTCCGTTTACCTACCTGCCACTTTGTCTAATGAAATCAAAAAACTACAATGACGAGCTCATCGAATAATATGTGGGAAAGACAGTTGTGAGAAGTGTCTCGAGCCTTTAGATGTAAGACGAAGGAACATTTCCTTGTCCTTGTTTAGGAAAACAGAAGACCCTTTTCATTGTCTCAATCAATTCTTACCAGTTCACAGTAACCGTTCTGAGCGTTTCATAATGCCGTCATTCAGGACAACCTGACGAAAGGCATCTTTTATTGTGTTTATGACTTTGCTGATAAATGACTATTCATAACATTTTGTGATATCTTGTATTGGTTTTGTTAATTAAATGACCGCCCACTTAGATTGTAAATTACTTGATTTTCATTTGATTTAATATACGATTATGAATGAATGAATGTACTATACAAGTTACCTACTGATGCGGTTTATACACCTGATTTACGAGTACGATTTATTTGCTACTCACATGTCTTAATATTGTTGACGCACCATATACACTCCATTTAGATACTCATATATCCGCGGTGATAATCTTTAACAAAGGATGGCAACATGTATACTATCTTCGATGAATAGAGAAGACTTCACCGTCAGCTGTTCGACGAGTAATTGATTCACACCCACACACCGCATGAGGAATCCGTGAACTGACTGATAGACGTAGTGCGCGTCGAAGAAAAGCATTGCAATGTTCGAATTCGGGAGGCTCGCCATCATGAATACATGATAATCCCCTTTTAGAATAGGTCAGAAATATAAATTAGATAATTACAGTGGTCGGGATGCATTAGAATGAAGTCATGCTTTATAGATAATCATGAAAACTAACTATCGTACATACATACTCGTGAAACATCGGGAAATTATGGCAATTCTACCTGAGCGCCTTATACGGACTTCTAAATATAGCACCCAATACAGGATTCCCGTCACAGTGTGATTAATTGCTATGTTACGAAGTCAGCTACGTTTTTCGTGTTGCCGAAGTTCTGCCGAAAGTCGATTGTCCGAATAATGACGCACTTGTGCCGACATTCATAAAAATGCGTGGTTATAAAAACATTTCTACAGTATTTATTTCATATTAAGACATCTTTCGCAGTTCATATCATAACACAGATAATATAAATTACGATAGAAACTTCATTTGAATTGAAATTGCTCAAGATGGCCGAAGAGTCCCACTTTGCTGTTGCCGGCCCGGACACGGTCCGACATTTACGTTTGCACAGGGATGGTCAAGAAGCTTCTTTTGCCGAAACGACAGAGGTTGGCGCGTGTTAACTGGTGCAAGGCTCATCATTTAAACAGTCTTGGATCGAAGAAGACTAGAAGGGTCTGTTCTTCAGTGACGCAGCAAAAGTTGAATATACAGTGTTGGCAAAAAGTTTATGGTAAAAACCCATTTTCTCTTTCCGATATCCATTTTTATTAAAAAATAAGCTCGACTCAATGAAGCTGCTGAGTTATACTGACAGTTACTGAGTATACAGTTACTGAGTATTAATGCCAAACAAGAAGAACCCTACCGTCGGAACAGATAAAGATTGTCAATATTTGGTTTGATACTTTTTATTATTCAATGCAGCTGAAATCCTTCAGGGCATAGACACACACATTCTTCCCTGAATACCATGAGACACCAGCATTGAATAATCTCCTTTTTAAGTTTTACGAACTGCAGATATTATTGATATAAATCTTTCTTTTCATTGATATCCATAGATTTTCAATGGAATTCAAGTCTGGACTGTATCCAGGCCAGTCCAAGACTTGAATCCCATTGTCGCTAAACCACCTCATTATCTTCTTCGACGTATGACAAGGAGCACTGTCTTGCTGCACTATTAGATTTTGAATTTGAGCCATCATCTCTGTCCTCATTAGCTCTTTATTATGCAGTATCGACACGCTTACCGAGGTAACGCGCAAAAGTTAGGGAAGTTACAGGACATCGATCATTTTAGTTAGCATAAGAATAATGCAGCACTTTTGAGTTTTTACCAGAAACTTTTTGCCAACTCTGTAACTGTCACTCAGGCAACTCGACTCTGGATCCAGAGTCCGTAGAGAAATCAATGAGCGTCACAAAGATTTGTGTGTAGCGTACTACCGACAGTAAAATTTCCACAGTCAGCGATGACTTGGGGCGGATTTACGACAGAACGAGTTGGATATCTTCATGTCTGTGAGCGCACTGTGAACGCGGACGAACACATTAAAATCCTGAGAACACATTCTTACCCTTCAAAGATCGATTTTATAATGGTAGACGGTTTACGTTTCAGGATGACTCCGCACCAATACATCGAGCAAAGAAAGTCGCAGAATTCAAGCTTGTTAACAACAGTCAATTTTAGCATGGTCAGGAAACAGCGCTAATCATAATCCTGTGGAAAACCTGTAGACTTGTCTACAGAACCGAGTGAGAATGAGATATCCGCGAACGAAATCAGAATTGATCGATGTAATCATCAACGAAAATTCCTCAAAATTTTTTAATGAGATTTTTCTCACAAGTGTGTCATGAAATTTCATGAGTTTCTCATACAAATCTCATTAATTGATTAACAGTTGCTTGTTCAGATTTGCTGTTCTGAATTGAACTTTTCTTGGCTTCACAGCATTGCCCCGACCTTTCCCATGCCATGTCCACAATACTATTTCAGTATTACCATGAATAATCCATTTATAAGATATGGAACTGTGATTACATATGACTATTTTCAGCATCTAATTGTAAAGTCAAATTACGTATATATGCATCATTTCGAAAAGGCTGCTGCAGAACGCTATGATATATTCTATATTGTTGCTTTTTATCTTCTATAGACTAAACTTGAAGAATTCTTATTGATTGAATAAGCTTGCTTATGACTCTTTTCTTTCGCGACTAGCATGGATACCTTACTACTTATAAACTTATTTTCATAAAAACTTCATGAACGCATCATGAGATATTATCCTCATGAATGTTCTCATTACTAAATTCTCATAGAAGCATCATGAGAACATCATGAGTTAAATATTTTCTTACGAGAATATCATGAGACTCATCATAATTTCATGAGTTCTCATAGAAGATTACGTGAGAGAACAACTGGCACCACAATATCCTACAATATTACTGGGAGAAACTTGCGGCAAGCATGCCGAAGCAAATCGCAGCTGTTCTCCAGAAGAAAAAAGGCCCTACAAAATATTAATGCATCTTATATCATGTTTTGGTATATTTTCATATTTCTTTTTCAAGATGGCTCACTCAAAAAGTGATGCTAAATGAATACATCGTTGTTGGGACTAGAGTGTTGTTTATCTTCAAAAAATGAAGTTTCTAAATTAATGCACAGCACTGTATAGAGGTGAGTTCAAAGCAAATTCAGTATTTACATGTACATTATATTGAGTGAAATATTGGTCCGAGAATGTGACAGAAGCCATAAATAGGCATTGCATTGAAATCATGATAGAGATCTGTGCTTAGTATGGCAATTTTAGCCATCAGTTTGTCACAACTACTTTTCACTTCTCATTCTCTTGTAATCGCTCAGTTGAAGCAAAACATCTAGCCCCTCATTGAATAATTCACACTAATCGCTATTTCCAAATTATCATGTTGATTTCAAGATATTCTAGGCAAAATCTTGAATAAACTATCTTCGTAATTATATTTATAATAATATCCGTATGCGTATTTAATTTGATATTACAATTGATTAACGAAATTATCAACGTCTATTTTCTATAAAAAAGGATGAGGTGTTAAATATGAAGAACATGACAAAGGAACTCAGAAGCAGGAGTGGAATTGTGAGCTCATGCCATTTGAAGTGGCATGCTGCGGTTTCGTTGCTCCATCGGTGAGGAAATTACTTCTGAATGCCGGTGTTGAAGGCGTAGAGATTTACCTTCGATTTTGTCTGGTGTGCAAATTCTATGCGCTCGTTGAAGTTCCTTTTGCAACTCATCTGGACAAAACTAAAAAAATGCAAGTATAAACCTGACCAAGTCCTCTTTCTGTAAACCGAAGTGGAAATGCTACCATCATTACTCTTAGTGACAAGAGCGTCAAGAAAAGAGAGAGAATTCGAATTCCCGGTCTGAATATGAAACTTAAGTTTCTAAGAAGAGCGTTTAACTTACAAAAAGTAATGAAACTTCATCTCATGAGCAAAAAGAACAAAGAAAATCCACGTGGCGTAAGTACAATAGAGTTTTAGTAGCAGAACGATCAGTCAAAAGATGTAGATCCAAGTAACCCATAAATCTGTCAGCAAGAATGGGTCCTACGGGACTGCTCATCGCTACACCATATATTTGCAAACTTGCTTTTTGCAACGCAGTGCCTAGCACAGCACTTGGGAGTGTCTACCATGATCTTTTACCCTTCAAAGAAATTGTTTGGAAATAACACCTTGCATACAACTGAAATGTAAAACTGAACTGTGAAAGTATGGTATACTAAGTCAAATGGAACGCGGTCACCTGTGCGGTCATATCTGGTTTTCTCTTGCATTGCTGTTCTCTATTTTTATTTGCTCTCGATTACAACGTGCACTGAACAATATACCAGTGGAAATTTATACCATCGTGTTCCTTGTGATCTGCTCTATCTTCAGGTACCCAAATTTTCATCGTGGAACTTTCCATTCAAGAGTAAATCAGGAAATTCCGTCCTCATTTTCTTTTTGTCTATCTGCGCATGTGCAAATCGTTACCACTTCTCCACGGTCTTCTGTAACATGCCGAACAACAGGCAACTACGATCTGGGTCACGTGACACTACCTCTGAAAGTGATGACCTCAAGAGCTTCATCTTGCAGGTAGAAGCTCGTTTGACGTCAAGGCTGGACGAAGTTATGAATCGTATTTCCAATCTCGAGCTCCAATACCATGATATCAAACTTGAACAAACCCGACAGGAAACCCATATCTATGCACTCCATGCAAGCAATTATTGCAAAACAACACAGATTTATTGAGAGAACCGATATATCCAACAGACAGTGCAATTTAATTGTATCGGGAATTCCTGAAGATGATATTGAAATATGTGACTGTACTTTTCATGATGATCTAAGCAAGATTTCTCGTGTTTGTGAAGAGATTTCTGATGATTTAGGCGAGAATGATATCGAGACATGTTTCCGCATTGGTCGCAAACGAAGCGGATATGCGTGTCCTATAAAAGTGAAATTTAACAGTAAGACTTCACGTAATCGTGTCCTATATAACCAAAAAGTTGCCCGGTATATTCCTTCGTTCTCTTGGGTGAAGAAAATCATCGTTAATCGTGATTTTCCGCTTCTTACTAGGGATGAGGAGCATCGTCTAAGGCAACGACTGAAGTCCGAGAAGCAGAATGCTCTTCCAAATGATAAATTATACATCCGGAGCGGCAAATCATTCAAGAATTCAAGTGTAATAGATGAAATTGATATTTGCTCAGGGTTGCTTTGACGCATGGCTTGCACTAACATTTCCTCGGTTTCGTTTGACTTCATGACTCATTCGTATGCCCTATTTGTTCGCCAATATTATATTGAGTTTCTATCCATTGCGCCAAGCCTTTTTCAAATGGATCAGCTTGTACTTGTACCTAAAAGTTCCCATAAATTGGACCGACTTACTTGCTTTTATTTCAATGCACGATCCTTCGTAATGAACTCTCGGATTTGATGGTTACATTGGATACCCAATGGTGCGATATAATTTTCATTACTGAAACATGGCTAGATCAAAGCTTCCCGGATAACTTCATTGTTGTTGCGAAAGGTTATATATACAGATTGTTTCATAAAAAATGGATCACCCTTAAACATCGCCTTAACTTCAACTTTGTCTAACTCCGCCAAACTTGAACGAATTTCTCTGAAATTTGGAAAATATGTCAGTTGTGCTTACTAGTATCATTGTTGGAAATTTCAACATGAATATTGAGTTGTTTTCCTGTTATAGATAAAAAAGTAGTAGATAATTTGATCTTCATTTAGCAATGTTACACAAAATCATACATCACTCTTATAAAATTACACTTGTTTCCTTTGTTATGTAATATGTTGTTCTACAAGCCAAAAGCTATCAAGCAAAACAAAAATAAAGAAAATCGGTCAATCAGAGCCAGTATAGCACCATTATTCATCAACAATAATGTAACTGCTGCATGGGATTAACTGGACTTCATGTTCCAGTGCTTCCTGACTTCGTTGCGGTGGTGTTGGCAGCACTCCTGATTGCTTTCAGCTAGAAATGTATATCTTACTGGTTGAAAACAATACAAGGCACAAATGAACAATAACGAGATCGCATTCACAAAAGGCAAAGTGTCAGCCTTGCCAGAACTAGGGTTTTCTTTGCGAGCTACAAGCAAGCGACTAAATGTCCCTTACACAAATGTGCATCGATGGCATAATGATGATTTTCGACTCTGTCTTAAAGAGGGCTCTGGCCGTCCACGCAAAACATCCAAACGTAGAGACCACCTCATTTTGAGATTTGTTAAAGTTGATCCAAGTCTCTGGTTAACTGAGATGGCTGCACTAGACTCGTCTATTTCTAAGTCCACTATTCGTAGAAGACTTATTGAGTCGAATTTCAAGAGCTGTAAGAGGCCCTCTCAGATCGAATTATCAGATCAGCATACAAAAAGACGTCTCAGATGGGCAATGAGTCATTGTCACTGGCGAAATCAATGGGATCGGTTTGTCTGGTCTGATGAGGCATCAGTCCGTCTGAAGGATAGTGATGGTCGATTGAGATTATGGATGCAATCTGATCAGGAAATTCCGAGACATTTACATCGTCCCCGGGTACAAGGTGGTGCGACTCTACTGATTTGGACTGGTATTTGGACCAATGGCCGCTCTGAACTTCACATACAGCAAGGAACCATGAATTCTGAACGCTATGTGAATGTTTTACGAATGAACATTGGCCAAATGACAGATCAACTTGGTGATCCATCGACTTGGTTATTTATGGATGATAAAGCTACGTGTCACCGGAGTAGTAGAGTCAACTTATGCAAGTCTCAATTAGGGCTTAGGACATTATCTTGGCCAGCTCGTTCTCTTGATCTGAATCCCATAGAAAATGTATGGAGTATTCTAAAACGTAACGTTCGTCGTTCACTGCTACCTACAGATGGAGTATCGCAACTTACGTCACTGTTAAAAAGAGAGTGGAGAAAATTAGATCAGTCAAAAATCAACGATATCATCGAATCAATGCCTAGACGAATTGGTAATGTCATTGACAAGAAGGTATGGCCACAAAATATTAGCTTCTTAAGAACAGTTACTGTATCATAGCTTATCAGATTATATAAGGACATTTAAATATATTAGGGACATGAAATAACATGAAAAATGCTTTCTGTATCATACTTATGTTTTATTTAGTCAAATTTTAGGATGATCCACTTTTTATGAAACGGACTGTACTATCTACAGAAAAGACAGAACAGAATTGAGTGGCGGCTCTGCTATTCTCGTCAGAAGTATTTTGCATTGTACTCCAGTTCCCATGCCCAACCAATTTTCTTCGTTGGAAGTTATTGGTGTCGATGTTTTACCAACAAAAGCAATCAAGCATCGCTTCTTTTGCATTTATTTTCCTCCCCACATGACATGCAATGAAAACGATGTGAACTATTTGCGCAAGTTCATTGGGTTTGGATGCTGCTCATCTTGCGACGTTTCTTTCATCGGAGACTTTAACTTTCCTAGCATTAATTGGTCGATCCATACGTCGAGTGGTAGTACTTATTCGTCCAGGTTTCTTTCACAATGTTCGAAGCTTAACCTCACTCAACTTGTAAACTATCCGACTCGTAATGAAAATATTTTGGACCTTATCATAACCAGTCATCCCCTGAAGTTCATGAAAGTTTCAGTTGATGCTCCCTTTACTCCAAGTTGTGATCATCGGTCAATAACGTTTTCCATTACATCAAAGCGGCCTTCCAATCAGCCTATATCTCATCCTAACGTTTTCAAGGCCGACTACGCCGAGATTGAGAACTATCTTTGTTCTATTGATTGGTGTAAAGCTTTTCGAGATTCGCCTTCGACTCAGGATTTTTGGGGAAGTTTGTCTGAGATACTGAACCTGGTGATTTCGAATATGGAATTTGTTCCCTTTTCTCGCAAGCGTCTTTCATCTAGATATCCAAAGTTTATTCGTCGCCTTCTGTCAAAGAAGAAGAAATTGTATAAAGCCATTAACAGTGATCTCGAGTCCATCACCAAATATATGCAAGCATGTGTACTTGTAGTATATAAAAAGCTGTTTATAGATTCCAATGCTCCTACGAAGAGAAGATTGCGCAATCAAATAACCCTAAGCTGTTATACGATGCTACTCTTATGTTAAGAACCGTTTGAAACTTCGACCTGAGATGCCACCTTTGGTTGACGATGATGATAACATGATTACTGACAGCCAAGAGAAAGCTACTTTTTTCAATAAATATTTTAGCTCAGTTTTCATGCAAGATGATGGTTTAACTCCCGACTGTTATCTAAAGACGTCTGAGTGCCTTAACCTCATGGAATTCCCTCTCGATTCGATAATAAAGAAACTATCATCGCTTCCATCAAAATTCTCCCATACACCTGATGGCTTCCCATCTATCTTCCTAAAACGTCTTGCTGTGCCACTGGCTATACCATTGCAGCTTCTATTTGAGTCGTCGCTCTCTTCTGGTTTTATCCCTTCGGAATGGAAGCAAGCCTACCTGATTCCTTGCTTTAAAAAGGGAGACCCATCAAACGCTGCAAATTATCGTCCAATCTCACAAACCCGCATCATCTGCAAATCATGGCATTAGTTATTGTGGATGCTCTCTCTACTTACCTTTCATCCAAAAATCTCCTATCAATTAACCAACATGGATTCCGCAAAAAACGATCACCATGTACAGAACTAATTGAATCACTCAATGAATGGACTTTGGCGACCAATAAGAAGTAGCAGACCGATGTAGTACATATTGATTTTGTCCCTGCGTTTGATTCTGTGTGTCATCGTAAACTTTTACTCAAGTTACAGTGCTTTGGGATAAATTGCGAGCTTCTAACTTGGATTGGTGAATCTGTAGTGGGTCGTTCTCATAGGGTTCTAATCTCAGGATCTCTATCTGAGTCTCTTGCAGTCGTGAGTGGCATTCCCCAAGGGTCTGTCATCGGACCTTGGATATTTTTGATTTACGTCGATGACATCACTACTACGGCTGCGGACAACTGCGGTGTTCGTCTCTTTCCTGACGATGTTAAAGTTTACCAATCAAGCCCCGATGGAAATTTCGCTGACTTAACCCAAACGTTACTTAATATGTCGAACTGGTAGCACACTTGGCAACTCAATCCTTCATCAAGCAAATCTTCATCAGCAAAGTAATCACTTACTGAGACAATGATGTTGATCAGTTGTATTTCATCAGTAATGCTCCGCTGATACGTTCGTTCGAAGTTTGCGATCTTGGTATTAATTTTTCTGTAAATATTTCCTTTTCCTCTCATTCTCATCTCATTTCCTCTAAAGGCTCATCACGTGCTTATCTTATGCTAAAGTCATTTTCCTCAAACGACCCTGAGGTTCTAACCAGGGCCTACCGTTCCTTTGTGCGACCAACTGTGGAGTATTGCACTCAACTATAGAATCCTCAACTGATCAAGGACATAAAAGTGGTTGAAAAAGTTCAACGTTTCTTCACCAAAGTTGCTTGCCGCCGTGCATCCATTAATTGTGACAGATATTCCTCACGTCTAGTTTCGCTAAATCTTATGTCTGTAGAAAAAAGAAGACTGTACTTCGACTTGGTTTTTGTGTACAAGGTAATGAATGGATTGGTGGATATTTCGTATGAAGACTTTTTTGCCTTAATGTCCGAGCCCACGAGAACTCGAGGCCATTCAATGAAATTGCTTCCCACTGATCGACACAGCTGCGATATTCGCAAACATTTCTTTGCCCATCGCATAATCGGACCATGGAACTCTCTACCTCAGAATGTAGTTAATTCTCCCTCAGTCAGTGCCTTCAAATTTAACCTTGCTTCTTTTGACTTTTTACCGCATTGTAAAGTTTACACTTAAAAACTTTTGTTTGTTAGGCTCACTGTAAGCGTTCTCCGGAACCATTGTAGCCTATTGCTTCTTGCAATAAAGAATAATATTATTATTATTAAAAAAGTGATTCCTTTCTGAGCTGCACTTTATTACATGACATACTTTATAAATCATTAAGAAATGCTTGAATTCATCAAATGTCAGGAATCAACTTTTTGTTTCACGCCCATCATTGCTTAAAGCATTTTAAATCTATTTGTTGAGTTGATGGACAGAAATGCCATCCATAAAAGCACTGATGATAACTGTTCTTGGATTTCAATAGTTTTTCAAGCTACGTTCATCGACAACTTCTAAAAAAGTACATATTTTATAAGCTCGTTCTCAAATTTTTTTATTGAGTATTCTTATATTGCAATTGGGAGTTTCTGAACTTCCATCCAGATATCTTGCCTGGAACATCTTGCTAAGAGTTTGGAGAAAATATTTACTAAAATTTTGTAGGATCAAATAATTGGTGAAATGAGTCTAATTACAAATCAATTTTTGAAATTCAGTTGGACTGCCTGAGGCTTAAAGTTGAATGCTAAATTCATTTCATCGATTAATTAATAACTATACATTAATATCATTCTTCCAATCAGCAGTGTCCAATCCATACAAGTCGTCAATCTCTTCAGTGCATGCAAATATCAACAGCTGGGCAGATAATTGACTGCAATCATTTTGAAAACATAGTACTGCAGAATCTTTATCTTTAACCATTTTGTTTCACGCCCATCATTGCTTAAAGCATTTTAAATCTATTTGTTGAGTTGATGGACAGAAATGCCATCCATAAAAGCACTGATGATAACTGTTCTTGGATTTCAATAGTTTTTCAAGCTACGTTCATGACAATTTCTAAAAAAGTACATATTTTATAAGCTCGTTCTCAAATTTTTTTATTGAGTATTCTTATATTGTAATTGGGAGTTGCTGAACTTCCATCAAGATATCTTGCCTGGAACATCTTGCTAAGAGTTTGGAGAAAATATTTACTAAAATTTTGTTGGGATCAAATATTTTGGTGAAATGAGTCTAATTACAAATCAATTTTTGAAATTCAGTTGGACTGCCTGAGGCTTAAAGTTGAATACTAAATTCATTTCATCAATTAATTAATAACTATACATTAATATCACTCTTCCAATCAGCAGTGTCCAATCCATACAAGTCGTCAATCTCTTCAGTGCATGCAAATATCAACAGCTGGGCAGATAATTGACTGCAATCATTTTGAAAAACATAGTACTGCAGAATCTTTATCTTTAACCATTTTGTTTCACGCCCATCATTGCTTAAAGCATTTTAAATCTATTTGTTGAGTTGATGGACAGAAATGCCATCCATAAAAGCACTGATGATAACTGTTCTTGGATTTCAATAGTTTTTCAAGCTACGTTCATCGACAATTTCTAAAAAAGTACATATTTTATAAGCTCGTTCTCAAATTTTTTTATTGAGTATTCTTATATTGCAATTGGGAGTTTCTGAACTTCCATCAAGATATCTTGCCTGGAACATCTTGCTAAGAGTTTGGAGAAAATATTTACTAAAATTTTGTTGGGATCAAATATTTTGGTGAAATGAGTCTAATTACAAATCAATTTTTGAAATTCAGTTGGACTGCCTGAGGCTTAAGTTGAATACTAAATTCATTTCATCAATTAATTAATAACTATACATTAATATCACTCTTCCAATCAGCAGTGTCCAATCCATACAAGTCGTCAATCTCTTCAGTGCATGCAAATATCAACAGCTGGGCAGATAATTGACTGCAATCATTTTGAAAACATAGTACTGCAGAATCTTTATCTTTAACCATTTTGTTTCACGCCCATCATTGCTTAAAGCATTTTAAATCTATTTGTTGAGTTGATGGACAGAAATGCCATCCATAAAAGCACTGATGATAACTGTTCTTGGATTTCAATAGTTTTTCAAGCTACGTTCATCGACAATTTCTAAAAAAGTACATATTTTATAAGCTCGTTCTCAAATTTTTTTATTGAGTATTCTTATATTGCAATTGGGAGTTGCTGAACTTCCATCAAGATATCTTGCCTGGAACATCTTGCTAAGAGTTTGGAGAAAATATTTACTAAAATTTTGTTGGGATCAAATAATTGGTGAAATGAGTCTAATTACAAATCAATTTTTGAAATTCAGTTGGACTGCCTGAGGCTTAAAGTTGAATACTAAATTCATTTCATCAATTAATTAATAACTATACATTAATATCACTCTTCCAATCAGCAGTGTCCAATCCATACAAGTCGTCAATCTCTTCAGTGCATGCAAATATCAACAGCTGGGCAGATAATTGACTGCAATCATTTTGAAAACATAGTACTGCAGAATCTTTATCTTTAACCATTGTTTGCCGAATCGCTCCTTGTCTACTCGTTAACCATGTTGGTGAAAAAGGGAGCATCTAATGAATACCATGTTTCAATCAGACACATCCGCTATGTAGTATCAATCTTGTATGACAGCGCCTTAACCCTCATTAGCGCAACTCCAATTCAAGAAAATTTCATCCACAATTCACTTACGTTGCTGCCATTCGTTATGAGCATTTTCAACCTATTGTGGTTATTTAAACAAATTTAAGTGCAATTTCACATGATTCGGCCCACCAGACTACATATGTAGTTTGTCATCTAAATGGCACAAATTGATGGGAAAATTCGGATAGTAGCAGAATTTGAGCATCAAAGTCAACCATCAACGTGCGAGTACGAGTGCGACACAAGTTTTTATACTTCTAGGTATCAATCTCCATGCCTGCGAATAATACTCGATGGAACTACTGTGTTATGCTTCCAGTGACCTCAAACTTCGCAGAGATCTGATAGCAAAAGATAAGCTATAGTCTTCCGGTTTGCGGCAAGATGTGTGGCACGAGTTTCTGATTTTCAAACAGTGAGAGTGGAATGACACCTAAGATATTGCGAGCACGAAGAATAACGATGATATTGTGCGTCCCGAAATAAATACGGACTTTATTTTTATGTATCATCTCAACAAAACTTCAAGTGTTCTTTCGATCCGACCAGTTATGATCGTTGATTACAATTAGACCCCTGCGCCGCCGGCGAACGCCGCCGCCGGTCACTTCTTCGGCGTTGCGCCGGCGGTGACATTTTTTCGTTTTATTTGGATTAACTGTCTCCACTGTATTTCTAACTGGAACTTAGGAACATATCGTTTGTTCCTGAGGAAAAGTCCAAATATACTTTCTAGTTGGGTATAACCAAGAGAGTAACCCTACATTCTGACAGGAACAAAGTTGTCGGTGAATAAGCTTGGATGGTCATCGATCGGTCAAGCTATAACATTTTCACTTTGCTAGAATTCAAGTGTAGGAGATACATGTATATTAAGTGTACTGTACAGTTAAGAGCTATCTGCCGTAAATCGGCTATTGAATTTTCACGACGTGACGCAGGTCCTGCTGCGTCGTGAAAATTCAATAGACGATTTACGGCAGATAGGTCTTTTTTCTTAATTACTGTTCGAAACATGCGTCTGCCTCAACACGCCATACTTGCATTATTATGTAGTAATGAAGCCGTGATGTCATACAAATAATTCATCGGTTACTCAGCTTTATATAAGGGTGTCGCATTTCTGTTAATTACACAAAAATCACATAAATCACATTTGTTGTTTAATTAAGAGTCCTTAATTGATAAAAAGCAACTTCCGTGAATTGTGAATCGATTATGTTATATTGCTGCCCAGTGTTCATTGACACACCGGAGTATCTGCAACGGAAGATGTGTGTGCCA
>CAJQUW010009975.1:0-31675 GCA_907163375.1 Prostheceraeus crozeri
TAACAGACGGAAAATAGCTGCGCGTCTTGGTGGATTTGAACCACCGACCTCTGGCATTCTAGGCCAACGCTCTACCAACTGAGCTATCGACGAGCGACAGAACGACATAAGTCCTCAATTGAAGAACCCGCGTAGGAGAATCCGATAGCTTCATCCTCCAAGACAACATAGCATTAACCGTCAAGCCAAACTACTGAAGCAAGTTATCAGTAATTCAAAGCCAGCATTATACTTTGAAACGGGGACTTAGTCCACACAAGTATTCAAAGAAAGCTGCAATGATAATTTTAACAGACGGAAAATAGCTGCGCGTCTTGGTGGATTTGAACCACCGACCTCTGGCATTCTAGGCCAACGCTCTACCAACTGAGCTATCGACGAGCGACAGAACGACATAAGTCCTCAATTGAAGAACCCGCGTAGGAGAATCCGATAGCTTCATCCTCCAAGACAACATAGCATTAACCGTCAAGCCAAACTACTGAAGCAAGTTATCAGTAATTCAAAGCCAGCATTATACTTTGAAACGGGGACTTAGTCCACACAAGTATTCAAAGAAAGCTGCAATGATAATTTTAACAGACGGAAAATAGCTGCGCGTCTTGGTGGATTTGAACCACCGACCTCTGGCATTCTAGGCCAACGCTCTACCAACTGAGCTATCGACGAGCGACAGAACGACATAAGTCCTCAATTGAAGAACCCGCGTAGGAGAATCCGATAGCTTCATCCTCCAAGACAACATAGCATTAACCGTCAAGCCAAACTACTGAAGCAAGTTATCAGTAATTCAAAGCCAGCATTATACTTTGAAACGGGGACTTAGTCCACACAAGTATTCAAAGAAAGCTGCAATGATAATTTTAACAGACGGAAAATAGCTGCGCGTCTTGGTGGATTTGAACCACCGACCTCTGGCATTCTAGGCAACGCTCTACCAACTGAGCTATCGACGAGCGACAGAACGACATAAGTCCTCAATTGAAGAACCCGCGTAGGAGAATCCGATAGCTTCATCCTCCAAGACAACATAGCATTAACCGTCAAGCCAAACTACTGAAGCAAGTTATCAGTAATTCAAAGCCAGCATTATACTTTGAAACGGGGACTTAGTCCACACAAGTATTCAAAGAAAGCTGCAATGATAATTTTTAACAGACGAAAATAGCTGCGCGTCTTGGTGGATTTGAACCACCGACCTCTGGCATTCTAGGCCAACGCTCTACCAACTGAGCTATCGACGAGCGACAGAACGACATAAGTCCTCAATTGAAGAACCCGCGTAGGAGAATCCGATAGCTTCATCCTCCAAGACAACATAGCATTAACCGTCAAGCCAAACTACTGAAGCAAGTTATCAGTAATTCAAAGCCAGCATTATACTTTGAAACGGGGACTTAGTCCACACAAGTATTCAAAGAAAGCTGCAATGATAATTTTAACAGACGGAAAATAGCTGCGCGTCTTGGTGGATTTGAACCACCGACCTCTGGCATTCTAGGCCAACGCTCTACCAACTGAGCTATCGACGAGCGACAGAACGACATAAGTCCTCAATTGAAGAACCCGCGTAGGAGAATCCGATAGCTTCATCCTCCAAGACAACATAGCATTAACCGTCAAGCCAAACTACTGAAGCAAGTTATCAGTAATTCAAAGCCAGCATTATACTTTGAAACGGGGACTTAGTCCACACAAGTATTCAAAGAAAGCTGCAATGATAATTTTAACAGACGGAAAATAGCTGCGCGTCTTGGTGGATTTGAACCACCGACCTCTGGCATTCTAGGCCAACGCTCTACCAACTGAGCTATCGACGAGCGACAGAACGACATAAGTCCTCAATTTAAGAACCCGCGTAGGAGAATCCGATAGCTTCATCCTCCAAGACAACATAGCATTAACCGTCAAGCCAAACTACTGAAGCAAGTTATCAGTAATTCAAAGCCAGCATTATACTTTGAAACGGGGACTTAGTCCACACAAGTATTCAAAGAAAGCTGCAATGATAATTTTAACAGACGGAAAATAGCTGCGCGTCTTGGTGATTTGAACCACCGACCTCTGGCATTCTAGGCCAACGCTCTACCAACTGAGCTATCGACGAGCGACAGAACGACATAAGTCCTCAATTGAAGAACCCGCGTAGGAGAATCCGATAGCTTCATCCTCCAAGACAACATAGCATTAACCGTCAAGCCAAACTACTGAAGCAAGTTATCAGTAATTCAAAAGCCAGCATTATACTTTGAAACGGGGACTTAGTCCACACAAGTATTCAAAGAAAGCTGCAATGATAATTTTAACAGACGGAAAATAGCTGCGCGTCTTGGTGGATTTGAACCACCGACCTCTGGCATTCTAGGCCAACGCTCTACCAACTGAGCTATCGACGAGCGACAGAACGACATAAGTCCTCAATTGAAGAACCCGCGTAGGAGAATCCGATAGCTTCATCCTCCAAGACAACATAGCATTAACCGTCAAGCCAAACTACTGAAGCAAGTTATCAGTAATTCAAAGCCAGCATTATACTTTGAAACGGGGACTTAGTCCACACAAGTATTCAAAGAAAGCTGCAATGATAATTTTAACAGACGGAAAATAGCTGCGCGTCTTGGTGGATTTGAACCACCGACCTCTGGCATTCTAGGCCAACGCTCTACCAACTGAGCTATCGACGAGCGACAGAACGACATAAGTCCTCAATTGAAGAACCCGCGTAGGAGAATCCGATAGCTTCATCCTCCAAGACAACATAGCATTAACCGTCAAGCCAAACTACTGAAGCAAGTTATCAGTAATTCAAAGCCAGCATTATACTTTGAAACGGGGACTTAGTCCACACAAGTATTCAAAGAAAGCTGCAATGATAATTTTAACAGACGGAAAATAGCTGCGCGTCTTGGTGGATTTGAACCACCGACCTCTGGCATTCTAGGCCAACGCTCTACCAACTGAGCTATCGACGAGCGACAGAACGACATAAGTCCTCAATTGAAGAACCCGCGTAGGAGAATCCGATAGCTTCATCCTCCAAGACAACATAGCATTAACCGTCAAGCCAAACTACTGAAGCAAGTTATCAGTAATTCAAAGCCAGCATTATACTTTGAAACGGGGACTTAGTCCACACAAGTATTCAAAGAAAGCTGCAATGATAATTTTAACAGACGGAAAATAGCTGCGCGTCTTGGTGGATTTGAACCACCGACCTCTGGCATTCTAGGCCAACGCTCTACCAACTGAGCTATCGACGAGCGACAGAACGACATAAGTCCTCAATTGAAGAACCCGCGTAGGAGAATCCGATAGCTTCATCCTCCAAGACAACATAGCATTAACCGTCAAGCCAAACTACTGAAGCAAGTTATCAGTAATTCAAAGCCAGCATTATACTTTGAAACGGGGACTTAGTCCACACAAGTATTCAAAGAAAGCTGCAATGATAATTTTAACAGACGGAAAATAGCTGCGCGTCTTGGTGGATTTGAACCACCGACCTCTGGCATTCTAGGCCAACGCTCTACCAACTGAGCTATCGACGAGCGACAGAACGACATAAGTCCTCAATTGAAGAACCCGCGTAGGAGAATCCGATAGCTTCATCCTCCAAGACAACATAGCATTAACCGTCAAGCCAAACTACTGAAGCAAGTTATCAGTAATTCAAAGCCAGCATTATACTTTGAAACGGGACTTAGTCCACACAAGTATTCAAAGAAAGCTGCAATGATAATTTTAACAGACGGAAAATAGCTGCGCGTCTTGGTGGATTTGAACCACCGACCTCTGGCATTCTAGGCCAACGCTCTACCAACTGAGCTATCGACGAGCGACAGAACGACATAAGTCCTCAATTGAAGAACCCGCGTAGGAGAATCCGATAGCTTCATCCTCCAAGACAACATAGCATTAACCGTCAAGCCAAACTACTGAAGCAAGTTATCAGTAATTCAAAGCCAGCATTATACTTTGAAACGGGGACTTAGTCCACACAAGTATTCAAAGAAAGCTGCAATGATAATTTTAACAGACGGAAAATAGCTGCGCGTCTTGGTGGATTTGAACCACCGACCTCTGGCATTCTAGGCCAACGCTCTACCAACTGAGCTATCGACGAGCGACAGAACGACATAAGTCCTCAATTGAAGAACCCGCGTAGGAGAATCCGATAGCTTCATCCTCCAAGACAACATAGCATTAACCGTCAAGCCAAACTACTGAAGCAAGTTATCAGTAATTCAAAGCCAGCATTATACTTTGAAACGGGGACTTAGTCCACACAAGTATTCAAAGAAAGCTGCAATGATAATTTTAACAGACGGAAAATAGCTGCGCGTCTTGGTGGATTTGAACCACCGACCTCTGGCATTCTAGGCCAACGCTCTACCAACTGAGCTATCGACGAGCGACAGAACGACATAAGTCCTCAATTGAAGAACCCGCGTAGGAGAATCCGATAGCTTCATCCTCCAAGACAACATAGCATTAACCGTCAAGCCAAACTACTGAAGCAAGTTATCAGTAATTCAAAGCCAGCATTATACTTTGAAACGGGGACTTAGTCCACACAAGTATTCAAAGAAAGCTGCAATGATAATTTTAACAGACGGAAAATAGCTGCGCGTCTTGGTGGATTTGAACCACCGACCTCTGGCATTCTAGGCCAACGCTCTACCAACTGAGCTATCGACGAGCGACAGAACGACATAAGTCCTCAATTGAAGAACCCGCGTAGGAGAATCCGATAGCTTCATCCTCCAAGACAACATAGCATTAACCGTCAAGCCAAACTACTGAAGCAAGTTATCAGTAATTCAAAGCCAGCATTATACTTTGAAACGGGGACTTAGTCCACACAAGTATTCAAAGAAAGCTGCAATGATAATTTTAACAGACGGAAAATAGCTGCGCGTCTTGGTGGATTTGAACCACCGACCTCTGGCATTCTAGGCCAACGCTCTACCAACTGAGCTATCGACGAGCGACAGAACGACATAAGTCCTCAATTGAAGAACCCGCGTAGGAGAATCCGATAGCTTCATCCTCCAAGACAACATAGCATTAACCGTCAAGCCAAACTACTGAAGCAAGTTATCAGTAATTCAAAGCCAGCATTATACTTTGAAACGGGGACTTAGTCCACACAAGTATTCAAAGAAAGCTGCAATGATAATTTTTAACAGACGGAAAATAGCTGCGCGTCTTGGTGGATTTGAACCACCGACCTCTGGCATTCTAGGCCAACGCTCTACCAACTGAGCTATCGACGAGCGACAGAACGACATAAGTCCTCAATTGAAGAACCCGCGTAGGAGAATCCGATAGCTTCATCCTCCAAGACAACATAGCATTAACCGTCAAGCCAAACTACTGAAGCAAGTTATCAGTAATTCAAAGCCAGCATTATACTTTGAAACGGGGACTTAGTCCACACAAGTATTCAAAGAAAGCTGCAATGATAATTTTAACAGACGGAAAATAGCTGCGCGTCTTGGTGGATTTGAACCACCGACCTCTGGCATTCTAGGCCAACGCTCTACCAACTGAGCTATCGACGAGCGACAGAACGACATAAGTCCTCAATTGAAGAACCCGCGTAGGAGAATCCGATAGCTTCATCCTCCAAGACAACATAGCATTAACCGTCAAGCCAAACTACTGAAGCAAGTTATCAGTAATTCAAAGCCAGCATTATACTTTGAAACGGGGACTTAGTCCACACAAGTATTCAAAGAAAGCTGCAATGATAATTTTAACAGACGGAAAATAGCTGCGCGTCTTGGTGGATTTGAACCACCGACCTCTGGCATTCTAGGCCAACGCTCTACCAACTGAGCTATCGACGAGCGACAGAACGACATAAGTCCTCAATTGAAGAACCCGCGTAGGAGAATCCGATAGCTTCATCCTCCAAGACAACATAGCATTAACCGTCAAGCCAAACTACTGAAGCAAGTTATCAGTAATTCAAAGCCAGCATTATACTTTGAAACGGGGACTTAGTCCACACAAGTATTCAAAGAAAGCTGCAATGATAATTTTAACAGACGGAAAATAGCTGCGCGTCTTGGTGGATTTGAACCACCGACCTCTGGCATTCTAGGCCAACGCTCTACCAACTGAGCTATCGACGAGCGACAGAACGACATAAGTCCTCAATTGAAGAACCCGCGTAGGAGAATCCGATAGCTTCATCCTCCAAGACAACATAGCATTAACCGTCAAGCCAAACTACTGAAGCAAGTTATCAGTAATTCAAAGCCAGCATTATACTTTGAAACGGGGACTTAGTCCACACAAGTATTCAAAGAAAGCTGCAATGATAATTTTAACAGACGGAAAATAGCTGCGCGTCTTGGTGGATTTGAACCACCGACCTCTGGCATTCTAGGCCAACGCTCTACCAACTGAGCTATCGACGAGCGACAGAACGACATAAGTCCTCAATTGAAGAACCCGCGTAGGAGAATCCGATAGCTTCATCCTCCAAGACAACATAGCATTAACCGTCAAGCCAAACTACTGAAGCAAGTTATCAGTAATTCAAAGCCAGCATTATACTTTGAAACGGGGACTTAGTCCACACAAGTATTCAAAGAAAGCTGCAATGATAATTTTAACAGACGGAAAATAGCTGCGCGTCTTGGTGGATTTGAACCACCGACCTCTGGCATTCTAGGCCAACGCTCTACCAACTGAGCTATCGACGAGCGACAGAACGACATAAGTCCTCAATTGAAGAACCCGCGTAGGAGAATCCGATAGCTTCATCCTCCAAGACAACATAGCATTAACCGTCAAGCCAAACTACTGAAGCAAGTTATCAGTAATTCAAAGCCAGCATTATACTTTGAAACGGGGACTTAGTCCACACAAGTATTCAAAGAAAGCTGCAATGATAATTTTAACAGACGGAAAATAGCTGCGCGTCTTGGTGGATTTGAACCACCGACCTCTGGCATTCTAGGCCAACGCTCTACCAACTGAGCTATCGACGAGCGACAGAACGACATAAGTCCTCAATTGAAGAACCCGCGTAGGAGAATCCGATAGCTTCATCCTCCAAGACAACATAGCATTAACCGTCAAGCCAAACTACTGAAGCAAGTTATCAGTAATTCAAAGCCAGCATTATACTTTGAAACGGGGACTTAGTCCACACAAGTATTCAAAGAAAGCTGCAATGATAATTTTAACAGACGGAAAATAGCTGCGCGTCTTGGTGGATTTGAACCACCGACCTCTGGCATTCTAGGCCAACGCTCTACCAACTGAGCTATCGACGAGCGACAGAACGACATAAGTCCTCAATTGAAGAACCCGCGTAGGAGAATCCGATAGCTTCATCCTCCAAGACAACATAGCATTAACCGTCAAGCCAAACTACTGAAGCAAGTTATCAGTAATTCAAAGCCAGCATTATACTTTGAAACGGGGACTTAGTCCACACAAGTATTCAAAGAAAGCTGCAATGATAATTTTAACAGACGGAAAATAGCTGCGCGTCTTGGTGGATTTGAACCACCGACCTCTGGCATTCTAGGCCAACGCTCTACCAACTGAGCTATCGACGAGCGACAGAACGACATAAGTCCTCAATTGAAGAACCCGCGTAGGAGAATCCGATAGCTTCATCCTCCAAGACAACATAGCATTAACCGTCAAGCCAAACTACTGAAGCAAGTTATCAGTAATTCAAAGCCAGCATTATACTTTGAAACGGGGACTTAGTCCACACAAGTATTCAAAGAAAGCTGCAATGATAATTTTAACAGACGGAAAATAGCTGCGCGTCTTGGTGGATTTGAACCACCGACCTCTGGCATTCTAGGCCAACGCTCTACCAACTGAGCTATCGACGAGCGACAGAACGACATAAGTCCTCAATTGAAGAACCCGCGTAGGAGAATCCGATAGCTTCATCCTCCAAGACAACATAGCATTAACCGTCAAGCCAAACTACTGAAGCAAGTTATCAGTAATTCAAAGCCAGCATTATACTTTGAAACGGGGACTTAGTCCACACAAGTATTCAAAGAAAGCTGCAATGATAATTTTAACAGACGGAAAATAGCTGCGCGTCTTGGTGGATTTGAACCACCGACCTCTGGCATTCTAGGCCAACGCTCTACCAACTGAGCTATCGACGAGCGACAGAACGACATAAGTCCTCAATTGAAGAACCCGCGTAGGAGAATCCGATAGCTTCATCCTCCAAGACAACATAGCATTAACCGTCAAGCCAAACTACTGAAGCAAGTTATCAGTAATTCAAAGCCAGCATTATACTTTGAAACGGGGACTTAGTCCACACAAGTATTCAAAGAAAGCTGCAATGATAATTTTAACAGACGGAAAATAGCTGCGCGTCTTGGTGGATTTGAACCACCGACCTCTGGCATTCTAGGCCAACGCTCTACCAACTGAGCTATCGACGAGCGACAGAACGACATAAGTCCTCAATTGAAGAACCCGCGTAGGAGAATCCGATAGCTTCATCCTCCAAGACAACATAGCATTAACCGTCAAGCCAAACTACTGAAGCAAGTTATCAGTAATTCAAAGCCAGCATTATACTTTGAAACGGGGACTTAGTCCACACAAGTATTCAAAGAAAGCTGCAATGATAATTTTAACAGACGGAAAATAGCTGCGCGTCTTGGTGGATTTGAACCACCGACCTCTGGCATTCTAGGCCAACGCTCTACCAACTGAGCTATCGACGAGCGACAGAACGACATAAGTCCTCAATTGAAGAACCCGCGTAGGAGAATCCGATAGCTTCATCCTCCAAGACAACATAGCATTAACCGTCAAGCCAAACTACTGAAGCAAGTTATCAGTAATTCAAAGCCAGCATTATACTTTGAAACGGGGACTTAGTCCACACAAGTATTCAAAGAAAGCTGCAATGATAATTTAACAGACGGAAAATAGCTGCGCGTCTTGGTGGATTTGAACCACCGACCTCTGGCATTCTAGGCCAACGCTCTACCAACTGAGCTATCGACGAGCGACAGAACGACATAAGTCCTCAATTGAAGAACCCGCGTAGGAGAATCCGATAGCTTCATCCTCCAAGACAACATAGCATTAACCGTCAAGCCAAACTACTGAAGCAAGTTATCAGTAATTCAAAGCCAGCATTATACTTTGAAACGGGGACTTAGTCCACACAAGTATTCAAAGAAAGCTGCAATGATAATTTTAACAGACGGAAAATAGCTGCGCGTCTTGGTGGATTTGAACCACCGACCTCTGGCATTCTAGGCCAACGCTCTACCAACTGAGCTATCGACGAGCGACAGAACGACATAAGTCCTCAATTGAAGAACCCGCGTAGGAGAATCCGATAGCTTCATCCTCCAAGACAACATAGCATTAACCGTCAAGCCAAACTACTGAAGCAAGTTATCAGTAATTCAAAGCCAGCATTATACTTTGAAACGGGGACTTAGTCCACACAAGTATTCAAAGAAAGCTGCAATGATAATTTTAACAGACGGAAAATAGCTGCGCGTCTTGGTGGATTTGAACCACCGACCTCTGGCATTCTAGGCCAACGCTCTACCAACTGAGCTATCGACGAGCGACAGAACGACATAAGTCCTCAATTGAAGAACCCGCGTAGGAGAATCCGATAGCTTCATCCTCCAAGACAACATAGCATTAACCGTCAAGCCAAACTACTGAAGCAAGTTATCAGTAATTCAAAGCCAGCATTATACTTTGAAACGGGGACTTAGTCCACACAAGTATTCAAAGAAAGCTGCAATGATAATTTTAACAGACGGAAAATAGCTGCGCGTCTTGGTGGATTTGAACCACCGACCTCTGGCATTCTAGGCCAACGCTCTACCAACTGAGCTATCGACGAGCGACAGAACGACATAAGTCCTCAATTGAAGAACCCGCGTAGGAGAATCCGATAGCTTCATCCTCCAAGACAACATAGCATTAACCGTCAAGCCAAACTACTGAAGCAAGTTATCAGTAATTCAAAGCCAGCATTATACTTTGAAACGGGGACTTAGTCCACACAAGTATTCAAAGAAAGCTGCAATGATAATTTTAACAGACGGAAAATAGCTGCGCGTCTTGGTGGATTTGAACCACCGACCTCTGGCATTCTAGGCCAACGCTCTACCAACTGAGCTATCGACGAGCGACAGAACGACATAAGTCCTCAATTGAAGAACCCGCGTAGGAGAATCCGATAGCTTCATCCTCCAAGACAACATAGCATTAACCGTCAAGCCAAACTACTGAAGCAAGTTATCAGTAATTCAAAGCCAGCATTATACTTTGAAACGGGGACTTAGTCCACACAAGTATTCAAAGAAAGCTGCAATGATAATTTTAACAGACGGAAAATAGCTGCGCGTCTTGGTGGATTTGAACCACCGACCTCTGGCATTCTAGGCCAACGCTCTACCAACTGAGCTATCGACGAGCGACAGAACGACATAAGTCCTCAATTGAAGAACCCGCGTAGGAGAATCCGATAGCTTCATCCTCCAAGACAACATAGCATTAACCGTCAAGCCAAACTACTGAAGCAAGTTATCAGTAATTCAAAGCCAGCATTATACTTTGAAACGGGGACTTAGTCCACACAAGTATTCAAAGAAAGCTGCAATGATAATTTTAACAGACGGAAAATAGCTGCGCGTCTTGGTGGATTTGAACCACCGACCTCTGGCATTCTAGGCCAACGCTCTACCAACTGAGCTATCGACGAGCGACAGAACGACATAAGTCCTCAATTGAAGAACCCGCGTAGGAGAATCCGATAGCTTCATCCTCCAAGACAACATAGCATTAACCGTCAAGCCAAACTACTGAAGCAAGTTATCAGTAATTCAAAGCCAGCATTATACTTTGAAACGGGGACTTAGTCCACACAAGTATTCAAAGAAAGCTGCAATGATAATTTTAACAGACGGAAAATAGCTGCGCGTCTTGGTGGATTTGAACCACCGACCTCTGGCATTCTAGGCCAACGCTCTACCAACTGAGCTATCGACGAGCGACAGAACGACATAAGTCCTCAATTGAAGAACCCGCGTAGGAGAATCCGATAGCTTCATCCTCCAAGACAACATAGCATTAACCGTCAAGCCAAACTACTGAAGCAAGTTATCAGTAATTCAAAGCCAGCATTATACTTTGAAACGGGGACTTAGTCCACACAAGTATTCAAAGAAAGCTGCAATGATAATTTTAACAGACGGAAAATAGCTGCGCGTCTTGGTGGATTTGAACCACCGACCTCTGGCATTCTAGGCCAACGCTCTACCAACTGAGCTATCGACGAGCGACAGAACGACATAAGTCCTCAATTGAAGAACCCGCGTAGGAGAATCCGATAGCTTCATCCTCCAAGACAACATAGCATTAACCGTCAAGCCAAACTACTGAAGCAAGTTATCAGTAATTCAAAGCCAGCATTATACTTTGAAACGGGGACTTAGTCCACACAAGTATTCAAAGAAAGCTGCAATGATAATTTTAACAGACGGAAAATAGCTGCGCGTCTTGGTGGATTTGAACCACCGACCTCTGGCATTCTAGGCCAACGCTCTACCAACTGAGCTATCGACGAGCGACAGAACGACATAAGTCCTCAATTGAAGAACCCGCGTAGGAGAATCCGATAGCTTCATCCTCCAAGACAACATAGCATTAACCGTCAAGCCAAACTACTGAAGCAAGTTATCAGTAATTCAAAGCCAGCATTATACTTTGAAACGGGGACTTAGTCCACACAAGTATTCAAAGAAAGCTGCAATGATAATTTTAACAGACGGAAAATAGCTGCGCGTCTTGGTGGATTTGAACCACCGACCTCTGGCATTCTAGGCCAACGCTCTACCAACTGAGCTATCGACGAGCGACAGAACGACATAAGTCCTCAATTGAAGAACCCGCGTAGGAGAATCCGATAGCTTCATCCTCCAAGACAACATAGCATTAACCGTCAAGCCAAACTACTGAAGCAAGTTATCAGTAATTCAAAGCCAGCATTATACTTTGAAACGGGACTTAGTCCACACAAGTATTCAAAGAAAGCTGCAATGATAATTTTAACAGACGGAAAATAGCTGCGCGTCTTGGTGGATTTGAACCACCGACCTCTGGCATTCTAGGCCAACGCTCTACCAACTGAGCTATCGACGAGCGACAGAACGACATAAGTCCTCAATTGAAGAACCCGCGTAGGAGAATCCGATAGCTTCATCCTCCAAGACAACATAGCATTAACCGTCAAGCCAAACTACTGAAGCAAGTTATCAGTAATTCAAAGCCAGCATTATACTTTGAAACGGGGACTTAGTCCACACAAGTATTCAAAGAAAGCTGCAATGATAATTTTAACAGACGGAAAATAGCTGCGCGTCTTGGTGGATTTGAACCACCGACCTCTGGCATTCTAGGCCAACGCTCTACCAACTGAGCTATCGACGAGCGACAGAACGACATAAGTCCTCAATTGAAGAACCCGCGTAGGAGAATCCGATAGCTTCATCCTCCAAGACAACATAGCATTAACCGTCAAGCCAAACTACTGAAGCAAGTTATCAGTAATTCAAAGCCAGCATTATACTTTGAAACGGGGACTTAGTCCACACAAGTATTCAAAGAAAGCTGCAATGATAATTTTAACAGACGGAAAATAGCTGCGCGTCTTGGTGGATTTGAACCACCGACCTCTGGCATTCTAGGCCAACGCTCTACCAACTGAGCTATCGACGAGCGACAGAACGACATAAGTCCTCAATTGAAGAACCCGCGTAGGAGAATCCGATAGCTTCATCCTCCAAGACAACATAGCATTAACCGTCAAGCCAAACTACTGAAGCAAGTTATCAGTAATTCAAAGCCAGCATTATACTTTGAAACGGGGACTTAGTCCACACAAGTATTCAAAGAAAGCTGCAATGATAATTTTAACAGACGGAAAATAGCTGCGCGTCTTGGTGGATTTGAACCACCGACCTCTGGCATTCTAGGCCAACGCTCTACCAACTGAGCTATCGACGAGCGACAGAACGACATAAGTCCTCAATTGAAGAACCCGCGTAGGAGAATCCGATAGCTTCATCCTCCAAGACAACATAGCATTAACCGTCAAGCCAAACTACTGAAGCAAGTTATCAGTAATTCAAAGCCAGCATTATACTTTGAAACGGGGACTTAGTCCACACAAGTATTCAAAGAAAGCTGCAATGATAATTTTAACAGACGGAAAATAGCTGCGCGTCTTGGTGGATTTGAACCACCGACCTCTGGCATTCTAGGCCAACGCTCTACCAACTGAGCTATCGACGAGCGACAGAACGACATAAGTCCTCAATTGAAGAACCCGCGTAGGAGAATCCGATAGCTTCATCCTCCAAGACAACATAGCATTAACCGTCAAGCCAAACTACTGAAGCAAGTTATCAGTAATTCAAAGCCAGCATTATACTTTGAAACGGGGACTTAGTCCACACAAGTATTCAAAGAAAGCTGCAATGATAATTTTAACAGACGGAAAATAGCTGCGCGTCTTGGTGGATTTGAACCACCGACCTCTGGCATTCTAGGCCAACGCTCTACCAACTGAGCTATCGACGAGCGACAGAACGACATAAGTCCTCAATTGAAGAACCCGCGTAGGAGAATCCGATAGCTTCATCCTCCAAGACAACATAGCATTAACCGTCAAGCCAAACTACTGAAGCAAGTTATCAGTAATTCAAAGCCAGCATTATACTTTGAAACGGGGACTTAGTCCACACAAGTATTCAAAGAAAGCTGCAATGATAATTTTAACAGACGGAAAATAGCTGCGCGTCTTGGTGGATTTGAACCACCGACCTCTGGCATTCTAGGCCAACGCTCTACCAACTGAGCTATCGACGAGCGACAGAACGACATAAGTCCTCAATTGAAGAACCCGCGTAGGAGAATCCGATAGCTTCATCCTCCAAGACAACATAGCATTAACCGTCAAGCCAAACTACTGAAGCAAGTTATCAGTAATTCAAAGCCAGCATTATACTTTGAAACGGGGACTTAGTCCACACAAGTATTCAAAGAAAGCTGCAATGATAATTTTAACAGACGGAAAATAGCTGCGCGTCTTGGTGGATTTGAACCACCGACCTCTGGCATTCTAGGCCAACGCTCTACCAACTGAGCTATCGACGAGCGACAGAACGACATAAGTCCTCAATTGAAGAACCCGCGTAGGAGAATCCGATAGCTTCATCCTCCAAGACAACATAGCATTAACCGTCAAGCCAAACTACTGAAGCAAGTTATCAGTAATTCAAAGCCAGCATTATACTTTGAAACGGGGACTTAGTCCACACAAGTATTCAAAGAAAGCTGCAATGATAATTTTAACAGACGGAAAATAGCTGCGCGTCTTGGTGGATTTGAACCACCGACCTCTGGCATTCTAGGCCAACGCTCTACCAACTGAGCTATCGACGAGCGACAGAACGACATAAGTCCTCAATTGAAGAACCCGCGTAGGAGAATCCGATAGCTTCATCCTCCAAGACAACATAGCATTAACCGTCAAGCCAAACTACTGAAGCAAGTTATCAGTAATTCAAAGCCAGCATTATACTTTGAAACGGGGACTTAGTCCACACAAGTATTCAAAGAAAGCTGCAATGATAATTTTAACAGACGGAAAATAGCTGCGCGTCTTGGTGGATTTGAACCACCGACCTCTGGCATTCTAGGCCAACGCTCTACCAACTGAGCTATCGACGAGCGACAGAACGACATAAGTCCTCAATTGAAGAACCCGCGTAGGAGAATCCGATAGCTTCATCCTCCAAGACAACATAGCATTAACCGTCAAGCCAAACTACTGAAGCAAGTTATCAGTAATTCAAAGCCAGCATTATACTTTGAAACGGGGACTTAGTCCACACAAGTATTCAAAGAAAGCTGCAATGATAATTTTAACAGACGGAAAATAGCTGCGCGTCTTGGTGGATTTGAACCACCGACCTCTGGCATTCTAGGCCAACGCTCTACCAACTGAGCTATCGACGAGCGACAGAACGACATAAGTCCTCAATTGAAGAACCCGCGTAGGAGAATCCGATAGCTTCATCCTCCAAGACAACATAGCATTAACCGTCAAGCCAAACTACTGAAGCAAGTTATCAGTAATTCAAAGCCAGCATTATACTTTGAAACGGGGACTTAGTCCACACAAGTATTCAAAGAAAGCTGCAATGATAATTTTAACAGACGGAAAATAGCTGCGCGTCTTGGTGGATTTGAACCACCGACCTCTGGCATTCTAGGCCAACGCTCTACCAACTGAGCTATCGACGAGCGACAGAACGACATAAGTCCTCAATTGAAGAACCCGCGTAGGAGAATCCGATAGCTTCATCCTCCAAGACAACATAGCATTAACCGTCAAGCCAAACTACTGAAGCAAGTTATCAGTAATTCAAAGCCAGCATTATACTTTGAAACGGGGACTTAGTCCACACAAGTATTCAAAGAAAGCTGCAATGATAATTTTAACAGACGGAAAATAGCTGCGCGTCTTGGTGGATTTGAACCACCGACCTCTGGCATTCTAGGCCAACGCTCTACCAACTGAGCTATCGACGAGCGACAGAACGACATAAGTCCTCAATTGAAGAACCCGCGTAGGAGAATCCGATAGCTTCATCCTCCAAGACAACATAGCATTAACCGTCAAGCCAAACTACTGAAGCAAGTTATCAGTAATTCAAAGCCAGCATTATACTTTGAAACGGGGACTTAGTCCACACAAGTATTCAAAGAAAGCTGCAATGATAATTTTAACAGACGGAAAATAGCTGCGCGTCTTGGTGGATTTGAACCACCGACCTCTGGCATTCTAGGCCAACGCTCTACCAACTGAGCTATCGACGAGCGACAGAACGACATAAGTCCTCAATTGAAGAACCCGCGTAGGAGAATCCGATAGCTTCATCCTCCAAGACAACATAGCATTAACCGTCAAGCCAAACTACTGAAGCAAGTTATCAGTAATTCAAAGCCAGCATTATACTTTGAAACGGGGACTTAGTCCACACAAGTATTCAAAGAAAGCTGCAATGATAATTTTAACAGACGGAAAATAGCTGCGCGTCTTGGTGGATTTGAACCACCGACCTCTGGCATTCTAGGCCAACGCTCTACCAACTGAGCTATCGACGAGCGACAGAACGACATAAGTCCTCAATTGAAGAACCCGCGTAGGAGAATCCGATAGCTTCATCCTCCAAGACAACATAGCATTAACCGTCAAGCCAAACTACTGAAGCAAGTTATCAGTAATTCAAAGCCAGCATTATACTTTGAAACGGGGACTTAGTCCACACAAGTATTCAAAGAAAGCTGCAATGATAATTTTAACAGACGGAAAATAGCTGCGCGTCTTGGTGGATTTGAACCACCGACCTCTGGCATTCTAGGCCAACGCTCTACCAACTGAGCTATCGACGAGCGACAGAACGACATAAGTCCTCAATTGAAGAACCCGCGTAGGAGAATCCGATAGCTTCATCCTCCAAGACAACATAGCATTAACCGTCAAGCCAAACTACTGAAGCAAGTTATCAGTAATTCAAAGCCAGCATTATACTTTGAAACGGGGACTTAGTCCACACAAGTATTCAAAGAAAGCTGCAATGATAATTTTAACAGACGGAAAATAGCTGCGCGTCTTGGTGGATTTGAACCACCGACCTCTGGCATTCTAGGCCAACGCTCTACCAACTGAGCTATCGACGAGCGACAGAACGACATAAGTCCTCAATTGAAGAACCCGCGTAGGAGAATCCGATAGCTTCATCCTCCAAGACAACATAGCATTAACCGTCAAGCCAAACTACTGAAGCAAGTTATCAGTAATTCAAAGCCAGCATTATACTTTGAAACGGGGACTTAGTCCACACAAGTATTCAAAGAAAGCTGCAATGATAATTTTAACAGACGGAAAATAGCTGCGCGTCTTGGTGGATTTGAACCACCGACCTCTGGCATTCTAGGCCAACGCTCTACCAACTGAGCTATCGACGAGCGACAGAACGACATAAGTCCTCAATTGAAGAACCCGCGTAGGAGAATCCGATAGCTTCATCCTCCAAGACAACATAGCATTAACCGTCAAGCCAAACTACTGAAGCAAGTTATCAGTAATTCAAAGCCAGCATTATACTTTGAAACGGGGACTTAGTCCACACAAGTATTCAAAGAAAGCTGCAATGATAATTTTAACAGACGGAAAATAGCTGCGCGTCTTGGTGGATTTGAACCACCGACCTCTGGCATTCTAGGCCAACGCTCTACCAACTGAGCTATCGACGAGCGACAGAACGACATAAGTCCTCAATTGAAGAACCCGCGTAGGAGAATCCGATAGCTTCATCCTCCAAGACAACATAGCATTAACCGTCAAGCCAAACTACTGAAGCAAGTTATCAGTAATTCAAAGCCAGCATTATACTTTGAAACGGGGACTTAGTCCACACAAGTATTCAAAGAAAGCTGCAATGATAATTTTAACAGACGGAAAATAGCTGCGCGTCTTGGTGGATTTGAACCACCGACCTCTGGCATTCTAGGCCAACGCTCTACCAACTGAGCTATCGACGAGCGACAGAACGACATAAGTCCTCAATTGAAGAACCCGCGTAGGAGAATCCGATAGCTTCATCCTCCAAGACAACATAGCATTAACCGTCAAGCCAAACTACTGAAGCAAGTTATCAGTAATTCAAAGCCAGCATTATACTTTGAAACGGGGACTTAGTCCACACAAGTATTCAAAGAAAGCTGCAATGATAATTTTAACAGACGGAAAATAGCTGCGCGTCTTGGTGGATTTGAACCACCGACCTCTGGCATTCTAGGCCAACGCTCTACCAACTGAGCTATCGACGAGCGACAGAACGACATAAGTCCTCAATTGAAGAACCCGCGTAGGAGAATCCGATAGCTTCATCCTCCAAGACAACATAGCATTAACCGTCAAGCCAAACTACTGAAGCAAGTTATCAGTAATTCAAAGCCAGCATTATACTTTGAAACGGGGACTTAGTCCACACAAGTATTCAAAGAAAGCTGCAATGATAATTTTAACAGACGGAAAATAGCTGCGCGTCTTGGTGGATTTGAACCACCGACCTCTGGCATTCTAGGCCAACGCTCTACCAACTGAGCTATCGACGAGCGACAGAACGACATAAGTCCTCAATTGAAGAACCCGCGTAGGAGAATCCGATAGCTTCATCCTCCAAGACAACATAGCATTAACCGTCAAGCCAAACTACTGAAGCAAGTTATCAGTAATTCAAAGCCAGCATTATACTTTGAAACGGGGACTTAGTCCACACAAGTATTCAAAGAAAGCTGCAATGATAATTTTAACAGACGGAAAATAGCTGCGCGTCTTGGTGGATTTGAACCACCGACCTCTGGCATTCTAGGCCAACGCTCTACCAACTGAGCTATCGACGAGCGACAGAACGACATAAGTCCTCAATTGAAGAACCCGCGTAGGAGAATCCGATAGCTTCATCCTCCAAGACAACATAGCATTAACCGTCAAGCCAAACTACTGAAGCAAGTTATCAGTAATTCAAAGCCAGCATTATACTTTGAAACGGGGACTTAGTCCACACAAGTATTCAAAGAAAGCTGCAATGATAATTTTAACAGACGGAAAATAGCTGCGCGTCTTGGTGGATTTGAACCACCGACCTCTGGCATTCTAGGCCAACGCTCTACCAACTGAGCTATCGACGAGCGACAGAACGACATAAGTCCTCAATTGAAGAACCCGCGTAGGAGAATCCGATAGCTTCATCCTCCAAGACAACATAGCATTAACCGTCAAGCCAAACTACTGAAGCAAGTTATCAGTAATTCAAAGCCAGCATTATACTTTGAAACGGGGACTTAGTCCACACAAGTATTCAAAGAAAGCTGCAATGATAATTTTAACAGACGGAAAATAGCTGCGCGTCTTGGTGGATTTGAACCACCGACCTCTGGCATTCTAGGCCAACGCTCTACCAACTGAGCTATCGACGAGCGACAGAACGACATAAGTCCTCAATTGAAGAACCCGCGTAGGAGAATCCGATAGCTTCATCCTCCAAGACAACATAGCATTAACCGTCAAGCCAAACTACTGAAGCAAGTTATCAGTAATTCAAAGCCAGCATTATACTTTGAAACGGGGACTTAGTCCACACAAGTATTCAAAGAAAGCTGCAATGATAATTTTAACAGACGGAAAATAGCTGCGCGTCTTGGTGGATTTGAACCACCGACCTCTGGCATTCTAGGCCAACGCTCTACCAACTGAGCTATCGACGAGCGACAGAACGACATAAGTCCTCAATTGAAGAACCCGCGTAGGAGAATCCGATAGCTTCATCCTCCAAGACAACATAGCATTAACCGTCAAGCCAAACTACTGAAGCAAGTTATCAGTAATTCAAAGCCAGCATTATACTTTGAAACGGGGACTTAGTCCACACAAGTATTCAAAGAAAGCTGCAATGATAATTTTAACAGACGGAAAATAGCTGCGCGTCTTGGTGGATTTGAACCACCGACCTCTGGCATTCTAGGCCAACGCTCTACCAACTGAGCTATCGACGAGCGACAGAACGACATAAGTCCTCAATTGAAGAACCCGCGTAGGAGAATCCGATAGCTTCATCCTCCAAGACAACATAGCATTAACCGTCAAGCCAAACTACTGAAGCAAGTTATCAGTAATTCAAAGCCAGCATTATACTTTGAAACGGGGACTTAGTCCACACAAGTATTCAAAGAAAGCTGCAATGATAATTTTAACAGACGGAAAATAGCTGCGCGTCTTGGTGGATTTGAACCACCGACCTCTGGCATTCTAGGCCAACGCTCTACCAACTGAGCTATCGACGAGCGACAGAACGACATAAGTCCTCAATTGAAGAACCCGCGTAGGAGAATCCGATAGCTTCATCCTCCAAGACAACATAGCATTAACCGTCAAGCCAAACTACTGAAGCAAGTTATCAGTAATTCAAAGCCAGCATTATACTTTGAAACGGGGACTTAGTCCACACAAGTATTCAAAGAAAGCTGCAATGATAATTTTAACAGACGGAAAATAGCTGCGCGTCTTGGTGGATTTGAACCACCGACCTCTGGCATTCTAGGCCAACGCTCTACCAACTGAGCTATCGACGAGCGACAGAACGACATAAGTCCTCAATTGAAGAACCCGCGTAGGAGAATCCGATAGCTTCATCCTCCAAGACAACATAGCATTAACCGTCAAGCCAAACTACTGAAGCAAGTTATCAGTAATTCAAAGCCAGCATTATACTTTGAAACGGGGACTTAGTCCACACAAGTATTCAAAGAAAGCTGCAATGATAATTTTAACAGACGGAAAATAGCTGCGCGTCTTGGTGGATTTGAACCACCGACCTCTGGCATTCTAGGCCAACGCTCTACCAACTGAGCTATCGACGAGCGACAGAACGACATAAGTCCTCAATTGAAGAACCCGCGTAGGAGAATCCGATAGCTTCATCCTCCAAGACAACATAGCATTAACCGTCAAGCCAAACTACTGAAGCAAGTTATCAGTAATTCAAAGCCAGCATTATACTTTGAAACGGGGACTTAGTCCACACAAGTATTCAAAGAAAGCTGCAATGATAATTTTAACAGACGGAAAATAGCTGCGCGTCTTGGTGGATTTGAACCACCGACCTCTGGCATTCTAGGCCAACGCTCTACCAACTGAGCTATCGACGAGCGACAGAACGACATAAGTCCTCAATTGAAGAACCCGCGTAGGAGAATCCGATAGCTTCATCCTCCAAGACAACATAGCATTAACCGTCAAGCCAAACTACTGAAGCAAGTTATCAGTAATTCAAAGCCAGCATTATACTTTGAAACGGGGACTTAGTCCACACAAGTATTCAAAGAAAGCTGCAATGATAATTTTAACAGACGGAAAATAGCTGCGCGTCTTGGTGGATTTGAACCACCGACCTCTGGCATTCTAGGCCAACGCTCTACCAACTGAGCTATCGACGAGCGACAGAACGACATAAGTCCTCAATTGAAGAACCCGCGTAGGAGAATCCGATAGCTTCATCCTCCAAGACAACATAGCATTAACCGTCAAGCCAAACTACTGAAGCAAGTTATCAGTAATTCAAAGCCAGCATTATACTTTGAAACGGGGACTTAGTCCACACAAGTATTCAAAGAAAGCTGCAATGATAATTTTAACAGACGGAAAATAGCTGCGCGTCTTGGTGGATTTGAACCACCGACCTCTGGCATTCTAGGCCAACGCTCTACCAACTGAGCTATCGACGAGCGACAGAACGACATAAGTCCTCAATTGAAGAACCCGCGTAGGAGAATCCGATAGCTTCATCCTCCAAGACAACATAGCATTAACCGTCAAGCCAAACTACTGAAGCAAGTTATCAGTAATTCAAAGCCAGCATTATACTTTGAAACGGGGACTTAGTCCACACAAGTATTCAAAGAAAGCTGCAATGATAATTTTAACAGACGGAAAATAGCTGCGCGTCTTGGTGGATTTGAACCACCGACCTCTGGCATTCTAGGCCAACGCTCTACCAACTGAGCTATCGACGAGCGACAGAACGACATAAGTCCTCAATTGAAGAACCCGCGTAGGAGAATCCGATAGCTTCATCCTCCAAGACAACATAGCATTAACCGTCAAGCCAAACTACTGAAGCAAGTTATCAGTAATTCAAAGCCAGCATTATACTTTGAAACGGGGACTTAGTCCACACAAGTATTCAAAGAAAGCTGCAATGATAATTTTAACAGACGGAAAATAGCTGCGCGTCTTGGTGGATTTGAACCACCGACCTCTGGCATTCTAGGCCAACGCTCTACCAACTGAGCTATCGACGAGCGACAGAACGACATAAGTCCTCAATTGAAGAACCCGCGTAGGAGAATCCGATAGCTTCATCCTCCAAGACAACATAGCATTAACCGTCAAGCCAAACTACTGAAGCAAGTTATCAGTAATTCAAAGCCAGCATTATACTTTGAAACGGGGACTTAGTCCACACAAGTATTCAAAGAAAGCTGCAATGATAATTTTAACAGACGGAAAATAGCTGCGCGTCTTGGTGGATTTGAACCACCGACCTCTGGCATTCTAGGCCAACGCTCTACCAACTGAGCTATCGACGAGCGACAGAACGACATAAGTCCTCAATTGAAGAACCCGCGTAGGAGAATCCGATAGCTTCATCCTCCAAGACAACATAGCATTAACCGTCAAGCCAAACTACTGAAGCAAGTTATCAGTAATTCAAAGCCAGCATTATACTTTGAAACGGGGACTTAGTCCACACAAGTATTCAAAGAAAGCTGCAATGATAATTTTAACAGACGGAAAATAGCTGCGCGTCTTGGTGGATTTGAACCACCGACCTCTGGCATTCTAGGCCAACGCTCTACCAACTGAGCTATCGACGAGCGACAGAACGACATAAGTCCTCAATTGAAGAACCCGCGTAGGAGAATCCGATAGCTTCATCCTCCAAGACAACATAGCATTAACCGTCAAGCCAAACTACTGAAGCAAGTTATCAGTAATTCAAAGCCAGCATTATACTTTGAAACGGGGACTTAGTCCACACAAGTATTCAAAGAAAGCTGCAATGATAATTTTAACAGACGGAAAATAGCTGCGCGTCTTGGTGGATTTGAACCACCGACCTCTGGCATTCTAGGCCAACGCTCTACCAACTGAGCTATCGACGAGCGACAGAACGACATAAGTCCTCAATTGAAGAACCCGCGTAGGAGAATCCGATAGCTTCATCCTCCAAGACAACATAGCATTAACCGTCAAGCCAAACTACTGAAGCAAGTTATCAGTAATTCAAAGCCAGCATTATACTTTGAAACGGGGACTTAGTCCACACAAGTATTCAAAGAAAGCTGCAATGATAATTTTAACAGACGGAAAATAGCTGCGCGTCTTGGTGGATTTGAACCACCGACCTCTGGCATTCTAGGCCAACGCTCTACCAACTGAGCTATCGACGAGCGACAGAACGACATAAGTCCTCAATTGAAGAACCCGCGTAGGAGAATCCGATAGCTTCATCCTCCAAGACAACATACACATACACGAAGTAACACATACACGAAGTACTCTTGCTTTACCAGCAATTAATTTTTGCTCAATGTGCGGTTCTCGCCACAGTCAAATAACAGGCAAGCAGCTAAATGATTGGAGCATTCTTAAGTAGGTTATGCATGCTAGTCAAAGCTGGGATACAGCTCTGATAAATCCCTTGCAATTCATGGCCACACTTCACGGTCATTGCTTGTGTACGTGTATTTATGTGCTTTAATAGGAACGACAGTGAATATATAGCAAACATGTACAATTGATGCTCATAATTTCATAAAACAGTCGAAGAATCGGAGTCAAATATATCAAGTATTACATTCTAGGTAGATATGCAGGATGGATATATGCATACAGATTATATGGATATATGTACACGTAGATCATATTCTACGGGGATCTTGGTATATAATCAAATGTAATCAATTAAAAATTCGCTTATCCGAAATCTTTGACTGACCACTTGAGTTTTGACCATCCGGATAATCGAAGATGCACTGTATTAGAAAAATTTCCCTTCATGATTATGGACGAAGTCAAGTTTCTAGGTGTTTTTTGGTCGTGTGATTTGAAGTGAAATTCTCATTTTGAGCACTCAGTCGCATTCTGTACAAGACGTCTTTACACTCATAAAGTTCTGAGAGAAATTTTTCCTCGTGACTACTTATGGCTTGTTTTTAAGAGCAACATCACAAGCATCATGCTATCTTGTGCGACTTTGTTCGGTGTGATGAGTTTTGAGACTTGCACCATGACAGAGAAATTGTACAAACGTGCACGCAAAGTTACTTGTTACAATAATTGTGAATGCTCAAATGACATTTGTGACTTTCATATGATGCGCCTGAATGCCTACAAAAATAAAAATCTTAAAAATGTCAAGATATGAAACATCCCTTTTATGACATTGTTTATCACAAGAGAAACAACCGATTGCTAATTCCATACTGTAGAACAGCAAGGAGACAGAACTGTTTTGTTGTGCTGCCTACCTCAATTCTAAACGGGCTGAATGATCTTACGACCAGACTTGTCTAAATTCCTTGCATATATCACTTTTGATTCCTATTTTGAAAAATATATAATTGTTCTATTCTATTCTAAATGAGCCTGTCCCACTTTCAGGCTCTCAGACACTGTTGTGGGAAGATCTGGACACGTATATTGAAGTAGACTTCTGAGAATCAAAATAAATATCACTGTTAACGCGAAATATAATCCTTATGTGATACAGTTGCACTAAGTACTTAGCAGGAAAGTTCAATGCTCCATGATAATGTCAAATCAACTTATTTTCTATCAAAATAATTCACCAGGATATCACAACAGATTGATGCCAAATATTATTCTGACTTTAGAAATGTCCTTCTGCTGAGATGCAGACATGAAGACGCCACGTGTGAATTCAGGTCATAATCGGCGGCGGAATCATCACAGCGACACATTCCAAGTGACAAGAAGAAACATCTTCCAAGTCAATTTCCTGAACAATTTCTCATTTTTACTGCCGTTAAAGCATTAAAACGATTTTCACAGTCTTCGGAACTCAGTCTTCAACTTGCAGCGGAATTTGTTATTTCAAACCATTTTTAAAGCAGCCGCATAACTCCCTCTGATACTTAAAGTATACATTCTGTTGATGTACCCTTCAGGACAGGCATTACATGAAACAGATGTTCATCGCCAATGATGGGAAGATTCAATCTGTACTTCGTCATGAGTACGATGAAGGTAATGATGATTAGCCGGAGGAATTCCAGGTTAATTTTTTATAGAAATTCGGACTCTCATCAGGAGATTTAAAAATACTTTTCATTTTGGCAGTGAAAAGATATCTCTCCCATGCAAACTGCCGGGACAAAAAATCAACTTTTCCTCCCGCAGCTGAATTTTCTATGAAAACTTCTATACAGGACAAATCGTAGAAGTGTATAAACAAGCTATGATTAGCCAGAGAATATCAAGATATCGATACAGTCCCTGGATAATAGTCCGGCCGCCAGAGCGAGTTTCTGCAGGGAACGAGGCCGAAAGTGAGACTTTCACAGAATGATGTACACCCTATGCCTACTACGAATCGGCACGTCTGCCGAGTTCTAGTGAGTTCCTCTTCTTGTCAGACAGGATCAAAGAAAAACACATGTAAATCCAATGGAACGCAGATTGCAGATTTTGGGTGAAATGAAATTTTGTATGTTTTCTCTGATTAAATGAAAAGTACTAAGCCCAGAGTGATGATTTTTGACATGGAATGTCTTCAGGTGATTTTCTATGATGTGCATGTGCTCTTATCATGCATCTAATCAGCAATGTATGTGAGAATGTGGCTGAATGTGGATAATGTTGCTCAAAATGTTTATGTTTGCCGACATTAAGAGGCTCGCCAAATCTACTTACCTATATAGACAGGGGTGCATGAAAATGAAAGGAAATTACCTGAAGACAATCCATGCCAAAAATTATGACTCTGGGCTTGGCACTTTATAAAATAAAAGCTTATAATGATTATGAATCACCGATTTATTTTTCAATCAAGAAAACTGAGATAAATGTGTTGAATTTCATATGGAGGACAAAGTGAACTCCGCAGGATGTATTTCCTGCCTGAAATGAGCATGCGGCTTGTACGGTACAATGAAGGAAGCACTGAATTTTATTAAGAAAGAGAATATTGCAAAACGACGCTACGCTACAAAACACGCCAAAACTTGGGTTTGAGTGCTCAGACAGACCTCAGCTGCGCGAGTACTTACAGCACAGTGAGTGACTTTCTGACTTTATCATGTCCTATATCTCTTGATATTGTGTTCTATTTAGTGATCGCGGCAAATCGATCACACATTTTGCGAGGTTTCTTTAGTCACGCTTGTGAGGCTGATAAAAATCCGACAGGCAAAGCTGGCGGGTTTCCACTCAGGGCTTCCGATTCGCAGGTCCCTCAATATCAAAATTTGTGCTTCTATCACCCATCATTGATGCTATATCTGTATTCTGTATCGAGTGCTGCACATCATTTGAAAAAGATGAGATATGGTGACTTCTGTCAGAAAAGTGTTCATTGACCAATAAATCATTAAATGCATATTTAACAGTCTTGAAAATCATTTTCACTCTACTTTCGACGTTGTAAATGCAAATCAAAGCTGATATTTAACGTAAAGCTGATCAGTGCAGTCAAATAAATCATCATGTGGATTGAATTTTCACTTCATGAAATCATCTGCCGCAGTTGGCCGCTTGGATTTTTAATAATAAACCGAGAAAATATGCTTAATCAATCATCCAGTTGTAGACACAAATAATAGATCATTTTCTAGTGACTGTCTAGACATCTATTTTTGTATGGTTGAGAATAATTACATCTAGATTCACACTGAAGCGTGTATGATGCAGTTTTTTGTACCTGCATCTCTGTCATTACTACGTAGCAGGAATCCCTCCGTCTTTGGCTCGGTGCTGCAAATCCTATCTGGTCGAAACTTTCATGTGAGTACCAGCTTAAGAAAAAAAAATTCTTTAAGAAAATCATGCAAGTATTAGAAAGCAGCCAAGTCAGAGAATCACATCTATAAGGCATTCCACACCTTGAGACAGTCTGTTGTCCCAATTGATAGTTTCGGCTTACGGTTATCTTGTTGCTATTACAAAATACCAGTACATCAAATCTATAAACAGTTTTGAAATGAAAGTAAAGAATTCTGGACTCGACACTGATCTAATGAAGTTATCTGGACCTGTCTCTCTCTCCCATATACTTGGATAAACACAAGTTGCCATCATTTATAGGAACAGGCATAGATATTTGATGATCAATTAACCTGTATCGCCCTCTTTGCTTACATATTCAATTAAATATTTTTCCAACTGCTGTCAACATATCGCCCTATTTGTTGCATTTTGTAATTAGGGGCGACTGATCCGATAAACCTGGCCTCTCTTGCTCTCAGAAAGTGATGGAAGGGGTTGGAAGTCAGCCCGCCTCCGTAGTGGGACCCAGCTGACAACTGCCGCTCTTTCTTGAATGATGCAACAGGTGTCGCCTGCCCTCTCATGCGTGACTTGGTGAGACCAAAGCTATTGCGGCTGACTTTGACCGCTAGTGGGAGCCACACACGATGTAGAGGAAAACAGGCGCCACTTACATCACAATAGTCAAGATTCAAGCCATTTCAAGTTGTCGAGTTGTCTGGCTGTCAAGTAATTGTTAGCCGCGTGAGTATTCACTGATCTGAAGTGATGGGCCGATCTCTAACCCGAGATAAGGTCGAGGATTGAAAATAGATAATATCGCAACTACCTGTGGACGAACAGCTGATGCAAACATGCCAAGTTGGCAATCAGCTGATGCGGTTTTACGGTCCAAGGCCACTTTCATTCCAACATGAAGCCGTCGCCAGGCCGTTCCAAAGCCGCTTTCATTCCAGCATCAAGCCAATTCCAGATCAGTCCAAGACCGCTTTCACTCCGGCTTCAAGTCATTTCCCTGCCGTTGCAAAGTCGCCGTCATATTCCGGCTTCAAGCCATGGCCGTTCCAAGACCGCTTTCACTCCGGCTTCAAGTCATTTCCCTGCCGTTGCAAAGTCGCCGTCATATTCCGGCTTCAAGCCATGGCCGTTCCAAGTTTGTGAGACTGGATAAAAGTCCGACATGCAAGCTAAGCTGGAATGTTGCAACCAAGATCTAAATTTCATAGTTATAAAATATGATAATTAGGTTTTTAGATGTCTTTCCAGGTTTATATTTTTTTTAGATAAAACAATATTTCTTAGATATTTGAGCTGTATTAACATTACAAGAAATATCTATTTTACAATAGATATCGTGAACAACGAACTGTCAATGGCACCACTTAATTTGAGGGTCCTTTGTTGATGATTGTAACATGCGAATTTTCATGGAAATGAAATGAAAATGTATTGTTCCTTTCACTCGCTTGCATGTTACTGATCGATTGATTGTCAATCACGACACTGGTGTTGTAGTTGTGAATTTCTGAAATTCGTTTGTAGTTTCTCACGCCGGTGGCGGTGCGATGACCAGTGCGACTCATAATGACCTGCTCATCAATCAATACCTTGGTCGAAAAGACATGTAGCGCAGGTCGCTCGAAGACTGTGATTTGTCTTGTGTCCCTGAATCCTAGCTTTCATACATAGTCGACCGACTGTTTTCCCCAGAACATTATGTCCGATAGGTAAATTCTTGTACCATTGTACCATGCAGATTTGGGATTAGAGATTGGGGTCAAGTAGAAAACGTCAGATTGAATGTCATTTCTCTTCTGGAGATATTTCATTAACAGAAAGGCATGGGATCGTGACGGATTAGTAACAGAATATTGATCTACATGATTAACAACTTTAGGATCCACTTTACGATATTTGAGTCCACCGTTATTGGTCTTCAAAACATTTTCGGAGTATCTTAAAGTATAATATGGCTGTGTCTCACTCGGGTTACTAATTGAAATTTGGGATAATGTCAACGTTCTGTGCTGCTTTCTCCACTTCTTACGGCGAAGTGTAGTCCAATAAGGTACAGCAATGTGTCAATTAGTGTCTGAGGACTGCTGTCCCCTAAAAGACCTCTGGACACAGAATTTCTTCTTCGTCATTGGAAATCACTTCCGCTTGTCTTCTGTGGCATCCAATCCCCGCAGAAGCCGATTCTTTGAAAGTCATGTCTAAGACATTTTGAAAATGTCGAAATTCTGTATCTTTGAATAAGTTCATTTCATTTTTGTTTTCATAAAAGGAGGCATTGATTCCGGCAGTAATGGATACTAACGTGTTCCGGGGGTACCGATCGCCAATTTTTCTTTCGTATTTCGTAGATAAACTTAGAAAGCCAATAGTCAATCGAATTTCTTCGGCAGTGTAGCAAATCATGAAATTCACGTGGGAAGGGATGGAAATTAGATTCGTCAATTAGCAGATGCCTATCATAAGCCCAGGTACTATATATAAGTTTACTGCCCACTTATTGCGGTTCTTCGTTCCTTCAGGTACTTGTTCTAAAGCTCTCTTTTCTAATTGTTGATCGCTTACTGGTTCTGCAACTCGTTTTCTTTTTCTATCTGACCCTAATGTTGGTGCATAGCTCTTCTTCGCTGTAGTGGATGTGGTTGGGTTCAATTGAATGTTTTCATTTTCATCAATTTTTAGAATCTGATTGATTTCTTCTATAGTTAGTCCAGAAATCATGTTGTCTGGAAATCTCGAGAAGTCGATTACTGGCCACTGATCCATATCAAGCTCCAGATACAAATGTCAAATTGCTGCTATGGAATTACTTCATATTTGAGATAATGTTTATAACTACCATGATAGCTACCATGATACATTGATATCATCATTCTGAATGATGAAAATTCTATGCATTGACTCAAACTCTACAGATATCATTTCCAAGTTTTTTATATAAGAGATATTGCATGATTATTCGAAGGAAATATATCATATTAACCGAAGGGACTGCTCAGGCGTTGAGGTTTCAAAGTATCTATATTTTCCTGGAAGAATATATCATGCTAAAATCTGGTAGATATAAATCACTAGTTCAATGAATAGATTCTTCCGACTACTTATTAACCTTTTCCACCTTTATACTTATTAACCTCTTTTCTACTTATTAAGACTGGTATCTTAGAAAGTGTCTAGGCTATCTGTGTCTCAAATGTTGGTTAAGAATTTTAGATATTTCATGAATGTATGTCCACTAGCGTCTATGCTATATAGGATGGGAATGTAATGATTGAGACTTCCAAAATCAATTTTGGAATAAATTCACAGCTCCATATTGAAGATGGTAGCCGATGCTTAGTGACCAAGCGTACCTACCTGCAGATACTAGATTTTTCTTGTCATTCCTAGGCTGGAATGGACTTTCAGGTATTATAGTGGAGCCTGAAATAGTACAATTTGTAATGAAGCAATATGAAATACCGACGGACCGGTGCATACTAAAATCACGATTTTCTAATGCCGCAATCGGATCGCAGCTAATTTCAACATTGAAAAGAGGACAGAGTTTAGCTAATTAGCGACTAGTTCCGGTAGAACCTAAATGGTAGTGTCAACATAATTTTCACTGAGTGGCAAAGCCAAACGCTTAACCAAAAATGCTTGCCACAAGGAGACAATGTTCGCAAATGAATTAGGAAAAGCTAAATTTGTGAGATCAAGCAGCAGGATGTCTTGATTCGCTTGGTTACAGTAAATTCGCTTCTTGATTAAGGAACGCGATGGCACAAAGTTATTCCGCGTGACTAGTATTGGTTTCTATTATGGCGGGTTTGAATGCGACAATCAAAGACTACATCGGTCCGGTGAACATCTTCAAGGACGCAGCATTTACTAGAACGCAGGAGGCATTAGATCTATCGATGAAGCTGTCAACCGCAGAAGGTGCTGGGATAAGTAAAAAGCAAGCTGAAATCATCAGTGTAGAAGATGAAGAAAAGTTGTGGACTCATTCTTTTGGAGATACTGATCCGCAGAAACTGCAAGATACACTTTTCTACCTAAATGGACTGCACTTCGCAATGCGCAGTGGACAAGAACATCGTTGCTTATCAACGAGCCAATTGGAAATAAAGCATGATCCTCCTTCGCTCATCTATTCAGAAAAGTGTAGCAAAACGTACAATGGCGGACTTAAACAGAGAAGAATCGAACCAAAAAAAGTAGTTCACATTGACAACTTTTACTACAATAATCCTCAGCGCTCTCATGTCAGACTTTATGAAAAGTATCTATCAGTTCGACCGAAGACAACTGAAGTATTTTACCTCAGACCACTGAAAAACTATTCGACTTTTTGGTACAGCGCGGTACCGATTGGGAACAATACCCTGAGAAGCTTTTTGAAACGAATTTGCAAGGCATCTGGTGTTGAAGGACATAAAACAAACCACAGCTGCAGGGCAACATGCACAACCAGACTGTACGAATCCGGCTGCGATGACCACGAAATAATGAGAAGAACTGGTCATAGATCAAGTGATGGACTGAAACCTTATAAAAGAATGGGTGAAATTCATGATTTCAACAGCAGCGCTCAAATTGACAACAGGCCGGGATCACTTAATCTCAGTGTAAACAATTCAAAAAAAGAACTCATATCGACAGCGTCAAACATGTTCAACTTCAATGCAGGTTGTATCGTGCATTTTTATCAAAGCACAAAATAGTGTTTTCTGTGCTTTCGTATTTTTGCGAGTATATGAAGTTTGTAAAGTTTTCAGTATTTTTCAAGTATTCCATTATTGTGGTTGCGATTTCATAGCTTTTAGTGGTGACTAACATTGATATCTGATTTTACTAAAATCAGTCATGATCTCATAGGAGTACTTCGATATCTCAAACTACTTATTAACCGCAATTATAGAATTATATAATACTCCTACGAATTTAAATTCACTACTTATTAACTGGTATAACCGCACCAAGTATGTA
>CAJQUW010009976.1:0-22215 GCA_907163375.1 Prostheceraeus crozeri
AAAGACTTGTAGACTACGGATGGCTTAAGGGATGATTTAAACCATGTATACTTTCATTTGAAATAGTAGCACGCTTAGTCAAACTTGCAATTCTTATAACATTCATATGGATGATAATGTAATGAAATAGTTTAGATAAAATTAAGATAGCTTACACTTCTGATATAGATAGCAATCGACTGCGATCCCAGTTGTAAAGAGCTTGATTACTACGGAAGAGAGAAGTGTGTTATGTTGCGTGTGGCGCGTGAGTGTCCTCCCATTTCATTCCATTCATCAATTCGTCTCATTGATAGAGACAGGTAGAACTCATGGTTCACATAACGTATGCAATGGAAAGTTTTAGGCAACCTTCGACAGTTGGCTAAATGTCGCCCTGACACGAATGCATACTACGTTGAGACAGAGGCAATCACTTGCAAACATGACGCAGAGAGGTTTAACAAGATTGTCCATTGCCGAAGTCCCTTGCGTATACATAGCAACGGGTTTCCACAACCGCCGTCCTATACAGGAACGGCCCATCGAAAGGAAGTATTACACCGAAGCTTCATTGCAACGTTCAAGTTGACTGATAGCAGATTCAACTTACTTGATAGTATTTTCGCCAGTCCGAAGACTGCCGCAGGGCAAACCGCGTGGAGGATTCTATCAAGTCTTTAGCCCATGGTGGCCCTTAAGAGAGCCGATGGTCGTTCCTCCGTAGATAACGTCATCTTACACCCCAACCGAATCGCTGAGAGAGTCTTTGACTCTGTCTATGGTATGCACTTCGACTTCCCACACTAACTGGCACAATATGACTAAAAAGGTGGAATGTCGGCGCCATTCCGTTGATATGAACCCAGCAGTTGCTGTCATCGGATTGCCAATCCGAGCAAGATTTGTTGTGAACTCTGTCTTGCTCCTCTATTCTAGCAAATTCATCAAATAAATTTCGCGGTCTTAACTGCGGTCCGCGAGGAGAGCTGACCTTGACTGTTCGGCGTCTGCAGGATTGAAAATGAAATGAAATGAAGAGGCACAGTGGTTATATTAACCTCTAACACGACGCAACGTTTCACGTTGACTGATAGCAATATCAACTTAAATGATAGTATTTTCGCCAGTCTAAAGACTAGCCCCGGGCAAAGCGCGTGGAGGCCTCTACATGCTTGCCCCATAGTGGCCGATTATACGGTAAGTGTGTTAGTAGATTCCAATCGCTGCAAAGGGAAGATGAGCAATCATTTCGATTTGTCTCATCAACGTTAATCATGGGAGCAATCATAGAAGGGGCATCAATTAATTACATATCACTACCTACACCATAGCATATAAGGACTAACCTTTGTCGGAATGGCTAAGTATTCTGACTGGCGAGAGAAAACTCAGGGGGGGGGGGGCGTTGAGTAGAAGTCGAACGCCCAACATGAGCAACACTCAGGAGATTTCGGTCTACACAACCGACGAACAACCCGTGCAACACAATCCCCCTCTACGGCAGTACCCCCGCCTCCCCGAAGGAACGCTCGAGCAAAGAAGTATTACAGCGATGATTGCTTTATTGACAGGAAAGATGAATCTCTTGATAGCAGAACAATTCACTAGATCGCAAGTCCAAAACAACCTGATCGCAGAGGACAAATATATATCAGTAAATGTAAAGGTGTTATAGGATTCGGTTGAATCCATCTTCAACACATCTATTTTACTAAGTTTTTAATTGTAGACTCTCCCTCTGTGTTCACATCCGAAGATGCAGTCGGGCTTGGGACCGATCTAGCCCACATTAAGAGTGGCCTTTAAAAAGGCCGTTTGGTGCGTTCACAAGAATAATAGCTTTCATTTTAACTTCTTTATGGCTCCTGAAAAATGAAGAGAAGTAGAGAGTTGGAAAGATGGCATGATGATATATCTCAGTCATTATACTCACGATACTTGTATGGCTTTGAACAAGCTATGTGATGTCGTCGGTTGTGTTGATATTTACATGGTAGCACAACGGACATCCGCACAGCTGTAGCACTCCTGAGTGTCGTCGTTTGCTTATATTTAGATATAGGCAATTGGCTTGTCAGGGACGACACCCTGCGGATGGGGATGTGCATAGTTTGTGCAGAGATTTCACCTTCTCACACTCCTTCAAAACGCGCCAACCTCATTCTTCAACAAACTCACGCAGACCACTTCCTCAAGCGCCGCTTGCCTATCAGCATGCGCAATCCTCACTAATCGCTCTCGATCCACACTTCTCAAACTTCATCACCGCCTCCTTCACTTCAACTTTCTCTCCTTCCCCATAATCTCTCTTTTGCAAGCCGCACACTCCCTTAACTTTTGAGTATCAACACACTCTCAGCATTCAACTTCAAACTATCACGCTCAGCAGTCACATCTTTCAGCGGTACTCTACAGCGATCTCACTCTTCCTTCTAACTTGGCACACTCATTGCCTCGACATTCGTATAAAAGCACGCACATCAATCGACCTCGATTCTAGCACAACTAGTATACAACACGGACAGATCGACCTACTCAACTGTTCTCCAACGCACCTCGGTGAAGGTCTAGGCGTTGGATTGGGCCAACACCTCGGGTACGGGCACACAATCGCCCTCACAGTCTTTCCTTCAATTCTCACGGCTCAGCAGCAGCAACACTCGAATCATCATTCCATACATTCATCATGCCGATGAAATCCAACTCACCGACATCATTTGACTCTACTCCTTTTTTGGAGGTACTCGCAGACATGCCAAATGCTATCACACTCACAAGCCCACCAACGCTTTTTCAACATTTACCACCTCTACTGGTGGCAAACGAGCCACACATTCCCTCCTCATACAGCATTCCCTGCTCACCACACGTCAAAAAAAATCATCTTCTTCATCAAAACTTTCGACATTTTTCTGAATATCAACACTTCGAGTGGGCAACTCACTGAAGGCATCATTCCTTTCATCACAACCTCACATTACACCACACACAAAAGCATCCACTACCTTAACCGGCAACACTATGCGCAGCATTCTTTTTATGGTGAAGGTGAAAATTCTATCTCACACCCTAAACACATCCCCACAACTGTCAATTTAAAAAAATTGTAGGCGTTTTATTCACGTCTTTGGTCATTTTTCACTGCAAAGAAAAATGAGAAAGTTTTATATAAAACCTGAGCAGAGCGAAACGTATAGAAATATCTAATAAATGTCCAAGTTGCCTCCAGTAAATGTGAAGATTATGTTTTCAAAGTCATACTGTAATGCTATCATTACTTGAGGATAGACAAGTTAAGCTGATGAATCCGTTACAGGTATTACTCAGAGGGGATCTTATCCCAACTCCAAGGCCTCGGCTGAGGAATGATAGATTTGAGTTGTAAGTAGTGAGTGGCACTCGATACTCACCCGTCGACAGCCCGAAGGCCTTGTACTGATCACTAGGGAAGTGAGAGATCTTCCCCGATACCCGCTCTTTACAGCTGAAGACATCATTGTCACTGCCCCGAAGTGGTAACAGGAACGCCGAGTCAAAGGTAGTGAACAGTAGCTGGGATCTAACCCCTCAAAGCTGCCTTAGACTTAGTTAAATTTGAAATCTGATAGCAGATTTGAACTCAGCATACTTGAAAACCTTGAGGAAACATCCCAAGTTGTTGCTTTGATCAGCTTGATAGCAAGCCGCCCCGTCCCCCCCCCCCCCCCCCCTCTATATATTCCCTCCCCCCCTAAGAACGCCCCCCCCCCCCCCCCACCCCACTATCACTTAGAGAGCTTGATTCACCAGCGTTTTGCAATGGAAGATGTTTAGAGGCCACCCATGACAAGATAGCTAAGACTCAAACCGATTGGCGTTCAAAGTGCTACGTTGAGAACTGTGTCAAATGCCCAACATGAGACATGAGTTGTCCCAGCGGTTACGGTCAAAACTATGACACACTCCCTTGCCACACTTATCACTACGGCATCGTCCGCCGTCCCGAAGGAACACCCTGTCAGTGGAATATTACAGCAAAACTCTTCCGTGTCTTGCTCGCTTTCAGTGAAAAGCCCGCTTATTATAGCATGAGAAACTGGCTCATAGACATCATTAAAAATGCTTTCATTGACTCAGCAGGGTTCGAAAACCGCCAGAAAACCATCCAAAACCTAGTGAAATTTAAATTTTTCAACTTTTAGCACTACTTATGAAATTTTATAAGTAGTCTGTTTCTGTCACTTAGGCCAGGTCAATAGCGAACCGAACCTTTTTTGAATCAACGTCTAAACGGTACTTGTAGAAGCAAAGTTTACAGAGCCTTTAAAGTTTTGGAGTTTTTATGGCCTATATGAGACGAAGGCCATCTCTGCTCCTGGCGAACCTCTGATTCTGACGGCTTAGCTGAGAATCAGCAATGAAATTTTCTAAGTCGGTTTCTTACAGAAACTTGGAATTTGGAATTGATCCGAAGCTATCATCGGAGCTCAGAGAGACGACCTACCCTCTGACAATCGTTTCTCCTCTAAATGACAAGTCTCCGTCGGTTCCCAGCTTATATAGTGTGTGGCGATCAGCTGATGACGTAATACCCATCATCCAAACACTAAAAATCCCGTCTATCTCCGGTTCTAGTGCACCGATTGAGCTGGAAATACACCATTTCCATGTAGAATTTGACGCTGAATCCGAATCTGGCCTCCGTTTTCCCATCCGATGCTTCGTTTTGGCTCTACAGTAGGCAGCCATCGCAAAAATTCTAACTCTGTCGTTTTTTCGAAAAAAGTTGAAAATTTTTCTCGCCGATTTACTTGAAACTCTCCGATTGACATGAAACTCACCATACAGATAAAGAATTTGACGCTGATTCCAAATCTGAAATCCGTTTTCCAATCCGATGCTTCGTTTTGAAGCTAGAGCCCAAAACGTCCCAAATTCTAACTCTCGTTTTTCGCCAATGTCCCAAAATCTTAAATGGCGTCTCACATCTAAACGAAGACAGATAGGAACAAGCCGATTTATTCACTGAATTTGTCTCACTCTTAGCTTTCAAACGAGCTATCGCACGACAAAATCCGTCCACTGGAAGCCAAAATCGAAGCAAGCTGTCCAGAGGGGGGGCGACGTCAGCGAAAAAATTTTTCTCTCCGATTGCTTTCAAATTCACCATACAGATGCAGAATTTCACGCTGAATCCGAATCTGGCCTCCGTTTTCTCATCCGATGGTTCGTTTGGGTGCTACACATCAAAACATCCCAAATTCTAACTCTGTCGTTTTTTGCCAATGTCCCAAAATAGTGTGTGCAGGGTTTATGTATTATCGTTGGCTTAAATGGTGTCTCAATAACCCATCTAAACGAAGACAGATAGGAACAAGCCGATTCTTTCAGTGAATTTGTCTCACTCTTAGCTTTCAAACGAGCTATCGCACGACAAAATCCGTCCACTGGAAGCCAAAATCAAAGCAAGCTGTCCAGAGGGGGGGGGGACGTCAGTGAAAATTTTTTCTCTCCGATTTCGCTGGAAACATCCTTCCTAACCCAAAATTTCACGTAGATTCCGAATCTGGCCTCCGTTTTCTCATCCGATGCTTCGTTTGGGCGCTACACACCAAAACGTCCCAAATTCTAACTCTGTTTTTTTTTCGAAAAATGTTGAAAATTTTTTCTCTCCGATTGACTTGAAACTCACCATACAGATAAAGAATTTCACGCTGATTCCAAATCTGAAATCCGTTTTCCCATCCGATGCTTCGTTTTGAAGCTAGAGCCCAAAACGTCCCAAATTCTAACTCTGTCGTTTTTCACCAATGTCCCAAAATCTTAAATGGCGTCTCACATCTAAACGAAGACAGATAGGAACAAGCCGATTCTTTCATTGAATTTGTCTCACTCTTAGCTTTCAAACGAGCTATCGCACGACAAAATCCATCCACTGGAAGCCAAAATCGAAGCAAGCTGTCCAGAGGGGGGGGACGTCAGTGAAAATTTTTTCTCTCCGATTTCGCTGGAAACATCCTTCCTAACCCAAAATTTCACGTAGATTCCGAATCTGGCCTCCGTTTTCTCATCCGATGCTTCGTTTGGGCGCTACACACCAAAACGTCCCAAATTCTAACCCTGTCGTTTTTTCGAAAAATGTTGAAAATTTTTTCTCTCCGATTGACTTGAAACTCACCATACAGATAAAGAATTTCACGCTGATTCCAAATCTGAAATCCGTTTTCCAATCCGATGCTTCGTTTTGAAGCTAGAGCCCAAAACGACCCAAATTCTAACTCTGTCGTTTTTCGCCAATGTCCCAAAATCTTAAATGGCGTCTCACATCTAAACGAAGACAGATAGGAACAAGCCGATTCTTTCACTGAATTTGTCTCACTCTTAGCTTTCAAACGAGCTATCGCACGACAAAATCCGTCCACTGGAAGCCAAAATCGAAGCAAGCTGTCCAGAGGGGGGGGGGCGTCAGCGAAAAATTTTTTCTCTCCGATTTCGCTGGAAACATCCTTCCTAACCCAAAATTTCACGTAGATTCCGAATCTGGCCTCCGTTTTCTCATCCGAAGCTTCGTTTGGGCGCTACACACCAAAACGTCCCAAATTCTAACTCTGTCGTTTTTTCGAAAAATGTTGAAAATTTTTTCTCGCCGATTGACTTGAAACTCACCATACAGATAGAGAATTTGACGCTGATTCCAAATCTGAAATCCGTTTTCCAATCCGATGCTTCGTTTTGAAGCTAGAGCCCAAAACGTCCCAAATTCTAACTCTGTCGTTTTTCACCAATGTCCCAAAATCTTAAATGGCGTCTCACATCTAAACGAAGACAGATAGGGACAAGCCGATTCTTTCATTGAATTTGTCTCACTCTTAGCTTTCAAACGAGCTATCGCACGACAAAATCCGTCCACTGGAAGCCAAAATCGAAGCAAGCTGTCCAGAGGGGGGGGGACGTCAGCCGAAAATTTTTTCTCTCCGATTTCGCTGGAAACATCCTTCCTAACCCAAAATTTCACGTAGATTCCGAATCTGGCCTCCGTTTTCTCATCCGATGCTTCGTTTGGGCGCTACACCCCAAAACGTCCCAAATTCTAACTCTGTTAAAATTTTGAAGAAAAATTTTTTCTCGCCAATTGCCTTGAAACTCACCCTACCGATTCAGAATTTTACGCTGAATCCGAATCTGGCAGCCATTTCACCATCCACGACAACCTAGACGGTCGCCCACGTCAACCTAGACGGTCGCCCACGTCAACCTAGGCGGTCGGCCACGTCAACCTAGGCGGTCGGTCACGTTAACCCATACGAGACCAACACATCCGAGTCTCACACGCTGTCGTTGCAGAGGGGGGGGGGAGTCAGCGAACATGTTGTGAACCCACCTGGCCGGCACACCACGACAGACTCTGTCGTTCCAGAGGGGGGGGGACTCAGACCCGAAGCACCACGGCGGCCGACCACGACACTCTGCCGTTCCAGAGGGGGGGGGCGCCGGTCGAGTGTTTGTCACTTGCTTACTACTCACCAGGTATAACCGATATAATGCAACAATTGTGAAAGCATATCATATACAGTGTACATTAAAAATAGCAAGTTTAGCTATCATTTTGGTGTCGTGCCTACGCTTTGGTATATATTATCTAAAAAGAGAAAAGTGCTTAAAATTAAGCACTTTTACTTCTCATATTTAACTAGCGACAGCGGCTACGAAATGTATTCAATTTTAATTGCACTTACATATGTTTCTATGAACACACATTCCATCAATCTGTACTAATCCCAACGGCTTGGCGTCTTTAAAACACAATAATGTCGATAAAAACAATTTTTCATTGAACAAAATATATTAAAAATTAGCATAAAAATGGAAAATTTTCACATTTTGAAGTCCCCCAAGCTTCTATAACCTCTATCTTCTGATTTTTCATCGCATTTCACGTATTACAGTGCTATTAAATATTAATAGACTGTCAAATAGAAAAAACAGTATAGCTTTTAAAAAATGACAATTTTCTGATATTTTCAAAAATATATTTTTGTTCAAAGTGATGTCAAACAAAAAGCAAGACCGATAAGAGGACTCCAAATTAGGACGTATTATACTTGAACGTAATGATTACAGTTGTGGAGTTGTCGGATAGTTTTCTGTGTGATGAATACTAAATAATATCCATTTTCTAAAAGTGTGAAAAGTGCTTAAAATTAAGCATTAATGCTTAAAATTAAGCACTTGGTCAATTTATCATTAACTCCATGATCACCATAAATACAAGTCCTTCTAGTAGAGATTTTGACAGGAATTGGATTCTGCCTGATACATGAATGCTTCGACTTCGGATGAAAGGACTTAGGACTCGAAGCAATTTCCATAGAGTAGGAATATTAGGTAGAGTGGTAACTCCGCATTTACTAAATCCCACTTTCGATTTTATTAAATGAACTCAATGGAGATGCCGGTGGTATTGTTACCAAATGTGAGATATGCAAATTTTTGCAGTTTTGCAGAAATTACAACGGAATTGAGCGATCATGATTGTATTGCAGTTACCCTTTAAGGACGGGCAGTGCCTTTGAGGTCCTACTTATTTTTAAACTTGGATATCTGAAAAACTATTTCGAATATATCGATGAAACTTTGTGACATCTTCAAGTTCATTATTTGCTTTCATTACAAATCAGTGTTTTGAATAATAATAATTTATTCGATTACACTTTCATTTTTAAAAATACTTGCGTTATAGACGAACAGGTCCTCAGAGGCCCCGTCTCATATTTTGCTAAAATTATAATGGAATGTTATTATCAAATTATGGTATGTTATTACTTTGATGTAGCAATAGTGAGTACCGGTATTTAATGTTGAAATCCAATCCGTTATTGTAGGCCTACAAAATAATTCATATGAGATTGTATGTGATATACTGTATATTACCTCCAAAGTTAGGCGTATGCGCTGGCTAATATTTCTTTTTTCACAATCGATGACATCTTAATGTTGCACGTGAAATAGCCGGTGTGGAGGAGACAAGACAAGTTTCTGATTGATTGCTGGTGGTTATCGTGCGTCATTATCACATGCGACTGCTGCAAGTTCTCGTGGACTTGCGAGCATTTTCCTAGTCGAGTTTAGTTAGACAATATGTCGAAGTCAACTGCAAACTGCGGCAACTGCATACAGAACAATATGGAATATTTCAAGAATTGGCTTTGATTTGGACAGAAATTGTATCATCAAATGATGACCATGACGACGACGAAGACGATGCCATTTCATCTGATATCGATTCCAACAACGACCATGCACCATATAAGCAGTGTGCAAAATGGAAGAATTTCAGGAAAATTTTCCGTTTTTTATAATTGAATATTTTCAAAGAGTAAATCCACTGACGTATAAATACACAATAGAACAAACAGTGTTCACGCTGCGTTTTTTAACGCATTTGCGTTTTTGGAGGCAGAACCTGCGTTATTGAGTTTTTTACGTATCCTGCGTTTTTCAAATCAATCATCAACCGGTACCATGATTTCAACGTCAATATTCCTGATTAAGTGATTTTAAGTGACAAAATAGTATTCAAATTGCCTAAAATCCAGTGATGCAACCTCAATCAGATTTAAATCGAGGTCGATCACAAAATAACTTAAATAATAGCTACTGATTGACTTTGCTACCGGGCACTTGCATAAAAGGAAAACAAAAATATTTGTGTTTATAATGTTATTAATCACATATCAACACATTGAAAATCTGAATATAATCTGATACAGTTTTAATTAGTGAATCACAACATCATAGTGGGCGCTTATGTTTGAAAACAAAATATGCTTTGTACTAGCAATTGCAGATAAAAATGATAATTTTTCACTTATACGCTCTAAACATTGCTCAATGCATGACACAAAATCGTTACTAAACAATTATCTTTTATAAAAAAAGAGTCACAAAATTCATTGAAATGTGACTTGAGGCCTCCCGTCCACTCTCAACAGGTACTTCCTATGGACACAAGAATCTTAGTTATATGCATACACAAATTTAGATACTGACCTATACATGAAATTTGAATGATTGCAACAAATGCTAAGGAAACATAGAAATAAACCGCCCACAGGACGAGCTTCTACATGAAACGAGACCGAATATGAGATTTTCACAGAATGTTCTACACTAAGATTGTCCAAAAAAATTTGGTCCGCCAGGCTCCACCAATGCGGCCCACGTCCTCTTCTAGAAAATTTCAAAAATTATTTCACTTTAAATATTTATTGAGTCATGTAAAAGATGATTTTATACTTTCCTAAACTATATACTATTTCAAGCTTGAATAGTTAATTTGGATTTCATATTGATGATTTCTATTGCTCTGTTGAAACCCTTTGATACCCTGATAGAAAGGGCAAGCGATTCCAAGATTTCCAGCACATTGAAATTGAAATTGGAAAATATATCAATCAATAAATTGAAATTCTAATCCAAAATTCGAACAGTTTCTGTAACTTGATCAGATTATCAATTGATTTACCATAGTTTATTCAGCGCAGATAATGGACTGGCTTGCTGCGATAGTCAGACCAATTAGATAAGCGGATAATTTCCTTAGATTCTCTAGCACAGAGGCTGTATGATATGCCTTTGGCATCATGCAGGCATTCGTGATCCTCTCCAAAAAGTTGTTTTCATCACTGACGATTGAGTGGAGAAATTTTGCCTGCATTTTAGAGATGCGTGGTCTACTCCGGTTGAAGCAAACATGAATTTGTGACTACTCAATGTACTCATGAATCATACTGTTGTTACTGCCTGCCATAGCCTGAAATGCTTGGCTGAAATGTCTACTTTAATTGTGAATTATGAGATGCTAAAGACTAGGTATATAAGCGAAATTGGAAAAGCAATATAAGCTTATAACAGATACAATTTATTGATTGGAATTGGGAAATGCAGTAATTAATCAATTGGAATTGGAAAAACAATCAATCAATTAATTGAAATTGTTTATTATAGCATATTAATTAATTGAAATTGATTTATCAATCAATCAATTAATTGGTTCCAATTAATTGAGGTCAATTAATTTTTGACAATCCCTGATATTGGAGAATCTGGGAGAAAAGCGATTGTAAGGAAGAGGAACATGAGAAGGACTTTCGGGACACAAATTTGAGACCTGCGATTTCGGTACTTCTATTCTCCCCCCCCCACCACATTTTCCAATGTTTCCAAATTCATCGAATTTCATAAAACTTAGTCACATATCGGATTTAGAATAGACTTGATCCGTCACTGAGCGATAGCACAACACCACTGAGAAGTCTTACTTGACCCCTGTGATGCGGGATTAGTGCCTTGGATACTCAGTTGCAAGATACAGCTGTGCTGTGATCATGAACTTCGTAGGATTACTGTCTACTCTGCAGCTAGTGAGCGGCAAAGCAAGTGCTGCGAATTTTATGCAAACCAGAGGAATTTTATACACTCAACGCTTTTCCGACGGTTGTGAGACTGCAATTGTGAGCAAGAGAGCTGACGATGCAGCACTCGAGGTTGTCATCAACAAAATTGTGAGGGCGGGGAAAGAATAGAACTACCGCGATTTCAATGCATGTGCACGGAAGTTGACATTATCTTGATTTCAATAGCCTCTGTGTTAATGACCGCTAAAAGAATTGGTATAGAAGAAGAGCAAAAAGAGCATCAACATTGTAAAGAACAGCACATTCAATCGTGATGATTGCATGCGGCTGAGTGAGCAGTGGATTTCTATGCTGAAGTGACCAGTCCTACTCTATTTTCTTCGTTTCAGAGATGCGGAGTCGGATTCCCGGGGTCCTATCATTTTTGCCGGAGTGTCCAGACTCCGGCCTATAACTAGACCCAAACTTGTATAATGCAAGCAAATTGTTTATCCTCGTGCATAGCTGTTACTGTCTTTCTTGATGTCAACTTAAATTCTCCGTCAAACAAAAGTACAGAGACAGCAGTGCATGCAAAGCTTGTAATTGTTGAGGGAATGTACCGTGATAGTGAAAAAAGGATTGTCTTTTCGCTCGGTGATTTAGTAGAGAAGACAAGCCTTGTTAGCCTCGATCACACCTACGCACCAAAGGTGACATCAGAGAAAAATGTAAAATACTAGTTTGTTTGAGAACATTACCTTTCACCCTAACGTCAATCGGGTGTGATGGCTCGGGTGTATAAGTAATCTATGATCACGACTAAATGCTGATGTTGTCGACGCCATCATGTTGTAAGAACGAATAATGGAATGCTGTGTTGACTTATGAACAGAGCTGGAAAAATTCCACTGAAATTTTTTAATTCCAATTCCAATTCCAGAGCAGGAATTTCAATTCCAATTCCATAATAAGATTCAATTCCGATAATTGCATGTCGCGTGTAGTGTCTTATGTTAATGTATCTAACGTCTGTTTGTTTCAATCTAACTCATGTGCCCTTATCATATCCTCGTTATTCTTGTGTCCCGTTCCCTGCGTCGTTCCTATGTGCGTTTTCATGTTCATAGTTCATATTTCTTATGTACATGTAACCGGTCAGCCTACGCCATTTTCGTTTCGTAAAGAGATATTCAATATCTCGTGAAAAATGAAAAGAAAATTAACTGTCGGCAAAGAATCAAACGCTGAGAGAGAGAGAGAGAGAGTAGTAAGGAAGTGACAAACACCAGATAGCGCAAGATGGCCGCCATCGCTGACTCCCCCTCCCCCTCCCCCCCCCTCTGGAACGGCAGAGTGTCGTGGTCGGCCGCCGTGGTGCTTTGGGTCTGAGTGTCGTGGTGGACTTGGGCGACCGCCAGGATTAGTCTTGAGGCTATAGTGTGTGATGTTTTTCGTGCTGAATGTTGGGTTGTAAAATGGGTTGTTTCGAGTGGAAGGAGTGGTCGGATGAGAAAACGGAGGTCGGATTCGTGTTCAGCGTGAAATTCTGCATCGGTAGGGTGAGTTTCAAGGCAATCGGCGAGAAAAAATTTTCAACATTTTTCGAAAAAATGACAGAGTTAGAATTTTTGCGATGGCTGCCTACTGTAGAGCCAAAACGAAGCATCGGATGAGAAAACGGAGGCCAGATTCGGATTCAACGTCAAATTCTACATGGAAATGGTATATTTCCAGCTCAATCGGAGAGAAAAAATTTTCACTGACGTCCCCCCCCTCTGGACAGCTTGCTTCGATTTTGGCTTCCAGTGGACGGATTTTGTCGTGCGATAGCTCGTTTGAAAGCTAAGAGTGAGACAAATTCAGTGAAATAATCGGCTTGTTCCTATCTGTCTTCATGTAGATGTGAGACGCCATTTAAGATTTTGGGACATTGGCGAAAAACGACAGAGTTAGAATTTGGGACGTTTTGGGCTCTAGCTTCAAAACGAAGCATCGGATTGGAAAACGGATTTCAGATTTGGAATCAGCGTGAAATTCTGCATCGGTAGGGTGAGTTTCAAGTCAATCGGAGAGAAAAAATTTTCAACATTTTTCGAAAAAACGACAGAGTTAGAATTTGGGACGTTTTGGTGTGTAGCGCCCAAACGAAGCATCGGATGAGAAAACGGAGGCCAGATTCGGAATCTACGTGAAATTTTGGGTTAGGAAGGATGTTTCCAGCGAAATCGGAGAGAAAAAATTTTCACTGACGTCCCCCCCTCTGGACAGCTTGCTTCGATTTTGGCTTCCAGTGGACGGATTTTGTCGTGCGATAGCTCGTTTGAAAGCTAAGAGTGAGACAAATTCAGTGAAATAATCGGCTTGTTCCTATCTGTCTTCGTTTAGATGTGAGATGCCATTTAAGATTTTGGGACATTGGTGAAAAACGACAGAGTTAGAATTTGGGACGTTTTGGGCTCTAGCTTCAAAACGAAGCATCGGATGGGAAAACGGATTTCAGATTTGGAATCAGCGTCAAATTCTTTATCTGTATGGTGAGTTTCAAGTCAGTCGGAGAGAAAAAATTTTCAACATTTTTCGAAAAAACGACAGAGTTAGAATTTTTACGATGGCTGCCTACTGTAGAGACAAAACGAAGCATCGGATGGGAAAACGGAGGCCAGATTCGGATTCAGCGTCAAATTCTACATGGAAATGGTGTATTTCCAGCTCAATCGGAGAGAAAAAATTTTCACTGACGTCCCCCCCCCTCTGGACAGCTTGCTTCGATTTTGGCTTCCAGTGGACGGATTTTGTCGTGCGATAGCTCGTTTGAAAGCTAAGAGTGAGACAAATTCAGTGAAAGAATCGGCTTGTTCCTATCTGTCTTCGTTTAGATGTGAGATGCCATTTAAAATTTTCGGACATTGGCGAAAAACGACAGAGTTAGAATTTGGGACGTTTTGGGCTCTAGCTTCAAAACGAAGTATCGGATGGGAAAACGGATTTCAGATTTGGAATCAGCGTCAGATTCTTTATCTGTATGGTGAGTTTCATGTCAATCGGAGAGTTTCAAGTCAATCGGAGAGAAAAAATTTTCAACATTTTTCGAAAAAACGACAGAGTTAGAATTTTTGCGATGGCTGCCTACTGTAGAGCCAAAACGAAGCATCGGATGGGAAAACGGAGGCCAGATTCGGATTCAACGTCAAATTCTTCATGGAAACGGTATATTTCCAGCTCAATCGGAGAGAAAAAATTTTCACTGACGTCCCCCCCCTCTGGACAGCTTGCTTCGATTTTGGCTTCCAGTGGACGGATTTTGTCGTGCGATAGCTCGTTTGAAAGCTAAGAGTGAGACAAATTCAGTGAAATAATCGGCTTGTTCCTATCTGTCTTCATTTAGATGTGAGACGCCATTTAAGATTTTGGGACATTGGCGAAAAACGACAGAGTTAGAATTTGGGTAGTTTTGGGCTCTAGCTTCAAAACGAAGCATCGGATGGGAAAACGGATTTCAGATTTGGAATCAGCGTGAAATTCTGCATCGGTAGGGTGAGTTTCAAGGCAATCGGAGAGAAAAAATTTTCAACATTTTTCGAAAAAACGACAGAGTTAGAATTTGGGACGTTTTGGTGTGTAGCGCCCAAACGAAGCATCGGATGAGAAAACGGAGGCCAGATTCGGAATCTACGTGAAATTTTGGGTTAGGAAGGATGTTTCCAGCGAAATCGGAGAGAAAAAATTTTCACTGACGTCCCCCCCCCCTCTGGACAGCTTGCTTCGATTTTGGCTTCCAGTGGACGGATTTTGTCGTGCGATAGCTCGTTTGAAAGCTAAGAGTGAGACAAATTCAGTGAAATAATCGGCTTGTTCCTATCTGTCTTCGTTTAGATGTGAGATGCCATTTAAGATTTTGGGACATTGGTGAAAAACGACAGAGTTAGAATTTGGGACGTTTTGGGCTCTAGCTTCAAAACGAAGGCTCGGATGGGAAAACGGATTTCAGATTTGGAATCAGCGTCAAATTCTTTATCTGTATGGTGAGTTTCAAGTCAATCGGAGAGAAAAAATTTTCAACATTTTTCGAAAAAACGACAGAGTTAGAATTTGGGACGTTTTGGTGTGTAGCGCCCAAACGAAGCATCGGATGGGAAAACGGAGGCCAGATTCGGATTCAGCGTCAAATTCTACATGGAAATGGTGTATTTCCAGCTCAATCGGAGAGAAAAAATTTTCGCTGACGTCCCCCCCCTCTGGACAGCTTGCTTCGATTTTGGCTTCCAGTAGACGGATTTTGTCGTGCGATAGCTCGTTTGAAAGCTAAGAGTGAGACAAATTCAGTGAAATAATCGGCTTGTTCCTATCTGTCTTCGTTTAGATGTGAGATGCCATTTAAGATTTTGGGACATTGGCGAAAAACGACAGAGTTAGAATTTGGGACGTTTTGGGCTCTAGCTTCAAAACGAAGCATCGGATTGGAAAACGGATTTCAGATTTGGAATCAGCGTGAAATTCTGCATCGGTAGGGTGAGTTTCAAGTCAATCGGAGAGAAAAAATTTTCAACATTTTTCGAAAAAACGACAGAGTTAGAATTTGGGACGTTTTGGTGTGTAGCGCCCAAACGAAGCATCGGATGAGAAAACGGAGGCCAGATTCGGAATCTACGTGAAATTTTGGGTTAGGAAGGATGTTTCCAGCGAAATCGGAGAGAAAAAATTTTCACTGACGTCCCCCCCCCTCTGGACAGCTTGCTTCGATTTTGGCTTCCAGTGGACGGATTTTGTCGTGCGATAGCTCGTTTGAAAGCTAAGAGTGAGACAAATTCAGTGAAATAATCGGCTTGTTCCTATCTGTCTTCGTTTAGATGTGAGATGCCATTTAAGATTTTGGGACATTGGTGAAAAACGACAGAGTTAGAATTTGGGACGTTTTGGGCTCTAGCTTCAAAACGAAGGCTCGGATGGGAAAACGGATTTCAGATTTGGAATCAGCGTCAAATTCTTTATCTGTATGGTGAGTTTCAAGTCAATCGGAGAGAAAAAATTTTCAACATTTTTCGAAAAAACGACAGAGTTAGAATTTTTGCGATGGCTGCCTACTGTAGAGCCAAAACGAAGCATCGGATGGGAAAACGGAGGCCAGATTCGGATTCAGCGTCAAATTCTACATGGAAATGGTGTATTTCCAGCTCAATCGGAGAGAAAAAATTTTCACTGACGTCCCCCCCCTCTGGACAGCTTGCTTCGATTTTGGCTTCCAGTGGACGGATTTTGTCGTGCGATAGCTCGTTTGAAAGCTAAGAGTGAGACAAATTCAGTGAAAGAATCGGCTTGTTCCTATCTGTCTTCGTTTAGATGTGAGACGCCATTTAAAATTTTGGGACATTGGCGAACAACGACAGAGTTAGAATTTGGGACGTTTTGGGCTGTAGCTTCAAAACGAAGCATCGGATGGGAAAACGGATTTCAGGTTTGGAATCAGCGTGAAATTCTCTATCTGTATGGCGAGTTTCATGTCAATCGGAGAGTTTCAAGTCAATCGGAGAGAAAAAATTTTCAACATTTTTCGAAAAAACGACAGAGTTAGAATTTTTGCGATGGCTGCCTACTGTAGAGCCAAAACGAAGCATCGGATGAGAAAACGGAGGCCAGATTCGGATTCAACGTCAAATTCTTCATGGAAACGGTATATTTCCAGCTCAATCGGAGAGAAAAAATTTTCACTGACGTCCCCCCCCTCTGGACAGCTTGCTTCGATTTTGGCTTCCAGTGGACGGATTTTGTCGTGCGATAGCTCGTTTGAAAGCTAAGAGTGAGACAAATTCAGTGAAATAATCGGCTTGTTCCTATCTGTCTTCATTTAGATGTGAGACGCCATTTAAGATTTTGGGACATTGGCGAAAAACGACAGAGTTAGAATTTGGGTAGTTTTGGGCTGTAGCTTCAAAACGAAGCATCGGATGGGAAAACGGATTTCAGATTTGGAATCAGCGTGAAATTCTGCATCGGTAGGGTGAGTTTCAAGGCAATCGGAGAGAAAAAATTTTCAACATTTTTCGAAAAAACGACAGAGTTAGAATTTGGGACGTTTTGGTGTGTAGCGCCCAAACGAAGCATCGGATGAGAAAACGGAGGCCAGATTCGGAATCTACGTGAAATTTTGGGTTAGGAAGGATGTTTCCAGCGAAATCGGAGAGAAAAAATTTTCACTGACGTCCCCCCCCCCCTCTGGACAGCTTGCTTCGATTTTGGCTTCCAGTGGACGGATTTTGTCGTGCGATAGCTCGTTTGAAAGCTAAGAGTGAGACAAATTCAATGAAAGAATCGGCTTGTTCCTATCTGTCTTCGTTTAGATGTGAGATGCCATTTAAGATTTTGGGACATTGGTGAAAAACGACAGAGTTAGAATTTGGGACGTTTTGGGCTCTAGCTTCAAAACGAAGCATCGGATGGGAAAACGGATTTCAGATTTGGAATCAGCGTCAAATTCTTTATCTGTATGGTGAGTTTCAAGTCAATCGGAGAGAAAAAATTTTCAACATTTTTCGAAAAAACGACAGAGTTAGAATTTTTGCGATGGCTGCCTACTGTAGAGCCAAAACGAAGCATCGGATGGGAAAACGGAGGCCAGATTCGGATTCAGCGTCAAATTCTACATGGAAATGGTGTATTTCCAGCTCAATCGGAGAGAAAAAATTTTCGCTGACGTCCCCCCCCTCTGGACAGCTTGCTTCGATTTTGGCTTCCAGTAGACGGATTTTGTCGTGCGATAGCTCGTTTGAAAGCTAAGAGTGAGACAAATTCAGTGAAATAATCGGCTTGTTCCTATCTGTCTTCGTTTAGATGTGAGATGCCATTTAAGATTTTGGGACATTGGTGAAAAACGACAGAGTTAGAATTTGGGACGTTTTGGGCTCTAGCTTCAAAACGAAGCATCGGATTGGAAAACGGATTTCAGATTTGGAATCAGCGTCAAATTCTTTATCTGTATGGTGAGTTTCAAGTCAATCGGAGAGAAAAAATTTTCAACATTTTTCGAAAAAACGACAGAGTTAGAATTTTTGCGATGGCTGCCTACTGTAGAGCCAAAACGAAGCATCGGATGGGAAAACGGAGGCCAGATTCGGATTCAGCGTCAAATTCTACATGGAAATGGTGTATTTCCAGCGAAATCGGAGAGAAAAAATTTTCACTGACGTCCCCCCCCTCTGGACAGCTTGCTTCGATTTTGGCTTCCAGTGGACGGATTTTGTCGTGCGATAGCTCGTTTGAAAGCTAAGAGTGAGACAAATTCAGTGAAAGAATCGGCTTGTTCCTATCTGTCTTCGTTTAGATGTGAGATGCCATTTAAGATTTTCGGACATTGGCGAAAAAACGACAGAGTTAGAATTTGGGACGTTTTGGGCTCTAGCTTCAAAACGAAGTATCGGATGGGAAAACGGATTTCAGATTTGGAATCAGCGTCAGATTCTTTATCTGTATGGTGAGTTTCATGTCAATCGGAGAGTTTCAAGTCATCGGAGAGAAAAAATTTTCAACATTTTTCGAAAAAACGACAGAGTTAGAATTTTTGCGATGGCTGCCTACTGTAGAGCCAAAACGAAGCATCGGATGGGAAAACGGAGGCCAGATTCGGATTCAGCGTCAAATTCTACATGGAAATGGTGTATTTCCAGCTCAATCGGAGCACTAGAACCGGAGATAGACGGGATTTTTATTGTTTGGATGATGGGTATTACGTCATCAGCTGATCGCCACACACTATATAAGCTGGGAACCGACGGAGACTTGTCATTTAGAGGAGAACGACTGTCAGAGGTAGGTCGTCTCTCTGAGCTCCGATGATAGCTTCGGACATTCCAAATTCCAAGATTCTGTAAGAAACCGACTTAGAAAATTTCATTGCTGATATCAGCTAAGTCGTCAGACTTAGAGGTTCGCCAGGAGATGGCCTTCGTCTCCAGGCCATAAAAGACTCCAAAACTTTAAAGGCTCGTAACTTTGCTTCTACAAGTCCGTTTGACTTGATTCAAAAAAGGTTCGGTCGCTATTGACCTGCCTAAGTGATGGACTACTTATAAAATTTCATAAGTAGTGCTAAAAAGTTGAAAATTTTAAATTCACTAGTTTTGGAGGTTTTCTGGGGTTTTCGACCCTGCTGAAGTCAATGAAAGCATTTTTAATGATGTCTGAGCCAGTCTTCTCATGGTATAAGCGGCTTTTCACTGAAAGCGAGCAAGACACGGAGAGTTTTGCTGTAATATTCCACTGACAGGGTGTTCCTTCGGGACGGCGGACGATGCCGTAGTGATAAGTGTGGCAAGGGAGTGTGTCATATTTAAGACCGTAACCGCTGGGACAACTCATGTCTCATGTTGGGCATTTGACACAGCTTCAACGTAGCACTTTGAACGCCAATCGGTTGAGTCTTAGCTATCTTGTCATGGGTGGCCTCTAAACATCTCCATTGCAAAACGCTGGTGAATCAAGCTCTCTACGGCTTGCTATCAAGCAGATCAAAGCAATAACTTGGGATGTTTCCTCAAGGTTTTCAAGTATGCTGAGTTCAAATCTGCTATCAGATTTCAAATTTAACTAAGACTAAGGCAGCTTTGAGGGGTTAGATCCCAGCTACTGTTCACTACCTTTGACTCGGCGTTGCTGTTACCACTTCGGGGCAGTGACAATGATGTCTTCAGCTGTAAAGAGTGGGTATCGGGGAAGATCTCTCACTTCCCTAGTGATCAGTACAAGGCCTTCGGGCTGTCGACGGGATCGAGTGCCACTCACTACACTCAAATCTATCATTCCTCACTAAGTGTAAATTACTGACTATACATTTGTCCTGCTATCAGGTTATTTTTGACTTGCTATCTAGTTGAATAGTCTCTTGCTATCAAGAGATTCACTTCTACTCATAAAGCACATCATCGCTGTAATACCTCCTTTGCTCGAGCGTTCCTTCGGGACGGCGGGTACTGCCGTAGAGGGATTGTGTTGCACGGGTTGTTCGTCGTTTGTTAGACCGAAACCTCTGAGCCGTTGCTCATGTTGGGCGTTCGACTTCATACTCAACGTGACGCTTTCTCTCGCCAGGTCAGAGTACTTCAGCCATTCGACAAAGGTTAGTCTTTATGATATGGAGTAGAGTGAAATGTAATTCAGTAGATGTCCCTTCAATGATTGCTCCCATGATAAACGTTGATGAGACAAATGAAATGATTCTCATCTTCCCTTTTCAATGATTGAAATCTACTAACACACTACCGTATAATCGGCCACGATGGGGCAAGACATGATAGAACCTCCACGCGGTTTGCCCTGGGCAGTCTTTAGACTGGCGAATACTATCATTAAGTTGAATCTGCTATCAGTCAACTTGAACGTTGCGTCGCATTAGAGGGGTATATAAACCACTGCCTCTCATTTCATTTCAATCATGCAGACGCCGAACAGTCAAGTCAGCTCTCCTCGCGGACCGCAGTTAAGGCCGCGAAATTTATTTGAGGAGTTTGTCAGGCTAGAGGAGTAAGACAGAGTTTTTAATAATCTTGCTCGGATTGGCAATCCGATGACAGCAACTGCTGTCAATCCAACGGAATGGCGCTACATTCCACTTTTTAGCCATATACCAGTTAGTGTGGAAGTCGACAGTGCTACCAAAGAGAGAGTCAAAGACTCTCTCAGTAGAATTGGTAGGGTGTAAGATGACATTACTCCCGAGAACGAACCATCGGCTCTCTTAAGGGCCACCATGGGCAAGACATGATAGAACCTCCTCGCGGTTTGCCCTGGGCAGTCTTCGGACTGGCGAATACTATCATTAAGTTGAATCTGCTATCAGTCAACTTGAACGTTGCAAATGAAGTTCGGTGTAATACTTCCTTTCGACGGGCGTTCCTGTAAAGGGCGGCGGTGAAACCCGTAGCTATGTATACCGCAAGGGACATTCGGCAATGGTCAATCTTGTTAAACCTCTCTGCGTCATGTTTGCAAGTGATTGCCTCTGTCTCAACGTTAAAGTATGCATTCGCGCCAGGGCGACATTTAGCCAACTGTCGAAGGTTGCCTAAAACTTTCCATTGCATACGTTATGAGAACCATGAGTTCTACCTGTCTCTATCAATGAGACGAATTGATGAATGGAATGAAATGGGAGGACACTCACGCGCCACACGCAACATAACACACTTCTCTCTTTCGTCGTCTAACAAGCTCTTTACCACATGGATCGCAGTTTCGATTGCTATCCTCTGTATTCAGAAGTGTAAGCTATACTTAATTTTATTTGACACTATTTTCATCTATCATCATCGCCCATATGAAATGTTTTAAGATGTTACAAGTTAGAAATAAAGTTTCAATAGTGTAATGGTGGCGTTAGAAATAAAGGTGTAAAAACCTGTCTGTAAAAATAAGATCGCAAGATTTTACTAGTTTACAAGTTAAGGACTAAGTGTAAATTAAAAATTAAAGAATTATAACTGTTTCAAGAGTTTACAAGTGTTAGAAATTAAGTTTAGCTGTTTGTATATCAAAATAAAGTTTCAAGAGTTTACAATGTTAGAAAATAAAGTTTCAATAGTGTATATGTTAGAAATAAAGGTGTAACTGTTTGTATACAAATAAGATCGCGAAGATTTACTAGTTTACAAGTTAGACTAAGTGTAAATTAAAAATAAATTATAACTGTTCACGTGTTTTAAAGCGTGGTTGATGCAACGGATGAACAATTAATAGCTGAAAAGTTTTAGGATTCACTTTAAACATTATCATATGTTTACAGATAGAAATGTATTACAGCAAAGCTACTTCATGAGTTAGTTTGCCAGGAGTGTATCATCTCAACTTTTACTCGGGCGAACATTTAGCC
>CAJQUW010009978.1:0-46025 GCA_907163375.1 Prostheceraeus crozeri
TATTATTATTATAATAATTAGTCCGCCAATGCGCCTCACCCGTAGCCGACAGATGAGCACTCATAAATGCACAAATGCGTCCCGACAGACTGGAAAATATTTAGCTGCCAATGCGGCCTCACAGTTGCAACAATGCGCCTAGCAGTTGCCAATGCGGCCTCAATTCAAATAGTTATGATAACTGCTAAACATGCTTTTGCGCCTGCGGTAGTTCTGTTTATTGTCAAAACATACGTTGTTAATGTTAAAAATGACTTAAATTTGGTGGAAAATTATTCTTCGCAGAGTAGCCAAGATGATCATAGATTAAAAAACTAAAGGAACAGGGCAAAATTATCTGTACAGATGAATGACAGTTGCGGTGTTTTTTTTCTCGCCAACTCAGCTTTCAACAACCTTTTGAAGATAGGGGGGGCAATAATTTTCCTCACCAACTGAACGACTGCGGAATCATGTGAAAGAGCTCCCCTCTCAATTTCGGCATTATCCTTACATACGCTCGCTATACTTCAAACGCGCGCTCTAACAATATTATTGTCCTGACATGAAAAACCTGAATAACCGAAGTGATACGCGTAATGTGAATCAATATCAACCATTCCTGAAAATGGAAAACATTCGCTTGCATCACGCGACTCTTGCAGATGAGCGATCCATATCCCATGGGAAATTCAATAAAAGGATGACATGTAGATTAACGTTATTTGACTTCTGACTATGCCATAACAATGATAGATTAGGTGCTATATGAACAATCTATCAGAGAATGTTTATGTACAGCTCTGGCATAACGTTTACTGCAGCTACCGATCAATGTCATCATGCCTCGAAATGATCCAAGGGATTAACAGGCAGGTATGACCTCAATGCTGACACTCCTAAAACAAAAACATTCTGAGGCATGAGCCATCCATGATTCACAGACAAACTACATTCAGTGGCTTGGGACAATCATGATTACACGCCCCCTAGCTCACGGCCTCCAATCACTGCCTCGAAATATTTCAAGTTTCGGAAGCAAGTTCAGGATATTTCTTGTCATATACGCGTGCTCAGATAGAAACAGTTTGAGATATATGTGTTTTTATAGACAAGAGAACAGAGTAACTATTAAAAATTAAACTCATCAACCTTTTCATGAGAGGCTCCCAGTGTAGATACGCCACATAAATCTCTTTGGCTATATATATGATGTTTTCATGAGTTTTTCAAGCAAGTGGATGACATTTCACTACTAACAATTTTTTATGTGTTTTTTTTTTTTTTTTTTTTTTTTTTTTTTTTTTTTCCTCTCTCTTTAATCAAGTTATTAACATCAGAAAGGGCTACATTGAAGATACTATTTCAATATTATTTCTCTAGATTATTTTTATAATAATGAAATAATGTTACATGACTGTAACATTAACAAAATACATCCATTCCTCAGTATCAATATACTTGGCAAGTTAAAAGATGTTAGAGTTGATATCCGTCAGGGCTTTCACTTTCCTCTTAGAAGTCTGTCACGCAAGGGGCAAAGGAGGGATTTCATCATCATGGTACTTTCCTTTTCCTTTCGAAGTTTTCTTTACCTTTCTTCTCAGCTAATTGTATTTTTTTTTTTACCTCTGTACACCGCCAGCATCGTCTTCCTTCTGGGTCGTCCACAAACACTCTTCATCATCCTTTTCTGCTTTCGTCATCCTTTCCGTGTTTCGTCATCATTTTCTTTCCTGCATCGTCATCCGATTTCCCCTCGTCGTCATCTAACACTTCAGCGGTCTCCTTTATCATCACCGTCCATAATCGACCTCATCTTGCTCTCACCCGTTTATATAAAAGCGAAGTTATTCTGAAAAAAACATACAGAGTTTTTTTTCTACATTATAAGCCTCGATATAACTGCGACACTCTGTACTTACCACACAGAAAATGTAGCACGAGGCGAAGCGTGAGTCTTTTGAAAAAGGGTGAAGGCAGATGGACGTGGGGATACAGAGCACATATGACCAAATACAAGTAGATGAAAAAAGACTTTTTCATTGATTTCAAGCAGGCCTTGACATGTTTTTTTTTTAATAAAAAAAATGTACCAACACAAACAACTTCAGTGGCTTGTATTTGTCCGACTCTATTGGTTTAATTTTTTTGTTCGTAATCGAGGGAATGAAAATCTGGATGGAATGACAAAAGATGATGCTTTGGGTTCAAATTAAGCAGAAAATGGAAAGATTATACATATATTTTGAAAAAAGTTGAGCTAACCAAAAGCCATCGTCAAAATGATTCCAGAGAAATCTAATGGGGGATTTATCGTTGAAACAATTTTATTTATATTGTCGGTATTCTATAGTATTTGCCTTTACATCAAAAAATTAAAATCCTTTCTAAACCAAGTATTTTTGGCAACGTCCGAGGGTTCATTTTGTATTGACGACGAAACTTGATTTGATAGAGAAAGATTGATGTTAAATACAAAATCAAGGGTTACATGTCATAACAGCAGTAAATTTTGAAATTTAAGTAAGACTTACACTAATCATTGTTCTCAGAGTTTCTTGTTTGCTCGTATACAGTATTATGTACTAAACATACATGAAAATGTTTATAAAAAGCGTAAGTGGACATGTTAGCAATTCTGGGTTGGTATACATGTATACTGTACAAATCGAGTTCAGCAAGAAGAAATAAAATTGAGATGGCAATGGATTTAGCCCAAAGCCCATGTAGTAATCATAAAGTAAAAAAACAAGATGAAATGCATAAAAGAAAACAGATGAACTGTATGAATGATGAAAAATGACCAATAGCTTCTTAACGAAGCGATCAAACATGATCATCTACAAACATACAGAACACATTGACTGAAAAAACTTCCAGGGAGTATGCTATTTTCCATCAATGCAATGTGACTGACTATTAACATGAAACTTCTCGCGCGCTCTAACGCTCTCTATCGCGCGAGATAGAGATTCCTTCCCTGGTGTAGGCTATATCTTTTTTGATACATTCTGATATGTGTTGATTGATAACCAACTGTTATCTTATAGAATTTTGCTAGTTTATGAAATACACTGGGTAATTATTTCAGTAATTCACCGATTTTGTACATAGATTACAGTTTTATCCATTCTCAATTTACCTTATGCCAAAGATATTCATCTAAGGCTTACATGCAATTTGTAGTGCATGGTAGGGTAAAAAATTGTAGCACACGGTAGCCCATTGGATAATATGTATTTTGATTCATAGAAATTTCGTTCTACATTACAAATTGAAACCATAGGTGGAGAGAGGAGTTATCTGTAATAAACGGGATATTAAAACTATGGTTATCTCGCGCTTCCGGGATATATTTTAAGAAACTTTAACTCCATAGCAACTAAAATGTTCTATGGTATAACGAGTTATGCCATAGAACGTAAAAATATCAAAATACATTCCGAAAATATGTAGTTGCGTAACATCGAAAACTCAACTCCAGTAAAAATGTTACGGTAAGTCAATTGTTCGGGTTTATAATGACACTACAACCATTGTTTAAAACTGAAAGAAATTTTTGTTCTCCATTGCAGTTGATGCATTCATTGTTGATAACGCTTAGACCATTTCACAAATTTTCTTACTATCTAAAATAGCTGAGGCAGTTCGGACAACAGATTAGTCGTTAGTATCGTTTTGTAAGGTTGGCGAACTCCCAACAGCACTTTGATGGCCCGGTTGTGCTCTCATGATGAGTTGTTTCATCGACATTCGATTGATATAGGCGACCTCGCCAACAGGTAAGTTCTGAGACTATGGTTAGTTTTTCTGCATCAATTCCAGACAGAACAGATGTCTTTCATAAATTTACTAACAATGAAGTTTTGCCAATCGGTCCTCGGTTGAAAACCCAGCAATCCATCCTACGGTTCTTTGAGCGGTCGTCTGCAGATAAAATCGCGTTGTTCTTTTCGGTCGAACTGAGATAAAACTTCGTGAAAACAGATCGATGTGACCTTTTCCTACCCGTCCGCTTTGAAACATTTTTCAAAATGAACAACTATTCCTTTGTGAGATATTTCGCATCCTTTCCTTTAAACCTCCACCCAAATGTCTTGGAAAATTCTTTCTCACTTTAAAGTTAGGCAGTCGTTTACCGCTTTCTTTCTGTCGCTTCGAATTGGGTCAATTGTCAAACTCATTGTGCTCACTTCCAACCTCTTTAAAGGCGAAATGTATTCCATTAAATGGTGTAGAACAGCGTTCTTGATTAGCTGCGAAGGACTTTCATCTCCGAAAACAGAAGTCCACATCTTCTTTTCTTCCTCCTTCTGAAATGATTTCTGCGTCGTTTGCGCTGCAGCCCTACACTATTTCTCGTAAGCGATCTTCATCGCAGCATCCAAACTCCTCGTGTTATGAGATGTCAACTTATGTTCTTTGAAAAAGTCCACACTTCGATTACCATGCCAGATTGATGTGATGCTGAATCCGGAAATAATGGCTGACGAGACTAGTTGGAGAATAGCATTCCTCCGCCTTCCTTGTCTTGTTTCATGAATGAAGCGAGATACATTGGTTCAATAAGCTTGTTCATCGTGTCTGCTTTTCATCATGCTGATTTTTGCTTGTTGTTGGACATTTGGTTGTTCATATCAGGAAATTGGAATTTCACTAAAATTGCAATTTTGGTCGTATGATGTTTCATTTATCATTAGCGTTGAATTTGCTCTTCGGAGAGTACGCTGATCACAGGATGCATAATCAAAATTCAGCATACCATTCCAAGCCATGGCTTCGTGATTAAATGACAATGCGCAATCTCATAATATTCTTCGAAATTTGAATGTAGTATTCAATGAAATAGCGTCCGGGATTTATTTTTTTGTCGGGATATATCTAAATAGATCCCTGAAGAATCATATGAATCATATGGTTTAACATAGATAACTCATGACCATGGAGTGAGATATCAAACTTAAATCCCTCCAGCGTCATGAGTTATCTACTACCGGTACATGTAGAACGCATAGTTTAACATAGTGGAAATAGGAAGGAGAGTCTTCGATGATATGTAGTATTTGTATTTCTCTTTCCTATTATATTTTGAAAAAAAAGGTAGCGATAGAATAAAGATATCTCTAAGAATGAGATGGAAAAATCTATGTACAATCTATTCAAATTACCGAGAGAGGCGCTGTTTGACGTGGGTTTCACGTCATAAAAATCATCGGCTGTCTTCTCAGAGTGCATTAATGCCGTTGATAGGTTGGAATAGTTGATTATCCTCACATTGGGTTGTTCTACAACGAACACAATGGGAATTGCATACTGGCATTTAATTGGTGGATAAGTACAGGCATCACAGCAAAAAAAACATGCAAATAACAGTTTTAGCTGAAACATACTCTTACCTTTACTACGAGTATCTGCGGAGCTTCCATCGATGAAATTTATCGTCAATAAAATAGCCGAGTTTTCAACTAAAAATCATTTTGATACAATATTTAAACATGTTTTTCTTTTCCAATATGGTACAAAAGTAAAAAGGCTCCTAATTTTCCGTCTTTTTCAAGATTTGGATCATTCTCGAGATTGATGCAAATATGCGCTAAAAGATAGGGGTAAGGTGTAGGCTACCTCTCCCAATCTGAAATCTTTTCAGAAATTGTTCATTATGTTTCCTGTTACTTGAGGAAGAAAGGCAGAATGATGAGAGGAAGATGCGAGTTGGAGAAGTAAGGAATGATCAGAAGAAGATGCGAGTTGAAGAAGCAGGGCAGGATCAGAGGAAGAAATGTGAATTGAAGAGGGGCAGAATGATGTGAGGAAGATGCGTGAAAGAAATGGTGCAGAATGATGATAGGAAGATCTGAGTTGAAGAAGTAGGGACATAATCAGAAAATGAATGTTGATACGCAGATATCTCTGAAGCAGACATCTCTAAGCTTCTTCTAGTGACGTTTAGGTGATGCCTTCTTCTCGTGGTTTTCTTCAGTTTGCAGTAACATCTTCCGACAGAGTTTAGTCTTTTTTAGTAGATTCTATCTCCTTTGTTTTGTTTCTGTATCGAGAGAAAAGTACATGCTTCCACCAAAGAACCCAATAGTGATTTTGATACAGCATTTGTTAGTAATTTGCATTTTTAGATAAAAGATGTTATTTTATTGCATTTTTAAGCTAGGTATGTTGCTTGTTCAGGAGATGCCTATTTCTCACCAATTTCAGTAAAATGACATTGAAGTACGTCAAAAAATTTCCGCCTTTTTTCGTCTCCTGTTAGGTGCCATGGATAAATTGACTTCAAAACATCCGCCGTCCTCGAATTTGGCGCGACTGAGCATGGTACCGGTACTGGCGGAGTGAACAAAAATTCTAAAAATAGAAAATTTACGGAGCGCATGCTGGTCAGTGTTGACTATGGTGCAGCAGCGCATTACGTAAAATATCGATACAAGCACCAGTTTCAAGCAGATAACAAGCTTATAACATGACAATATGTGACAACAAGAGAATATGTGGCACGAGCATCATAGTTTTCGAAACACCATGAGCATCCAACGTAGACATTAATCATTACTATGCACGTGCTTACAGTAATGAAAGTCAAATATACTTGAGAGTTTACTCACATATTAAGCATGCCGTCGGATGAAATGTTAGTCTCAAAAAGTCGACAAAAAATGTTGTACCTGTTACAATGTGAGCCTCTGTTTACAATTCTACATGTATTGTGCGATTTGTGCCATCTACTAAATAACTTACTTAACAGAAAAAACATCTGCCAGTGAAGTTTGAACTAAATGCAAACAAAGACATTCGTCGGCGTAAGTTTTCTGAGACTATATCGTTTCACTTATATAAATACTATGAGAGTTTAGCTGCTAAATCCAATACTTATTCAATGCTGCAAATAAACGTCCTATAAAAGGTTGAGCACTCCTTTCTTATCGTGTTTAGATTCGTGATTGCTTAGAAAACATGTTCACATTAACTATGAGGCAATTTTTCTATAATTCATTTATTGTAGATCAAAGCTTTTTGGAACCGCTCTACATTCGAGCCAACATTATTTGACTTACAATCTAGTCATTAACACAACCATGAATAAGAGTTTAAGTAGAAGATAAATATCTTAGATAAAAAAATATGAAAAAGTTACAAATTTTTCGATAATTTGAAGACAAAATGTGGTACATTAATAAAATTTGTACGTATTTAAACATTTGCACCGAGTTCATTTAGGTAATTGATAATTAAGCTTACAAGCTCATTTCTAACGATTTTTTTTTAATAATTCAGTTCATATAGTCAAGCATATTTAAAATGCTAATAAAAAATTGCCCTCTCAGTCAATAAATGAGGTTATGTGCAATGGCTGTCTTCATAAGGGATTTCCCGGCAAACAACCACTAAGAAGTACTTCGCTATTATTTTCAAGAAGTAAATCGTTGTAGTAAACTGTACAAACGTTCGGTTAAGAGTGAAAAATAATCTAGATTTTACTCTTTTGCTGACTTTTGATCCATCGGGTCATTTTATGTGGCAGAAATGTTCAATTTGCAATATGAGGCGCATTGGCATATAATTATTGTCAAAAAAGCAGATTGATGTACTTTCTTCATCTTACTGACAAAAACTAGTGAAATATTCGAAAACAGACCATAAAATTACCCCAAAGCTATAAATTTTTAAAAAAATTATCCGCAGCTAAAATCCGTTTACATTGTGTCGTCACGTATGTCTAACATACACCATGCATCGCAACCTCATATTCGCCATAGTGTTTGACCACAAATCGGAATTATATAAATAATAATAATTATTCATATATGCTAATTTAGCTACTTCTAGCTCTCAGATTAAGCTGAATTGCTCTCCAATCAACAGAGCATATCGATATTACATTATACGTGTATTTGGCTTAATTGAAATAAATCTATATGGCTACTTATAAGGCCTGAGAAGTATGGCCTATAATCGACGAAATATCACATGTGATGCACCTATATCGATTCAGAATACTCAGAAACACCACTAAAGCACCCATAATTACCCGACAGAGTCTTGCAGTCATGATTGGTCGACCAGAAAACCCCATTTCGTGGACAGTGAGGCGCATTGGCAGGTAATATTCTTATTATTATTATTATGAAATGGCGAAGTCTGCATAAGAAATCGACATGATCAGGCAATAAGTACGATTTATGGTCCTTATCTAGTCTAAACTGCTGCATCAGTTTATCCGACCGATTGTTCGCACAACAGTCCTTGCATTCAGTACACAGTTTGTCGTTTTTAGTGTGATGGAAGAGATAGCCATCTTCAAATCAGCACGGTTATCTTTGCAATTGAGATTAACTTCCACATCTGAAAGCTAAAATCAGATATTTTAAGAATACCACAAGGAAAAATGCGGGTATTGCATCCAGATCAAGCTTACATACTCTACAGACAAATTACTATTGGAGTATCAATGATAATACTGTGTACACATGACCTAATATTATAGACCATGACTTCAACGGAAAACTTGACCGAAGTTGGAACTCACATCAGCAGTAATACTGCATCAAGTTATATATATTACATAATGGGATGTGAAGCCGGAGCTTCCAGCGTCGGGTGCTTCTCGGGACCGGAGCCTCTTCCAGAATCTAAATTTCATTTTTCCTACACTTTTCCGAAGAAAAGATTTTAATTGAAACCAACATTTTTTAACAGTACTGAACATATTTTGCATATCGTTATCATTTGTTAGCTACATGTACATGCATCTTGATTATACCAAACAAGAACCATCAATTGCAGGCCTATCGTTAATTATACATCCCATATTTCTTCGAATAATAGTCGCACCTCTTTAACGAGACAAAATAAAATTCAACCTACAAAATCTAGTGCGGTGTTGTGAACTTCATCTTGTATTACAGTGATGATCACAAAAATGGACTACCTAAATTTTGTCTGACTTTAATGAAGTTTTGCCAATTACAGGTACAAATTCGGCAGACTAATAGAATAAAGGTTGAAATAAAATTTTCTTTGTTGTTCAGTGGCTCTGTAGAGCCAGTTGGTCCTTAAGAGGGTCCGTGGTACGTTCGCTGGTTGTCAGTAATATTTTGTAGCCTCACCGGAAAGTTCAGTGACTTGTCGAATCCGGGAAGGCATGCTTTTGATCAGGCGGTTGATTATTTCTTGATCTAAACTCTCACACTTTTGCCTTAGCAAAGCTTCAAGTCGAGGAAGACCATCTCCAGGAAGAATTGATTGCCTCACACCACGCTTCAGTAGACTCCAGACATTTTTTATCGGATTGTGCGTCTGGTGAGCAAGCGGGTCATTTCAAAGTTTATATGTCGGCTTGAGCTTTGAATGAATTAGTTACACAACTTTTCTGACAAGTGGCATTATCGTCCATGTAAATCCAGTCGGAGGAAGGATCAACTAATTAGTAGACAATGGAAGAATGTGCCTTTGCAAAACATTCACATATCCATCGGAATTCATGTTATCCCTTTGGATATGGAGTTCAGTTCGGCCATTCATCCATATCGCAGCCCAAATCAGCAATCTTCCATCTCCTTGATTCACAGGCAATGTAAAATGATTAGGAATTGCATCACCTGACTTCATCCAAACTCTCAAACGGCCATTGCGACCTCTGAGACAGAGAGAAGCTTCATCACTCCAAACAACTTGATTCCATTGAGAATGCCAGTGGCAATGTTACATCTCCTACTTCAGTCTCAAGCTCTTGTGGTTGGCGGTCAACTCGATCCCTGATGGTCTCTTGCGGCTTTTGAAGTGTTCATTTTTCAGACGACGTCTCACTGTCATGGCAGAAGCCGTCGGCTGTCGAAGTGAACTCCTCAACTCGGCTGAAGACAAAGAAGGATCGTTTCTTACCAAGCGAATAATCATCCGATCAATTCGAAAACTTTTCCGATCGGATCCAACTTTTCTGGAAAGGGACAAAAAATTAGTTTTCCACCCGTGGACGGTAGTCTTTGGGACGCCTACTTCTCGGCCAGCTAGCCCTTCGGACTGCCCTTCAAAAATACCTTCACAAGCTTCGAATCAGTCATCATGACATAAGATGAATTCAAAACCGAATGATAATTTTGCTTTCAACTTATCTGGGTCAACACTTTGATCTGACTATGCAAACGTCTAGACACCATAGATATTGAAAGTCTGAAAATGACCTTGTTAGCGCCAAAAGATGTAAACAACTTTTCAACAATTAAAAAAAGAACAGAAAATTATGCAATGAATTTGGGACATAATAACTTCTCTAAAAGTACACCGATTTCGACGAACAATACATCAAAAGAATGTTCATAGAAAGCCCTGTTACCTTGTGTCTGTTTCATTATCATGCTCATATGTTTCCTTATTAAACATTTGAGATTTCTAAAAGTGGTGATTTTCACATTTGGACCTCTGTCCACCGTAAACAATGACGGATACAAATGTGCAATAACTCTTTAAAAAGCTGAGAACATAAGCTCTTGAATGGTGTAAAGCTTGTCAATGTAACATGAGATTGAAAGGCAGGAGATTCAATTGAAGTGTGACACAATTTAGGTGGTCCGTTTTTTATGACAACTCTGTAGATTCGCTAAAAGCAAGATCTTTGACGAACATTTTCATCTAGGCTTAATCACATTGTCATATCAAACCAATCCTTGACGTGCTATCTCGCTGAGATCAAGATTGATGGATGGAAATCACATATCATTATGTCCGATATCTTTAACCCATTAACGACAATGGCATAAATAAAGTACACCGAAAGAGTAACATATTCTTGATCGAAACCTATGCAGTTCGGCGACAATGACGTTCAAAACGATAAATTCATTTAAAATACCACTGAACCACGTGCATTTCCTCAACATTTTATTTTAGTGTTTCTTCTCCCGCGGCTTTTGAAACAATTTTCTACCAAAAAACATGGCGAATGAGTAAGTGTGAAATTATCTACTTTGAATATATTGCATCATCATAACTGTCGGCAAAGTAATGAATAATGATACTATTTGAATGAATGTAACGGATATTTGTTTCGTAATTAGTTTGTAGTATGAATAATTGATTATAGAAAAGTGTACTTTATTTAGTACGCTGTCATTAGGGTTGGCACATGGGACAAATCAAAGTCAGCAGATGAGAATTGCAGAATGCCCTTTTCTAATGACATCAGTTTTAGTTATGTGTAAAAGTACTTCAGGAAAGAGCAGTATCTTAATAATACAAGTTTATGGTATTACTATACAGGTTTATTGTCTATAATTGAACCTTCATTAGCAATTTTTCCATAAAATCATGGATGCGCTACGATGGTAAGCAATCACCGATCATTGACTTTAGCATTACAAGAAGGATGGTGTATTTGTACGTTGAAAAATATACAAACAATGATATTGCAACAAAACAAAGTGAAAATAGTTAGCGACGCTGGCGATCGAACCCGCGTCGCATAGCCGTGATAGTCGTAGTTTTACCCACTAGACTGTGACACGTTTCTTACGACATGTGAATCTGCCGCTTAGTGTTCTAATCGCCTGAATTCCCCAGCTGCTTATTTACTCTTATCCTTCAGGGTCGACAAGTACATGAGATTCTGCGAGAAGGCGACCTTGGCAGCTGCCTCGACCGCTGCGAGACCGCTGCGAGACCGCTGAAAGTGGGATAAGACGGAGCTCCCGAATTCGCGCGATTTACGCAACGCCGCCTAATCTCAATTATGATTCAGATGAAGATAGTGCTCCAGAAGACGAGTCCGATGAAATAAGTTTAAATAACCTGGGATCGGGTTTGCTGTCTGCTCCGGCTGTAATTGAAATTATTGAAGATGAGGATAGTGATGATGAAGTAGATGAACCTGCAGCTAAATGTCCTAAAATTGAAAATTGGGAGGAATCGTCGGTTTCAAGCAGTCATTCCGTAGTCGCGAACGGAAGTCGACAATTTTGAGATCACCGATCTTGCAAAATCCATATAGGTATGATCGCAAAGATCATTGGCCGGTGACGGTCGAGACACAGAAAATATGTCAAGGGTGTTCTAATGGCAGATCAAAGCTCATCTGCGAAAAGTGCAACGTTGGGCTTCACACTTGGTGTTTCAAAAAATACCACTTACTGTAACAGTGACAACTCTACCGACAATGGCATGCATATATGCCACCTCTGTAGAAAAAAGATGGCGGAACGAAATTTCTCGGAAACGATGAATTTGTAATGAGAATAGACGTTTATGAAAAATTTCACTGGTTTTTTAAAATTTTGATTGCTAAAACAAATCCGGGCGTTAATGGGTTAATTCTACCATTGGAAATACAGAAGATTCGAGCTTACATGTACACCCATTTTTCTCTAAGAGTACTCAATGTTCAGGCTTCATACTTTACAGACAAAAACTTATGGGTATTTTATACATTTGCATGCAAAATTCCAGCTCAATCGAATGGAAGTTGACGAAGTTTATAAGCATTTGGTTTCCGTCAATATTTTTTGGCACACCCGGTACAAAGCCATCAACTATTTCATATAGGCCTACTACATGAGAGAATCTTATATTTTTCCACTAACACACTGCATTTCTTCTACCTCTGCCTTCGCTTCATCATTGTATTATTCTTGCAAATAAGATATTGCAGTGTCTTTGATGAATCATCTGAGATCGATAGGGGATGGTTTTTTTATATTTCCTTCAAACTATGAATTGCATGAAGTTTCTTCCTGATCAAAATATTGGTTAGTTTCAAGAATCCTGTACTCGTATCACTGTGTACAACCTTTAAGATATGCTTTTCATTGCGCATTTACTCTGTTATACACGAAAATTTGACGTTTCTTCTATAAAATTTGGCATTTGCAGTATAGAATTTGATTTGGTGGACAAAGTCTCACGTCACTGATAATTTCAAATTATAAAGGGTTGTTGTCAAAAGGAACAGAATCTGCCGTACATCGGAAGAGCGTGGCCAAGAGATATTGACGAAAAAACCATTGAATGCATTTCCTCATTGCTCGAATTAATAGTTCTGTAAAGATTGCACAATTAAAGGGTTTGAAATGATAGAAAATTTCGATGACAAACTTTTTTTCAAGTGAGAGACTCCATGAAATATTGAAAATGGATTCTCGTTATGTCATGATTGGAGACAAAATAGTGGACAATTTCAAAGCATCTGCGCCCAGTTTTGCGTGCGATGGCAATTTCGTATTGCAAGAAGATGAAAAAAACGATGGCTTCTACCTTCCATATTTCAAAAAAATTATCATCACATCATGTGATCAACTGCTTGCATATTGATTTCCATATTGTGAAAATGTGTTTGGATTTGTTAATAAATTGTTCAAAAAATCTATTGCTCTGAATGCGTCAGTGAGCTAAGACGGTTGGTTATGAAATGATCTATTGAACTGGAGCATGAGCTTTTCCTTTGATATCGAATAGGATATCCTAGAGAAACATGTCTTTATGAATTAATGATTTCAGACACCAGTATACGGAAATGGACATCTGTATAAATATGACTATTGTATCGATATGACGCCATTAACGCTGCCATTGATATCGTCTCATGCACTGACGCGCACTCATCGATTGGTAGCATTACTGGTGTCATATCGACACATTTTAGTCTTGCATTACGACGTGGACTTGCAGGACTTCCAGTCATGTTGGATCATGGGCCAAAAAAGTAATGGTCACAAAAAATAGTTCTTTGACAGATTCGAACATCAGACTATGTAGGACTATTCCAAATCTAGGTGCAATGGAGCTGAACCACAGTCAATATTGAGACAGAGACAGCTATTATCAACTTCACATTTTAGCAACTCCATCAAAAGATAAATGTAAGCGAGTTCTGATGCATTAACGACGTCACAAATTCATCTGTCCAATCTGTAACAGAATGCAACTCACTGCCGACAATGTATCAGTAATCACCAAATAGAAGGAGCGATTTTCAAGGTGAAGGAAGTTGAATGATTATAATCCGAATGTGTGATTAAGTTGATTTAAACTGAGCAACATAAAATCAGGAATGAGTGACACATGAAGATGCTGACGCAGCCAACGCATAGAGCGCTACCACGACATGAAGCACCGATGGCTTTTAGAAATTTTCTTAAGTCTAGTCGAGTGGTCCTGCATAATGCACTACACTGTTATGCAAAATGGTCAGTATTAAGGGTAGGAAAGAGTCCGTGTGATAAAAGTCAGAAATATATTTGAAACATTTTCAGAATAATGTTCTTTATAAATGATTTGTCCACATAGAACAGATAAGTAACTAATAATGAAGTTGGATGTAAAACTCGTTGCTGAAAAAACATTCGTTTCTGCATAAAATATGGATGAGGTCGTCCTCATGTATGTGGAACGAATGAAGGTCCGAAATAACAAAGTCGGTCTGTGGTCTAGATGTAGATGGGTACGCATTTTTAAGGTACAAAAAAGAAGAATTGGTCCGATGCATTTGTGAGGAGTGTTGCGAGCACATTTCGCACAAACCAAAATGCATCCTTCAAAAACTGAGCTGATAGATTGAAGCAACTATTCTCCATATAGGCTACATCAGGTATGAAATAAATATTTATCAAATGATCATAAGAATCTGGCAACAGAATACTGGCGCTCCGTTTCCTTATAATCGCCGCGCTATCTTTCCTAAATACTAGCATTTCCTCTCTTAGCGTCAGGCGAGGTTGTCTCACACGCTGTGCGCTCGCTACAAGGACTCCATATTCCCTTTCTGCCCTCATAAAGCCTGATTTTCTTAACATTTTACACAGAAATGCCCAGCGAATCAGCAGCTACTATCAGCTGATATCATACGAATCAGCTAGCTTATTTGACTATCCCGCCAAAGCACGTCAACTCTTGTAGATGAAAATATACGTTATGTGTGTATTATTGCAATACTGACATTGTGATACAGATATTATTCCTTATCACTATTACGCGCTGTGACCGTGATTATGACCCACACAATGACGTCAACAGGACTTTCTTGAGAAGTCATTATTTCTGATTTCTCCAATACTTTAGTTCACACTCCACAGTAAAATACATGAGCTTTCGATGGCTCTCGGCACACCTTAAAGATGGCACGCATGATTAAGATGTGCCGACAGCCATCGAAAGCTCATGTATTTTACTGTGGAGTGTGAATTAACAGATGGAGAAATCCGAAATAATGACTTCTCAATCATTGAACCCATCTGGAAAAATATTCAGCATATTAGGACTTTCCTACGCATAAGACCAACTTCTGCACTTGCGGTCTGCTGATCTCCCCATCTCGCGAGCAACACGACGCCGCTAATGGTTCCTAAAACTGCTACACAAGCCGACGAAGACACACCGGGAAGTGAGTCACATTTGCACACTGCGGCAAAATGTTACATCTTTTCGGAAAAGCGTCGGCGTAGCTTGGGTATGTTTCAACTTTTGTATTTCATTTTCTCATAGTAAATGGTCAAAAGGCAACTAGCGCTTTGGCGTCGAATCCTCAACTGAGTACTTATTGTCGTTACTTATCAAAGGCCAATATGAACTTACTTATGTTATCCGAAATTGAGGTTAGTTTGATCATTTATTCCTGCTTAGACTAAAATTGAAGTTACTTTTATCCAATATGAAGTTGAAAATGTATTCCCTCGATAGGTCTCCTCGATTCGGATGATTCCCGTTTGGAAAGTGGATTGATTATATGGAGAAAAAGGAGCTTCATCAACAATGAGAAACTATTAATAAGAAAACGCTCCCTTAACCCTTACCGTACCAAGCTTTTTTTAGTAACGTAGAATACCAGGCCTGGCCAAAAGTGTCCACCTACTTTTTCTATTCGAATGCACTAAAAAGACGAGGTTTTATTATAAAACAAACATCTCTATTTCATCTTAAACAAATTTCAAAGACTATGAGAGTTAATAATAATAATAATAATATGTTTATATTCTCAAAAATAAAAATCAAATCAATCACAAACATTGCAAATTAAGTACATACATGGCGCATAATGCGCAAGTCAGAATTCAATAGAGAGGTGGTGTGCGGGAAGAAAGAGTTTTTTCTTTGAAGAGTTCTGCTGAGTGGGACCCTGTATTGACTTCGCAGCTTCTTTGGTATTCTTGGATGCAGCACATGATTTTTGTTTCCTTCAATTTGTTTAAACAGTACCTTACTTCTACCGTCTTTTCTAACTTTAAATTCGTTTTTCCTGCATTTACACAACCTTTTGTTTCGGCTACCAAAGTACAGGGTGAGTCAAAAAAACGTTATTTGAAGTTTGTGAAAAATCTATCTGAATTGTCATTCTGATTTCTATCTCAAGTTGACTGATTGAATTTCTATGGTTTTATTTTCCATATCCAAGCACCAAATCAATGTTCTAAGTTCAAAAAATTCGAATTCATATCATCGAACGAATGGCTTCTGTACATAGTTTATACAAGTGTATGTACAAATATTCATTTAGTGCTTCATTCATGCCAAACTATGATGGAAAGGAAGGCAAGGCTTGTTGCATGGGCGGTTACATTCAACAATGTGTCCGAAGCAAGGAGAAAATACATGGATGAATTTCATGAGGAAGCCCCGCCTCCACCGACAGTCCATCGTTGGATGAAGAAATTCCTTACGTATGGGGATATGAATAAGCGTGAAAATGGAAGTGGTCGTCCAGTGACGGCTACAGGTGACGATATCTTTACCTCCATCAAGCCGATAATTGAAGATGACCCGAACGTTTCTACGCGTCGCATAAGCAACACGCTTGGAGTCTCGCAAAGTAGCGTCGTTCGCTGTCTTCATAAGAAAAAGTATCATCCCTATAAGCCAACCTTCGTCCAGGAACTCTCAGATGACGATCACGACCGACGTCTCGAATTCTGTCAATGGATCCTCAATTCCTCACTTCAGCATCCTCAATTCCATCTCCGAATAGTTTTTTCCGACGAAGCTGTCTTTCATGTGAATGGAACTGTAAATAAGCACAATCTGCACTACTGGAGCACTGAGAACCCTAAAGCTTTCGTCGAAAAGCTTCATGACCGGAGATCTGTCACTGTATGAGTGCTGAGTTACGACATCAGTGAACTAACGATGAACAGCGATCGGTACTGCAATGTTCTGAAACAGTATGTTATTCCCTTCTTGCGACGAAACGAAAACCAGAGCAGATTCTATCAACAGGATGGAGCCCCTCCCCACTACAGCAACGCAAGTCGAAGAATCCTCGACGAAAATCTGACGGGTCGGTGGATTGGTCGAAGAGGACCAGTTGAGTGGCCACCCCGTTCTCCAGACCTTACTGTTTGCGACTTCTTCCTGTGGGGAGCGTTAAGAGACCGAGTGTATGCGCGACTGCCAAGAAATACGAGAGAACTGACAGCCTGCATTCGAGAGGAAATTACTTCTTTCACATCTAACGCCTGCATGAAGGCCTATGACTCATTTGTTCGACGATGCTCTCTTTGCATTCAGCAGGAAGGTGCTCAGTTTGAGTCGCTGTTGTAACCACAGCTTGTGAGGAGCAGCTTTTTCAATGTTCATAACCGCCTGTTGTTGCATTTTATTGTAACTTATAGTAGATATCCCACAAAAGGTAAATAACGTTTTTTTGACTCACCCTGTATATATCATAGATCAGTCTATGAGCCCTGTTGTCAATTTTCTGTAGCTTGTACTCGCTCTCGTGATTGATGCCAACAAACAGGGGGCTTGAATATTCTAGGATATTAATGGAGGATTTTATACGCAATCAGAGCACCTTGTGGAGGAATGGTCTTTGCAGACATTCGCTCCACACATGTCGCAAGTTTGGTTTGTTCTTCTGCGGTGCATGCAGGCACCACACCTTCCACGAGCACTTTGGTGGTCCACAAGACACAATGTCCTTCAGTTGCCGTGAAATACCGTTGAAGTTGTTGGACTTCCAGCTTTCCATTCTAGCGTTGAGACAAGGTGCGAGAAGCTTGTGTCCGAGATCCTCAATTGTTTTTCTCCGAAACAGTTTGTCATTTCCATACACTTGCATTTCCGAAGGGTTTTTGATCTTCAGAAGGATGACACTGTTCGTTACAATCAAATCGAGAAGATAGTACAGAACATTCACAGTCCACTTTTGGGTTTTGCGACAGACAGTATATTTCCCAATTTTCTGGTCGAAAGAATCAACGGTCGCTTTGGAACTATTATAACAAGTGATGATCTCTGGTTTCCTTGTTTCTGTGTCTGCCACCGTATCCGAATGATGTTGAGTGCTCAGAAGAATCACAGCCTTATTCTTCTTTGGGATATATGAAACCATTGTCTTCGGTCCATCAAATACAAACTTGCTTGAGTATTCAGGTCGATCCCTGTGGGGCAGAAATTGTCTGGGTATCTCAGTATTATTTTTGCGGAGAGTGCCAACAATTGTGAGTCCTTCGCTCCATAAGTGATCTGCTAGAGAGATGCTGGTAAAATAATTGTCACATGTAATTCCACGTCCAGTTTTAATGAAAGGACGGACAAGCTTCATCACAACACTTTCACCCACATTTCTTGCTCTTTGATCACCAGCTTTTCCAAGGTATATGTTCGTGTCCAATACATAGCCAGTCTTTACATCACAAATGTTCCAGTACTTGAGGCCATACTTCGCTGTCTTATTCGGCATGAATTGCCGGAATCTGCATTTACTTCGGAAGGAATAGAGAGTTTCGTCGATACACAACTGTTCGGAAGGCTCCATGGCAACAACAAGTCTTTCTCTCACAACTTCAAATAATTCACGTGCTTTATAAAATTTGTCCGAACCATTATTTCTTTCATGCCTTGTATCGATATCATCCAGACATAGATTGTGACAGATAGCTTGGAATCTATTACGACTCATAGTGAGCGGCGATTGGAAGAAAATGACAGGAAGTTTGAGACCAAATCTCCGGAATACTGACATCGTGTTTTTTGTAACACCAAATAGAATTAATAGTCCAAAATATGCGTAAATTTCTTCTTCTGTCAAATCCGGTTCACCAGATGGCATTCTCTTGGTTGCATACAGGGCAATCGGTACTTCTATTCTTTCTCCCCCCCCCCACATTTTTCAAGTTTTCCAAAATCATCAAATTTCGCCAAAGTTGGTCACATTGGGTTTAGAATAGACTTGATCTGTCACTGAGTGACACTACAGCACGACTGAGAAGTCTTACTTGAACTCTGGGATGAAGGATTGGTCCTTGGATACACAGTTAGAATACAAGGTACAGCTGTGATCATGAACTTCGTGTGATTGTTTTCTACAGACAAATGACGGGCAGCTGTCTAATTCTGAGGCTGCAAATGCTCTACAAGTCAGATAAGAGGAGTTTTACACACTCAACGCTATGCTACGTCAGTGAGAGCAGGTAGGACCAAGAGAAGATCGTTGACGATGCAACACTTCCGGGTGTCAACAACAGAAATGTGGGGGGGGGGAGGAATAGATTTACCGGGCAATCTTCTGTGAAATGAAAGGTGTCATGAAATAGAAGAAAAAATCAGCTATGTCTTCACAAGCTTCAACGCGTGGAGTCAACCCATGTGGTATTTGCACAATGTTTCGCTGTCGGTAAGAGGCGACATGAGAACGATTAGTTCGCCATTCCTTCCGAAAACTTTGTTTGCACTATCGTCGTCAGTTTCATTGCTGCTGTCAGTTCCATCGTCAACATCCACTTCTGATAAATCCTCAACAGAGACAATATCGTCAATATCAGAATCACGGTTCTCAATAATGTCCGCTTCATCTTCACTAGCCTCGTCACCGTCATCATCATCCATCATAATCGCAGCTGCAATATCTTCAGGATGTAAACGTCTCTTCATGATTTAGAATGAATATCACGAGCTGTAAGCGTCAGTATGGGTCATATCGTTGAGCAAGCACATCGACAGATGATTGACTGCTTGATTTCAAGGTCGGGAATATCACCGGTCGAGCCACGCGCAAGTATGCAAGGTTGGAAATAATAGCAGCCAAGCGACGTTTAGTGAGTCAGCAAGGCAGCAAGTCTGCGCCTGATGGTACATCGCTCGGTAATTCACATGACAATGCAGACACGGTCACACGCATTCAACCCAATTTTTCCACTGCATAAAGTCTTTTCGATTTATGATTTCGGATCACTTCATCACTGAGTTGGGACGAAAATATAGGCAGATAATTCACATACGAGTATAGAAAGAAAAATATTATACGAGTGGAAACGTAAATTGTGTCTCACTAATGCGCAATTAATGAATAGCTATTGTATTTTGGAGTAATAAGTTAGAAGAAAGAATAAATCAATTTTGACATCACGTGTTTTTTTACACAACGTGGAATACCAAGGTCGGCCAAAAGTGTCCAGCGAATTAATTTTTTGATTATAAGAATATAGAACATATCATTTGAAAGCAAAGACAAGTCTAGTTGAAACTTCATTCGAAAACCTTTAAACATAGAACAGCTTGATATTTGAAACCCTCTACAAAAAGAGTTAAAAACTGAATGGACAAAAATGGCCAGCCTTGGTACGGTAAGGTTGGTACTCTTTAGTGATGCCCAGATCCAGAGCCGCGAGAAAAAAACTGCGTGCTGACTTTTCGATTCCCATTTTATTTTCTGCAAAGCTCCTCAACACTTCCAAGGGATACATTGTAAACCAGCACCTCCTAAAGCAATACACTATTCGTAACTAATAAAAAAATCCTAAAGCATGCGCCTTTTAGAAGGCTAGCATTTTTTCAATTCCATATTCTACCTTTCCCTATGACAATTTCCCCTACTATCTTTATTCAGCAATAGCCTAGACGGGCTACGCATTGAGATTTATTGCAGACAAAGTTCTCACTATATTCATTCAATATTTATCTCTTGCTTATACAAACAACCCTCTAAAGAAATAAGAACCTTTTTACAACCTGTAGTACTGTTATGCAAGAAAAGATAACATTAGTGTTGTACAATTCGAATGCATAAAACAAACTTTATTGAAATTCACTTGAAATTTATAAACTTGACACCCGGTACCAAAATGAATACAATCACAGGTCTATTGATGTAGCAGATGTAATAAAATTTCATGCGTACATGTACAATGAAAATTTTGGCCTGACCACGAGATTTTCGGTGATACGAAACTTTGCCTATCATCTTGGCATTTACGAATATGACGTCAAATTCGTGAAGTATTTTTTAAATTAATTAAAGGAAGACGGTTTCCATGAATGCATGTTCAGTTTCTACACGCAGGATTCACTTTGCATGATTACGACAGCCGACAGCGGTCCAAAGCTCGCGGTATCCAACTTTTTGCGATTGCAAGTAGTGTTTTTTCGAAAATATATTTACGTGGATTTCCAACATGCTTCAAAATACAATAATAGTCAAAAAAAATCTAAAGATGACAAAAATACAGCTGCAACATAATATAATCAGTGTCGGGACAGTATAAAATGTCAGAAACATGGAGGATTTTTATTGCAGAATTATGTGGATAAAAGCATGGGTGAAATCGTAGATCAGCAGTTGCAATAAATATAAAGTAACAAATAGAGTCTAAAGATGCGAACATCGAATAACAATCGTGCTAGATATGCAAATCAATCTCAATTACGATCTAAACTACAGCTCTAAAACATCATGGAAACATCAAGGAATTATTACAGAAAGATAGAAACTAATGAATTCAAAGTAATTTGTGGCACCAAAAAAATTCACAGATTTTTGCTTTGATCTTGATGAAGATGTAACGCACACGAAGAAGTCATTCCGGCAGTTTCTACGATGTCCACGTGCTGTCGATTGCGTTGGAAATTATACGTTAGAAACAAGACTGCATGTAGCCTACCCGTGATGGTATAGATCAGGGGTCGCCAACCTTTTTCATACGCGGGCCAAAGTATATCAGCAAAATTCTCAACGGGCCAAGAAATATTTCTAGATTTCTAGATCATTATATCTCATGATAAAACAAACGTTTCCTGCTCATAGCCACATATCCACATGTATTTCATTCTGAATTTGCCAATTTAAACAACACTCGATAGAAATACAGTAGTGGCCAATTTAAAGGGCCCACCTCACTTTTCATGCTTTTTCCCACTTATACATAATTAAATTTACTGTTATTCAACTTCTTAGTGCCAAAATATTTAGAAATTAATTCCGTATGATGAAAGACAAAGCAGATATGATATCCAGTCATAATTGGTTTTGAAGACAACAATGCATGTCAATACTTAACGGGGAAACCTCTGTTCTTTATGACACTTTGTAGTCTACGTGGCATGCTCCGCACCAGAGTCTTGCAGTACTCCTCTGTGATCTCCTGCGTCCAGACACGCTTGATTCCTTTTCTGAAGATGGTTGATGTGCGGCGACCTTCTGCTTCATGAGAACCCAACAATTTTCGATGACATTGAGGTCCGGTGAGTTGGGAGGCCAGTTGGGCAGCAGAGCGACATCGTGTTCATTGAACTACTGCTTGACAACTTTCGCGGTATGACAAGGCGCTGAATCCTGCTGAAATATTGTCGTTTCATTGATCTCCATATGAAGGAGCACCTTCTCTTCGAGGATTTGGAGGTTGCGACTTGCGTTGACTTTCTCTCCTTTACAGAACAGCTCCAAGCCGCGTTGTCCACGGGAAGTGATCTCCATATCATCACTGATGGCGGATGCTTCACCGTCTTCTGTGTGAAATGCGGGTTGAAGCGCTGACCAATCCTACGGCGGACGTAACCCAAGCCACCACAGCGGACTTGCTCAAAGGTGCTCTCGACTGAGAACATGACACGATCCCACCACTCGGCATCCTTATCCAGATGATCGCGACAGAATTTCAGGCGCAATCTTCGCTGCTTCTCAGTAATCAAGCGTACTTTCGCAGGCCTACGAGCCACAAGTCCAAAATCATTTTTAAGCCTTCTGCGGATTTTCCTCGCACTTAGCTCCACTCCAGCAATATCATTGATTTCTTTGGATAGTTTTAGTGATGAAGATCGAGGGTTCCGGGTGATGAGGACTTAAAGAACTCGGTCCTGTCGTTCAGTACTTTTTCGGAGTCTTCCGCATGCGGAACGCTTGGAGTCTGGAGATGAGATTGCTTTTCTAACTGCTTTCCTGGACACCTCGAGACGTTCAGCAATTGCTCTTTGAGAATATCCCTCATTGTACAGCGCAATCATCTGACCACGCATCAGCTGCGAGGTGTCACTCGATCTTCGAACCAATGCCATAGGTACTCGATGGATGACCTGAAAGCTATTGTTTTCCTTCGTAATTGTCCGTGCCGCAACGAAGTCAGATAGATAACTTTCACCCGGAACAACATCACTCGCTAAAAGCATCAAACTATCAAGTTTTTCATCATTAAATCATTCATTTAAGATCTAACAGGCCACATAAAGCAAATAGTATAAATTATCTATATCCGCGTGAGTGGGCCCTTTAAATTGGCCACTACTGTAATTGATTGATGGTTTCATTAAAATATGAATATGTATTTCATTTCTCATTTTAGTTTTTGCGAAAAACCTCGGACTTTCTTATCATAAGTTATAAGTTCAGAATTTGATGACTGTTTAGGAAATGTTATAATAATAACTTTGTTATAATTGTTCAATATGAAGTGAGAAAAAGCATTTCAGTCTAATTAACTATAATAAACTCGGCAAATCGCCGGCTTACCCATTTAATTTTCCCTTTATTTAACAAAAACAAGTTGAGATTTATAAGAAACAAGTTAATGAAACAAGTAATCAATGAGACGGTTGTGATTGTAAATTGCTAACAAGAAGGGAGAAACGTGGGTCAAAACTTGATAAGGCGATTCGAAGAATGGCGTCCATATGCTCATCAGTCAAACGAGAACGATGAGGATTTTTGATAAATTTCATATTTGAGAAAGCGGACTCGCATATGTAGGTGCTGCCAAACATGACGAGGATACGAGTTGCAACTAACCTAAGGATTCGGAATCGAGCCGGAACAAATTGCAGCCAAAACGAAGTAGCATCCATCATTTTCAGCGTGCTGATGCTTCAGTCCTAGTTCGGCCTTTAAACCAACCAATTCCAACTCGCACTCTGCTTTATTGATGTCAAAATGCTTTTCAAAAAGCTCAGCAATGGAACTTGTTTGAGAACAAATGAAGGGATCTTTAATGAACAAAAAAACCTGCTCAAGATCGCTGAAGTCTGTAAATCGTGAGTCGAATTCGATGATAATGTCATCCAGGTAATCACTCAAACAAGCGGCCGCTTCATGCACATCTCCTGATAGAGCTTTTGTGTTCGGAAACATAATGAGATCATCGCTCTCAATTTGGCGCTTAAACAAAGTCAAAATTCCTCGAAACTCGGTAACATGCTCGTAGAGGTTGAATATCGGTTTCATTTTGCCTTGGAGCTTTTCGTTCAAGACATTGAAGTGCTTGCTCATATCAGCTAGAATTCCTAACCACGTGCGAAAGGTGCTATCTTCCAGCGCAGAAAAGTCATTATTATTTCCATGACCATGGTCGTCGAGATATTTTTCAATTTGCGGCAAGACGGCAATGAATCTCTGGAGCACGGCTCCTCGTGAAAGCCATCTGATATGGTTATATAAAATCAGGTCACCGTATTCAAATTCTACTTCTTTCAAAAGGGTTTTGAAGAGACGATGTTGAAGTGAACTATTGCGAATCCGATTGATCACTTTTGTGACTGTGACCATAACGAAATTCATGTAGTCACCTCGGCGTAATTTGGAGCAGAGAGCTTGCTGGTGAATTATGCAGTGGTAAACAAGAAAATTGACACCTGTTTTCTGCCGTAATAAAACAAGGAAACCAGTTTTTCGACCAACCATCGATGGAGCGCCATCAGTTGTAATCGATGTCAAATGCTGCCAGTTTAGTCCAAATGAATCACAAGCCTCGTAAACAGCATCACAAATATCTTGTCCAGTTGTTCTTCCAGTAAGTGATTTCATGCACAAAAGATCTTCTCTGACACACTTTATGATCACATCGAAGAAGCGAATGAAAATCAAAAGTTGCGAAGTGTCGCTTATGTCGGTACTTTCGTCAATAGCAAGAGAAAAGTATGGTGATGCAGCCAAACACGTACGAAGCTGAGCAGATAAATCGGCGGAGATTTGTTCACATCGTCGAGTACACGTTTGAGGAGACAGGGACATCTTTCGAATCTGTTCAATGATCTGTTGGTTATTGTGAAATGACTTGTATAATGCACCTGCTCCCACAAGAAAACATTCTTTGACAAACTCTCCATCAGAAAATGGTTTCTTATGCCGCACGATGAGTTGAGTAATTCGGAAGCTGGCATCAGTGACATGATCTGTTGATGAGCAGGCGGTAAACATACTTTGACTCATTCCATCTAGGGCACGAAATAGGCGGTCATACTCTCGTTGTCTGGATGGATGATCACTCATAGGAAACCTTGCGTTAAAGCCCCGATGATTGGTATTGAAATGGCGTTCGAGGTTGTATTTCTTACTCTGTCACGGTCTTATGACATATGATACAAACAGGACATCTGTCCTTTTGACGCATGCAGAAGAAATAGGCTAAACGCCATTCATCAAGAAATGTACGCTTGATAATTCCGTCGCTACTCCGTTTACTTGCCATACTCGAAGCGCATTAAATGAATGTAATGTACCCGTGCGAAAGACTTCCCTATTTGCTTGCATTCATGACGTCACTGCTCGCCGCATCCAACCAAATCTGTGATGTATTCATTTGTGAATGAAGACAATGTGATGAAGACAAATGAAATTTGTGACGAAGACATTCACTTCATAGAAATTCTACGACCTCGAACTGTGTGTGTATGCATAAGCACCATATCACACGATCAAGTAAACCTCATAAAAGATAAAAGGTGGTAAAGTGTGTTTTCGAATAAACTAACATTAACACTAAAGACGTCACGAATAGTACACATATTCTATCTACTGTATGCGAAGACGCTGATAAGCTTATGGGCCTAACGTAGAAACCTGCGGGCCATTTCGTCTTCTTACGCGGGCCATTGATGGCCCGCGGGCCCCAGGTTGGCGACCCCTGGTATAGATGCTCCATCCGTCAAAGCACATATTTAATTTTTGGACACCATACAGTATATTATTGTTCACTGATATTCCAGTCGAAGTGATTGATGAAAAGAAAAAGGAATTTTAGTTGTGAAGTATGGAGTGGGAGGAAAGAAATAATTAACTTTAAGAGACAAAAACGTCAGATCTACATCTTACATGAAGCATGTTGACCAAATTTTGATTTCTTCAAAAGTTCGAAGTATTTGATTTGACAGATAATTGAGAAAAAAATAGAATTCCTTATGGACATGCATACACAGAGCACATCATGTTTTTTAATTATTTTTTATCACGATATTTAATTTTATATAAGCCTACATAGTATAATCTATCAATGCTGAATTGAAAAATGCACATGTACTTTTATAAAATAATTGAAAGTAGATATACTATATAAAATGTTGCAGAAAATTGGCTCCTTTCTTTGTTATTCAATGTTCTACGGATTATGGAGATTCACGAGTTTCAGATCTTCAAAAAATAGCGCACATGCTAATAATCCATATTCACAAGTACTCATTTTCGTTTGAAAGTTCTAATGCAATACTGCACATGTTACTTATTGATTCTCCCACTTCAGACAGCATACACTGTCTTGTAAACTGCTGTGTGTCGACAACAAGTAGCCGTACTTATTAATCAGGTGAAAACACTATGAGCGTCACAGGTCTCTACCAAACATGCATGAGCTAAGTTGACTTCAGAAATAATAACTGGCATGGCTTATATGCCCCAAGATCGTCGTTAGAAATTTAATAAAAATGAAAAAATGGAATATCTCCTTTTCTAAGGCGATTTAATAGCCATTGCGGAGGCGTGTGAAACTGTTCAACGTTACAGGTTTTGGCTATATGTGAGTATAGTTCGTTTTAGGAAACCAGCATGATATACTGATCATGAGATGATTTTATGAGAAAGAATGAAAAAGTTCCATAGTAGTTCCAAGTAGAAAAACCGCAGATATTTGAATAGAAGGATAATTATTGGCAAAAGATTCTATACAGAAATAGAGAAGTTTTAATTTGTCAATAGTCTGTTGGCCCTAGTTCAACATCCAGAATTTCATATATATTGATGAATATTTATTAAGCGAATTCACAGCTAATTGGCAGCAGAATTTTAATAGACAAGATAAAAGCGTTTTAAAGATTGAATGCGAAATTTTAAGCATGCATGTACTGTATGTTCACAAAAATATGTTTCTTTCTTAAATGTCCGAATCAGGAAAAACTGAAGACAACTATTCTACTACATAATGGAAACGATTGTCCTTCACTATCGTCTATTGCATTTTTTCGATGTCTACTATTATCCGACTATAGATTATCATGACAGCTGGTGATAAATGCTTACATTAGCATACTACATTCAACTCATCTATGCTTCCAATAAACTAAAAACAGAACGTATTGTTTTATTTCCACTAAAATTCATTGAAATAAACGAATTTTCGAATATGCTGAATATAATTGACCACACATAAGTAATACTTGTCTACATCAAAGCATTTACAACTTTGCATTGAATCCTAAACTTGATATACCCATTCAATTAACCCTTCACATGTGTATCTACTATTTTTCTACATTTGTTCGGAAACCTGATTGGACGCACCACTTAAATAACAGTGAGAACTTTGAGCAGCTTCTATGAGTACGCATTTGCTTCTCATGAGGTTTGCGCGAATGAGATAACGCGAATGAATGCATGAAATTGTGAATACAATGTATGCCTACCTCGAAAATTTACGGTTTTTTAAACTATCCGAAAAAATTAATTTAGTCCCGTTATGAAAAGTGGTATCTTAAGTCTTGTACTCGATTTACATTAGTGCTTTACAGCATTCATGTATTACAACTCTTTCGAATAGGCTATCAGATTGATTAGTATATCTGTCACGATTGACTGTCACGAGAAAATGTAGAATGCAGATTTTCAGCCATTTGGATTCAAGTCTTACTATACTTCTTTTCCATTTATCCCGCATTCCGATCGATGTTGTTGAGAAAGGTGTAGTCTCCTGGTATGACATCATGATACCCATATATTTGCAATTTACAACTGCACAACTTCAACATATAATTTCACTGCTCACCTTTACCTTTACCGGCCACCAATCCCAAATTCCTCCAGGGTGGGCCGTATCGTCCTCTTCCATTTTACTCGATCGAGGGCCAGATTGTGGGTTATGCCTTTTCTCTACAGATCTTTTTCTATGACCCTTTTCCATGATAGGGGTGGACGACCTCCTCTTCGTCCGCCAGATATCGGTTGGTGCAGTGCTGTTTGGGTTATATGATCGTCCGGTCTTCTTCTGACGTGTCCGTACCATGCAAGCCGCTTGTACTCTATGAATCTATCGATGAATGGGATCCTCATCTTGCGTCGAATCTCTTCATTCTTAACTCGGTCCCGGAGGGTTAAACCTTGGCATCGCCTGAGCATCTTCATTTCCGTCACCATCATCCTTTGCGTATCTTTCTTCCTTGGTGCCCAACACTCTCCTCCATAGGTCATTGCCGGTCGTATCATAGCCTGGTAGATCTTTGATTTTAGCTTGAGAGGAACTCCTTTGTCGTAGATAACTCCTGTCACTTGTCTCCAACTTTTCCATCCTGTTTGTATGCAGTTTTTGATGTCCTGCTCGCAAGATGATGTTACGTCTAACAGTGAACCAAGATACTTGAACTTTTTAACTGATGGGAGCGAGGTTCCATCCATTTGGATTTCTTCATCGTTCGCAGCGGTGGAGAGGTATTCGGTGGAGAGGAGTGAATACCTCTCCAACATATAATTTCACTAAACAATTTTAATTGTAATATCACTGACGGAAAGTCAACTTGGAACTCGGAGTCAAAGCCAGTTATATAACCTCGGAGAGATGAAGCGGAGAATGATTCATGTACATGCAGCAACGTGAACTTATGATGTTCTTAATAGCAGCTATTGTTATGCGACAGCGTTCATGCTGTCTGGTAAGCAGTGAGTCACGCTCTCCTCTATGCAGCTGCTTACGTCTAAGGTTTATTGTTCTCTTCAGTATGCCAACCTACTAAATCAACATAGCCTTCTGAAATTTTAGTGAGTGGAGCTTTAGGATGCAGATTTCTTCCACTTTAGGAGGTGCCAGATTACAGTGTACATTCAGCTCCTCATTAAGAGTGGTACATGGTTGTCCGTGTGTCCTTGTTCAGAAGTTTTCCGTCGGCTCGGACTTCGTGGTTGTCACTGCCTCAACGGTCCTACCCATGGAGTAAGTATATTAGGTAGACTGGTAACTCCACATTTACTAAATCCCCAATCTGTATACACTTTCGATTTTATTAAATGAACTCGTGGGGGACACAGGTGGTATTGTTCCCAAATGTGAGATATGTAAGTAAATTCCTGCAGTTTTGAAGAAATTACAGAGGAATTGAATGATCATGATGGTATAATGCAGAAGGAAATGATAATAATTTACAGATCGTCCGTGTCATGATAGCCTTGGACATAGAGTAGGGATATATAGGTAGAGTATCGACTCAAAAAAGTATCTGTATACAGTGGAAATTTTTATATCAAGAGATTCAGTTTTTGCGGAGATTACGTTCCCGTGGTCCAAAAAATTATTTGAGCACTTTTGAAAAAAAATTCAAACTATATATAGCCAATTCTATACTACTGAAGCCAATTATATATTACTAATTATTATACAACTAAAGCCAATTTATATACTACCGAGATGACTCTCCTATAAAAGTAGCATGAAACAAGTTGGATATCAAAAGGAATGAATATTTGATAATAAGCATCCTAACTAAGCGGAAATCAAGCTAATTTGCAAGGGAATTTCATGAATTGCATTATAATGAAAGTCTTCATGAAAAGTCTCGATATTATTCGTGCTTTCTTGACTGAAATTTCAAGTTTTTAATTCAATTTTCACCGGCATGATTTTATGATTCACTAAATTCATGCTTCATTTCTTGAATCTGAATAGTGATGTGGAACCATTTACATCTTTCAAAGTTAAATGGAGTCATTGTTTTTGATTATGTAATTTTTCTCTGCCAGTGGCACGTTGCCTGTGATATGATCACGCTTACGAAAATGCTCTTGAGGTTGAGCATGAAAGTAATAGGAACCCATCGAATTGATGATTTAGCAAACATGAACTCTCCAAGGCTGTCATGACACTGAGAATCTGTGAAATGCCATCATTTCTTCTGCATTACAATCATGATCACTGAATTCCGTTGTAATTTCTGCAAAACTGCAAAAATTTGCATATCTCACATTTGGTGACAATACAAGCTACCTGTATCTCCCTTGAGTTCATTTAATAAAATCGAAAGTGCATACAGATTGGGGATTTAATAAATGCGGAGGTACCACTCTACCTAATATACTTACTCTGTGGCCTTGGAGGTAATGTTTGTTAAATTTGCAACTCGATGACCTATTGCTTCATGCTTAACATCAAGAGAATCTTCTTAATCGAGATGATATCATAAGCAACCTGCCACTGGTTGAGAGAAATTGCATAATCATAAAGACAATTGATTTCAATTATCTTTGAAAGATGTAATTAGGTCCACATCACTATTCAGATTCAGGAAATGAAACATTAATTTAGTGAGTCATAAAATCAAGCCGGTGAAAATTGAATTAAAAACTTGAAATTTCAGTCAAGAATGCGCCAATAATATCGCGACTTTTTCATGAAGACTTTCATTATAATACGGATCATGAAATTTCCTTGCAAATTGGCTTGATTTCCGCTTAGTTAGGATGCTTATTATCAAGTATTCATTCCTTTTGATATCCAACTTGTTTCATACTACTTATATAGGGGCACCATCTCGGTAGGATATAAATTAGCAAAATTTTGACTTTTTTAAAACTGCTCAAATAATTCTTTGGACCACGGGAACTTAAACTCCGCAAAAAACTGCATCTTTTGATATATAAATTTTCACTGTCTACGGATACTTTTTTTAGTCGACACTCTACCTATATTTCCCTACTCTATGGTCCTACCTTCATGTCAACTTTGTCTAAACTCTGCCGTTCAAAATTAGACAGTCGACCTTTATCTCTACACAGCTGCCATTTTATCCAGCATTTCGTGATTCTGATTGATCAGAACACACAGACGAATTGCGCACCTGCATTCAATCACTTCAACGCGAAATTCAAGTGAAGACATTGCTGCACAGTTGTGATTGATTTCACATCGAACTTCATTCGAAATGGACGGTTGCGTTGTGTATAGAGGTAGCTGACAAAACTGAATGCTGCATTCTTGAGCGCCTGAATATTATTAACTATCCAACATAGCAGATTCTATTTGATGCATTGTCTTCCTCTGTATCTATTGACAATCTTGAAAACTCATCAAAATAACTAAAATTTTGCATGTTTTTTTGAAATCGGCCTGCAGACAAACAAAAAACGAAAATTTATTAAACTTGGCATGCCACCCTAACCAACATATGCCAAATTAGTGATCCATCATGTCAGAATCGAAAGATTTGCAATTTTTCTACATTTGTCTGGAAACTTACTGCAGTAAGTTTACAGCAAATGCAATACAAAACGAACTGCCAATGCGCGGTATAGTCAAGCCCAAAATGAAATAATTAATAATAACAAGTATTTCATTTTTGAAATATTCTGTGAATTGAGTGGAAGTTTGATAAAAAATCAGAACTTCATGTTCTTGTCATGCAGTTCTCCTAAGATTCAAATCAAACTGTAATTTTTACAACTTGATTTGTGCACTGTATATGCAGCATTAACCCTCTAACTACCATGGGGTCAATTTTTGACCCCACTAATGATCTTTTTCATAGCAAATTTCTCACAAGCTCTCCAACATGTAATGGTTCTGTGACTTTGTCTGCATGAATATTGCGCTTATATTTATGTATTTGGATATGTAATAATGTTATTTATAAGGGCGCATCACTGGAAAATCAAAATTCCATCACTAATTACCATGGGGGTCATGTTTTGACCCCAAGTTTCAATGCACCAGAAAAATGTTATGATGCGTTAACAAATTTATCTTGTTTACTGGTGCCAATTTTACAACTGTGTCAGATTCCAACTTAATTGATTTATCTTTTTGTCTGAAATAATAGGTTGCTGTAGTAGATCGAATTACTCCATTATTCGATCCATCTTGTGTAGGCCTATATAGCCTTGATGATATCTATTCACAAACAGAATATGCCTCTGAATATTGCATGATCAATATCAAGTATATTGACGATGAGCTTTCGTCACACGTGTGTTCCTGGCAAGCGTGCGGTCTGAGCGACTTCTAACGCCATACACAAAAAGCGGAGAGCGCACGCTTCATACCAAGATCTATCTGTTTTGATGAATTGCACGTGCACTGAAATCATACGAACTTCGATCGAATGACTCACGACTAGGTAGTGGAAAGACGCGGTATCAGTGACATTCATTTATTCTGTGGCTGGCAGACGCTTGTGAACAGTGACATTACATTTGAGGTGTTTATGGCCGAAGGCTTTTCGTCTCGAAGGACACAGCGAGCTGCTGCTCTTCTGGCGACTAATACGTTGTTTGGAACTAATATAGAAGAAGAGTCTACTGATGATGATGTCTCAGAAGCAGAAAACTTCAGTGAACCAGCTAATCAATTATCTGAAGTGAGCGACGATGATGACGTCTTGGAGGATGAAAGTTCGGAAAGTAGTGAAGACCAAGAAACTCAAACAACACCTGAGTCTTATCATGCACGAGATGGAAGTATCTGGAATCCTCATCCATCGTCACAGGGTCGTCGAAGGCAACATAACATTGTGCGTGAGCAACCAGGTCCCACAAAATCAACCACAGAACGATCGGGTGACCCATTGGGAGCTTTTATTGCTTCATAACACCAAGTATGATAAGAATGATAATTACACATACCAATGAAGAAGGTCATCGAGTTCTTGGAGATAGATGGAAAAACGCTGACGAAAAAGAGCTGCAAACTTATATTGGACTTCTTATGCTGGCTGGTGTGTATCGTGCAAGATTGGAACCTATTGAACATCTGTGGAACCGAGATCATGGACGCCCTGTTTTCGCTAAAGCAATGTCGAGGAATCGATTCAGTGAACTCACAAGATGTCTGAGATTCGATGATAAAAACACGAGAACTGACCGTCGTTCTAAAGACAAGCTAGCTCCAATTAGAGATTTTCATGATCTATTTGCTGCCAAGTGTCGATCAAATTTTAAACCGGGGACGAATGTTACAGTGGACGAGCAGCTGGTGTTATTTCGGGGACGGTGTGGTTTCAAGATGTATATACCCAGCAAACCGGGGAAATATGGAATCAAGCTTTGGCTCATGTGTGACGTTGAGACAAGCTACTGCTCAAATTTAGAAGTGTACTGTGGAAAAACTGGGCACTCAGCTGAAATCGGCCAAGGAGCCAGAGTGGTCATGCAAATGACAGAACACTTGAAGAATTCCGGACGCAATGTCACAGGAGATAAGTTTTTCTCTAGCATTTTTCTCAGCAATGCTCTGTTATCAAATAACCTGACCTACGTTGGCACAGTCCGACAAAATAAACGGTTTTTACCTCCAGTGATAACATCGAAGTGTGGTCGAGAAGAATTATCATCGAAATTTGCATTTCAATCGAATACAACTCTTGTTTCATACACTCCAAAAAAGGAAGACTGGTTGTTCTGATGTCGACACAACATCACAGTGCAGAAGTATCCGATCGTGTCGACAAGAAACCTGATATGATTTTAGAATACAATCGAACGGAAGGTAAGCATAAATAAATTATTTTCATTGTTCAGTTGTACATTATTTCTAAATGGTTTTGATTCAGAGGCCAAAAGTAGGGTCAACTCCAGACAAATTATTGCTCACAATATTCTTTATTATTTGATAACTTGAAGTATAAATTTCGAGCAATAATTTGTGCAATTGTCTGGAGGTAACCCTACTTTTGGACTTTTGGCCTATTAGGCAATCATGAATCCGCAAACCACTTCCTACTGACAGCACTTCTATATAGATGGTTTTGATTAGATGCTGGACTTTCATTCACCTGCACGTCATGTATAGTCTATGCACTTTATGCTTGAAAACAACAGACCAATTGAAATTATAGGATATTTCCCCAGACGTTTTACATATAGAAACATGTTCTCACTTCGAAACCAGCTTTAGTGACACAAAATTAAGTTTATCAAAACATACATGTGCTAACAAAGCGGGATACTGTCTTTTTGCAACAAATTTATATCAAAATTTCTATACTCTTTTGAATACATTCTCAGATGCATCTACATGTAAAATGCATCTAGAGCTAAAATAATATTTCTCAGATGCATAATACAGGCCTACATTTGCTTCTAGTTTCATATAGACCATAGAATAAAATGAAAGAATAAGACCAATATGCTGATTACATACCGACAGTTGGTCGACCTCATACAATCCACTTTTTCTCTTATTTCCAGGAGCTGTTGATACTATCGACAAGCTGACTCGAACATATTCTTGTAAAAGGAAGACAAGGCGATGGACAATGGCATTGTTTAGCAACTTCGTCGACATTGCCTGTTACAACGCCTATGTAGTCTTCTTATCCACTCATTCCAGTTATCACGTTGGAAAGTCACACAGAAGAAGACTTTTCTTAGAAGAATTGTCTCACATGATGATTTTGGATGCAATCACTGATCGAGAAAGCCGCGCAATTTCGAATGCTTCTTTTGATCGCATCCTAATCAAGCGCAAGAGATGCAGCCTATGTCCTCGCGAGGATGACAGGAAAAGCAGTGACGAGTGTTGTAAGTGTGGTGCCACAATCTGCAGAAGTCATACGAAAATGAAGAAGAAATCTTTCACATGCGTTTGTACTCACTGCCCAACAAATTAGCAATAACCACTCCTCTTGTGTGGGCCTACTTGTTCTGTCTGAAATTATACAATTTACTGTCATATATAACTGGTATTGGTTTTAATATTCACTTTTGTATTCCATGCACGAATCGGTATGCCAAAATTTACAAAAACGATGATTGTCTTATGAAAATAATATTGAAGTCAAAAAATGACCCCATGGTAGTTAATGATGGTTTTATCCCTGGTAGTTAGAGGGTTAATAGAAGACCCAAGTTTCCTATAGAAAACCCAAGGTACCTTGCTGTCATTATTGAAATCGGTCTGTTGCGCGCTCTTCTTTACCTGATCGTGTGCTCATGACCTTTCTGAATTCTAGACCACTGATAATTTTGCAGAGATTGTCAGCAACTGAAAACAAAGTGGGCGTTTTCCTCTTATTTAATTTCACCTTGAATGTAATAGATAAAGCGTCTAGTCTAATAAAGCTCTCAAGGTGATTTGATGAAATTTGAATGTTTGATCTAATTCATGTCAAGCAGATATTATCAATTTAGTGATAAGTTCAAAGCAACTTCAACACTATCGTATTTTAATTAGGAACTAATTAAACAATGAGTGACTTTGACGCCTCATAAGTCTCGGAGTAGGATATATTATTTTTATTGATGGGATTAAGGGCGCTTCACACCGCAGAAATGATATTTCTTATCTTGATATTTTGTTTGGAGATCGGATATTCGAAAGTTATTGAGAAAGGTAAAAGGATGATAACTGTTTTTTTTGATATAATTTATCATAATTGATTTATCAATCATCTCAACTATATAGTATTTATATCTTAGGTTTCCAGGTTCGAAAACTGTTAGCTTCAAGTTGTGCTCAAAATATCAAATCGGTAGCAATGTGGTCTCTTGAAGTTGTTGGACTTCCTCAGTTTATCTGCAACATCGAGTGATTCTAAAATTGTACAATACTGAGTGATTATTATCTTCCATCGTATATTCTACTTCACTTTCTTCGGATTCGTTGCTGATAATATAGTTTTCTTTACTCTCTGCTGCCTCCCGTTCAAAAATTTCTGCAATTTCTGCAGCAGTAAGTTTGCGGCGTACGGAACTGATCATCATGGAAGACTGCATAAAACTGTTGTTAGAAGTACTATGAGTCATTTGAGAGTCGTCCTATGACATTGATTTTCTTTCCAATGAAGCTCCAAAGTTTGTAGATTTCTATGTTATGTTTGTTCCAATGTAGCCATAGAAATTAATAATACCATAGAAAGTCCTAGAATGACTGTAGTCATCTACTTCTATGACTGTAGCCAAATCACATGGCCCTCTGATCTATACTGTAGAACATATACATGTAGTCTTTAAACTGAGGTCAAAATTACCTCAATGTACTAAGTAAGTATATGACATTTAATCATTTAAAACAGAAGACATTGAAAAAGAAATGCCACCTGTCACTACTAGCCAAAATAAAGATTGCAAAAGTCAGTGAAGCTTAAAGAATAGCTTATAATTATAATGACCGTAAACGAAGGACGAAAATGTTACTGAGGTCAAAAGTACCTCAGTGTTTGTTCTAAAAAGAAGTGTTTGACCTCCTGTTTGTTGATCTTCCTCCACTTACCTTGCCAAATTTTCACCGTAGGCTTTGTCAAGGTAAATCAAGGTAATCTAATCACAAATAGATTTGAGTAGTTATTCAAAATTCTAAAATTTACATGTCATGTAGACTGCATATATCATGGACACCTAGATACATAATAATTTTCCTTTCAAATTGACTTTATGCTGACTCTTGCGTACATGTTGTCACACAACTAGCAATTGTCAATTTCAATGGAAAATTATTCGACCAATTCACCATAATCGTACGTAAGAAAAGCTACTGAAGCTACTTAAAGACGTCTGTCTACAAAGGATGAGAGATGCCTGATTCTATGTTTTAGATGTCAGATCCAATGACTTACTAGGTAGGCCCACATGTTTTTTATTACTTAACCAATATGTTGACATTAATTTGTACACATACTTGCTGCAAATTGCTTTGCCTTGGTGCTTTATGCACTTATGGGAACAATAAAATAAGAATTATCATTATCATTTGTATCATAATTGCCTGATGTATTTTTCATGAGTAGCTAAGTCTAAGCTTTCTACGCATGATAGTTTCCTATTTCTTTTTTACTTTTCTAGGGGCTTTATGCAATGTTTTCATCTTAAAACATTGTATACAAATGAGACTGCATGTAAGTTTTTGAACTTTTATTTATTACTTAAATCTATGTATGCTGTCCATTTTATCATTGACCTTAACAAAGTCAACGGCGAAAATATAGCAAAACAACATCTTGATTTTTGATTTGATGGGCTGCTAGGCGAAACACCAACTTTTTAAAACATGTAGCTCTGCAATGACTAGCAAGCTACAAATATTCATAAGGCAGATATTTCTGAACTCTTTCTTGCGATGTTGCTCAGACCGATGTTGACGCAATCCGAGGGCTGAAAACGTAGATTGTGTACTCGAGAACAGTGCGTAATGAAGTTTTGCAAGTCTATCGTTCATGTCCATACCTCACCTCGGTCATTTGTATCGACCTTAGGCATTGATACATCAGTTTCCGAAGAGAATTTTTTGTCGAATCCTATTGTGCAACATGGCACACAGCAGCTGTATATCAATCCAAGATCGGAAATACAGAGCACACTAACCCATTGAAACAAACGAAGAGGCTGAAGGATTGCCGAAAGACGGCTTGATTGGTGTATCGTAGATAAAGGCATGCAGTCTCGTGCAAAAACACAGCTGCTTGTACGTTTCCCCTATTATATCAATGGACAATGGCAGGTTGTCTTGACAACGCCCTCATCGGGTCACCAAGGCATGCAGCGGAGGTGTCGAGTCATACTCGATCGGTCGATATTGCAATCATAGCACACGCATGCAGGGACTGGTAAAAAACATCTTACAACCCTAGTATCTTTGTTGCAATCGACCGCCTATTTATGCAAAAAGACTAAGTGCGCCGAGTGTCAGTTTCGCCTCCTGTAGCAATTTAGATCTCCTTGGGTTGAACGATATCTTCATATGCTAGAGATGGCACATAGAAATTTGCTTGGGAGCAAGAGCAACTTAGAAACAGCTGCCACTGATTAGTAAGTAGTATTGATCAGTAAATTGATATTAGTATTTATAAGTGCTAAGTTTCTTATGTCAGGCAGTTTAATATTTCAATTTAAAATTTTATACACGTACGCATGATATAAGCCTAATGCGCATGCACGTGCCTAAAGTTGTAATTGCCTAAAAATTGTATATTTAGGGTTACTTGCAACTTCATCCCTGTGTAAAATGTACGGCAGATCTTCCTTTTTGAATTTGATCCTAGGCCTAATAAATACTAGTTGACTTCCTAAATAAACATTTTGCTTATACGCCTAGGTAATCGTAAAATATTACGTCCGTATGAAGCAGTGCATGTTAGATTAATTGCAGGCTTGGGTAAAGATAATGTAATATTTACTGACTTAATTGCATTTCCACTTTCTATGGGCCTGGTGTTGTCCAGCAATTGAATCAGCTGTTATTCGTGAATTAGCCTGGAAACCTCCTATCGCGTTTTCATTGAGGCATCGATTTTTATCACGTGATCAGCGTCAGCTCAGCGTCAATTATTCACGTTCTCGTCACGTCAGTCAAACAACTACACTGTCTTTGATATTGCCATCTTTGTATGCTGCATTCGTATGTAACTTAGTGAACGCTTGAGTTGAGCTCTCGAATAGATCATTACGAAAAGGAGATCGCTATTGATGACATATGGTATAAGGTTTCCATAAATGTGATCGAACGAAGTAATGACCATGTTTCTGCAGTTAACTATGGAAGTTAATTTGAGAGACAGACGTAAATTGAATGTGATAATTTTAGGCATCGATGAGCGGAGAATTCAGTTTAGCAACATCAAGCTGATGTAGAGAAGTGTTGAGAGATTTTTCCAGAAATGAATTTAAATGATGTCGTGATGTCCCAAACCAAACGCATTGGTAAGAACCGTGACGATAATGACGGCACCTAGAAATATTCATTTGTAATAGTGCTCCGTACAAATATAGTGATTAATTAATTGACTAAATATAGTGATCAATTAATTGACTGATTGATAATAAAAGAACCCTCGTGAAAACTTGCAAATCACTATCAGAAAAGGATACTATTTTACGATCTTCGCGTTCTCTTCGTCAATCAAGGCTTCCTGATCCCAAATGATTATTTTCTACGAGATTCCTGTAGACCAGTTCTTGTAGTATTATGGAACCTTTTGCTAAACGAATTTTCCTCTATATCCGGTAGAAATTTCGTTAAGGATTTTAAAGGTCATGTCTTGCAGGATTTTCTGTGGTATTATCCGAATAAAATCCTGAACGATTCTGGATTTATGATCATTTACGATTAATAAGGACTTCTTATGCATTTATTAGATAATTATCTACATGTATACATGTACGTCCTAATTATCATGGTACTTGAGGATTATTTCAGAGAGAAATATTCTTCTTCAAATAATTTTCTACATATTTTCAAAGAAAATGACATTTTTAAATGACATCTCTTTCCCTGTGGTCAATATCACAATTTTTTGGATTTCCCGAAAACCTATTTCCCATGTGCTTTAATGATCGGGATAAATAAAACAATCAAGTACTCATATGTCACCATAATATTTTTGTTCGGTAGTTATTGACACAGCAGCATTTTTTTCCTCTTGCAATTTTTTTTACATTTGTTTCTTCACCACTTTGCTCTCCATGTGACGTCGTTGTTTGGCAGCGTCTGAAATATAGAAGTGAGACTATTAAAGTACCGCAACTCTTTTTATAATTCACATAATGTTCCAGGATGCATGCAAAACCACAGCATGCGCATGCCTACCATATAGCCTATATAATTTCTTGCATAATATCTTGCACTTCATGAAATCGAAATGAATTTGTTTTTTCCTTAATATGAACATGCTGTCAGCAATGCTATTAAGGAGACTGATTGGTTGTAAATAGTACTTGCGTGATGCGATTATTACAATTTCTGCTATACAGTAAAAGTCTGAATGACCAGGTGCCTTTTTGTTCATTTTTTGTACTTCCGCTTCAATATCATAAGTGCAATTTGTTGACATCGATAGCATTGTTTTGTTTTAGAAGTAGCTATGATTAAAGTGCGAACATTTCCTCACGTTTTCAGCAAAGACAGTATATTTAGATACTATGCTTGGTCTTCAGTAAGGTGCTAAATCATAGAAAAATTTAAGTTAATAAGCACATTATCGAATCATTAAATTTCAAGGTGAAAGCATCAATAAACAGATTAGTGGACTTGGTTTTTGAATATTCCGATGCAGTGTTAATCATCATCATCATCATCATCATCATCACTAAAGTTGTGTTTATTACATCTCAAACGAAATGGTGATTCGTTTATTCAATATACTCTTTTTCAAATGTGACACGAGAAACAATAGAGAATTCAGTTTGGTTTTCGGGTAGTTTATGACATTAATTAATTTGAATTTTGACAGTTTCAATGTAATGACAGATGCCAATAATAGAGAAAGAGAGAGAGAGAGAGATGTTTATTGATAAGCAAAATGAAAATCAGAAAAACCCAAGTCAATGCAACATTTCAGTATTTCACAAATTATGTAGTCTGCAAAAATGTTAATCACAAAAAGTAGACGACTGCAGGATGCTCATTGCCGGAAAAAATGAATTGCGCCGGATTGAAGTTCGACAGAACGGGACCGAAAGCCGACCACTTGGTAGATTATGCGGGATTAAGAGTCTGATGGTAGTTTCGGAATTTTGGATCCGTTCAAAAAGCCTCAAGGCTGCCGATTTCCTCCTCGTATCAAGATCAATCGCGACACCACAATCTATGATTTTTAAACAAAGGTTCTGAATAGCTTGAAGTCTATTTGAATCATTTTTTGATAAGCCTGTAAAGGCAGGGCATGCATAGTCTATTAATGAACGAATTAAAACGTTGAAAATATGAATAAACTGGTCAGGAGTGGTGAGGGCTCTGATCCGGCGCAAAATGTATAATCGCTGCGCACACTTGCTTTCAATGTGGTCTATGTGAAGTTTCCAACTCAAAGTATCACTGAGAAATACACCTAAGAAAAGCACCCTCTCCTAAAAGTCAACGTCAGAAATGAAAGTCTGTATATCAAAAGTGTCTCTAAGATTCCCACGATAATGAATAAATCCCGTTGTTTTTGAAGAATTCAATGTCAACTCGGAAAGTTCACCCCCACTCGGAGATGTTTCTGATCTCAGCTATCACACTTGAAATGTCATAGTGAGCAAAAGACTTTCTAATGCCAGCTGCAATACAGACATAATCAACATATTTTATCAAGCAAGAAGATTGACTGAGCGGCTTCAAGGAAGACATGTAGATTCTAAAAAGGCAAGGCCCGATCAGAGAACCTTGTGGAACGCCACTGGTAATTAGTCTCAAGTCACTTCTCATGTTATTCAATCGGATTCTCTGATGTCGATTGTACAGATAATCGGACATTAATGCAAGAAACCCATTTGGGAAACGGAGCTGTCGAAGTTGAAATTAACAGAATAGCATGTGATATGCGATCAAAAGCCTTGGCAAAATCAAAGCCAATAAAAACTGCGGCTCCAATGCTCGGATTATCAGCTAGAGAAGTCAGTTGATCATGGGCTGTAATTATCGCATCGGTAGTGGAAGAATGCTTTCGAACTCCGTATTGATGTTCGCCTAAGCACTCTGTAAGCTGGGATAGTAGGTCTCTAATGATGAGCTTTTCAGCATTTTTTTCTGGGACAGGAAGAAGACTTATCGGACGCGTATTCGAAATCGAAGGATCTTGTGATGCTTTGAGTACGGGACAATGTCTGCTGTCCTCCACAGAGAGGGAAATCGCCGCTGTAGAAAGCATTGTAAAATCAAGTCATGTACCGGCTCAGCAAGTATTATCGCGCTGTTTTTATGTAAAATTGTAGGAATTCCGTCGCTACCTGTTGCTTTTGCAGGAAGTAGGGACAACATGTGCCAAACATCTTCGACTCCAAACATCGGCAACCAACCGTCGTCTTCCAAGGTTTCCAAATCAGGAGGCGTCGATTGAGAGTTCATGCGATTACAAAAGAAATCATTGATATTGTTGAGCTGATCAACCGGTGACATCGAACCCTTGAGAAAGATACTCATCTCGTTTCTCGAGTTTCCACGATCCGTTCGTATAAATGACCATAGTCCCTTTACAGATGCAGATTTCTTCACAAAATATGTGTGTTTTGCTCTAAATATCTCTTTTCTCACTTTCTCTTTCATGATGTTGTACATACTCCAATTACGAGTGCGGAATTGGCACATTGGTGAGGAATGTCGTTTGTTTGCCTGGTTGATCTATCATTGACAGATGTCTGTGTAAAGTGATATAACTCTTGTAATATACGTCATGGTCATTCAGTTACGATTTTCAGAAATGTATCTCTGCTTTCCCGAGTTGTAATGCACGTGTTTCTTCTTTTTCCTTTCTTGTCCTCTTCATTGATGGTGGAGGAATGGGGATTCCTTTTCCAAATCACTGACTGCACTAGGTGACATGCCACGCTCAATCATGCACATTTCACGCGTGAACCACGCGTGACCCCAAACATCCGTGGCTATGCGCGCATGCGGGATATTGCTGCAATATAAGTTATATAAGTTAGTATAGTTGGCTTTCCTGTTATATAGACTTTGCGTCTCATGTGTCTGCATGTATCAGAGGCTAAACAATGTGATAGGGCCTCAATTTCATGCTCAGGGAAGACAGAACATGCTTATCGGTTCATCTTAGTGGTTCAAGCGGCAGCGCAGACAACCGTAGATGACGCGCAAACTATAAACGCTCGCCCGTGCGTATTCATAAACATTTCCCATGTTTTAACAGCATCAGATCAAGTGATTTCTGACTCTTGGTGCAGCGCGTATGTACGCGAGTAGAAGAATAGAATGTCCTTAACCACGGATGTTTGGGGTGTTCCGTAATAACGCGTGAATCTCCCGCACCCTACTGTGCATCAATGTCTTCTCTTTTCACCTGCTTACCACGTATGTCACTCTACATTCACTTTGAAGGATTAACAACTGGTACGGTCAATTTCTTTGTTTGTGATAAACATGCTTAATCACTGTTGCATCCGCAACAAATTAGTTTCCATGATAGAATATGTGGTGCTTTCCGGCCACCACCTCTCGTTGTCAAAATGTTCACATGTAGAGGTAATCAAAAAGGATGACGAATTCTCTATTTAGTGTTAAATCACCAAATTGTGATGCGAAATCTCTTTGTGACAAAATTTGCTTGTGGAGATCAAGTCGATGACCAGCGAATTTATCTGTCAATGATCGAATTTAGCGTTTTCGTGAAACGTTTCATGTGAACAGTATCAAGGATATTAGCTGCAAGGGTCATCAATGAAATTCAAATGGCAATAAAATGAATAATTCAAAATGCATTGCAACATATCAAAAAATTGAATTGCTACTTTGATAAATTTCAAAATTCCTGATTTGCTTGAAAAATGAGATTGCACCATTATAGAACACATCGTTAATGTTCGAAGATGTACACTGTAAATCGCTGGATACGAAAATTACATACAAACATATACCAAAATCACATACAATTTGAAACTAGCATCCAATACGAGATTCTTGTATGATTACAGAGATCTGGTATATTTTTCATACGACATCTCACTTACTTTCGTATTTGATTGGTATGTAGCGATGCGAGCTATTTTATCTGTGATTGGCTCTTTTACACTGAAATGCGAGTTGTTGGTATGTTTTATATACGAGACTCGATGTAGATTGGTCCTCATTCTCATGTGTTTCGTATGAATAGCATTAAGTCACATGGCAAAAATAAGTAATATTACATACTACAGATTGTTTCATAAAAAATGGATCACCCTTAAACATCGCCTTAACTTCAACTTTGTCTAACTCCACCAAACTTGAACGAATTTCTCTGAAATTTGGAAGATATGTCAGTTGTGCTTACTAATATCATTGTTGGAAATTTCAAGCATGAATATTGAGTTGTTTTCCTGCTATAGATAAAAAAGTAGCAGATAATTTGATCTTCATTTATCAATGTTACACAAAATCATACCTCACTCTTGTAAAATTACATTTGTTTCCTTTGTTATGTAATATGTTGTTCTACAAGGCAAAAGCTATCAAGCAAAACAAAAATAAAGAAAATCGGTCAATCAGAGCCAGTATAGCACCATTATTCATCAACAATAATGTAACTGCTACATGTGATTAACTGGACTTCATGTTCCATAGCTTCCAGACTTCGTTGCGGTGGTGTTGGCAGACCTCCTGATTGCTTTCAGCTAGAAATCTATCTCTTACCGGTTGAAAACAATACAAAGCACAAATGAACAATAACGAGATCGCATTCACAAAAGGCAAAGTGTCAGCCTTGCTAGAACTAGAGTTTTCTTTGCGAGCTACAAGCAAGCGACTAAATGTCCCTTACACGAATGTGCATCGATGGCATAATGATGATTTTCGACTCTGTCGTAAAGAGGGCTCTGGCCGTCCGCGCAAAACATCCAAACGTAGAGACCGCCTAATTTTGAGATTTGTTAAAGTTGATCCAAGTCTCTCGTTAACTGAGATGGCTGCACTAGACTCGCCTATTTCTAAGTCCACTATTCGTAGAAGACTTATTGAGTCGAATTTCAAGAGCTGCAAGAGGCCCTCTCAGATCGAATTATATCAGATCAGCATACAAAAAGACGTCTCAGATGGGCAATGAGTCATTGTCACTGGCGAAATCAATGGGATCGGGTTGTCTGGTCTGATGAGGCATCAGTCCGTCTGAAGGATAGTGATGGTCGGTTGAGATTATGGATAAAATCTGATCAGGAAATTCCGAGACATTTACATCGTCCCCTGGTACAAGGTGGTGCGACTCTACTGATTTGGGCTGGTATTTGGACCAATGGCCGCTCTGAACTTCACATACAGCAAGGAACCATGAATTCTGAACGCTACGTGAATGTTTTAGGAATGAACATTGGCCAAATGACAGATCAACTTGGTGATCCATCGACTTGGTTATTTATGGATGATAATGCTACGTGTCACAGGAGTAGTAGAGTCAACTTATGCAAGTCTCAATTAGGGCTTAGGACATTATCTTGGCCAGCTCGTTCTCCTGATCTGAATCCCATAGAAAATGTATGGAGTATTCTAAAACGTAACGTTCGTCGTTCACTTCTACCTACAGATGGCGTATCACAACTTACGTCACTGTTAAAAAGAGAGTGGAGAAAGTTAGATCAGTCAAAAATCAACGATATCGTCGAATCAATGCCTAGACGAATTGGTAATGTCATTGTCAATTAGGGTAGGCCCACAAAATATCAGCTTCTTAAGAACCGTTACTGTATCATAGCTTATCACATTATATAAGGACATTTAAATATATTAGGGACATGAAATAACATGAAAAATGCTTTCTGTATCATACTTATGTTTTATTTAGTCAAATTTTAGGATGATCCACTTTTTATGAAACGGACTGTAGAACAACAAAATTAAATAACAAGGGAAGCAAATGTAATTTTACAAGAGTGAGGTATGATTTTGTGTAACATTGCTAAATGAAGATCAAATTATCTACTACTTTTTTATCTATAACAGGAAAACAACTCAATATTCATGCTTGAAATTTCCAACAATGATATTAGTAAGCACAACTGACATATCTTCCAAATTTCAGAGAAATTCGTTCAAGTTTGGTGGAGTTAGACAAAGTTGAAGTTAAGGCGATGTTTAAGGGTGATCCATTTTTTATGAAACAATATGTACTTACAAATAACTTTTTTCCAGTAACACCAGTTGTGAATATTTCTTTGCGAAAGTGTGGTATTCAACTAGATTGTGAAATTAAAGCCGCTTATCATCTTTGCTAAGTGT
>CAJQUW010009979.1:0-104211 GCA_907163375.1 Prostheceraeus crozeri
GACTATCGTGGCTTAACAGCCGTGTACATAGTGCGATATATAATGTTCTAAACATCGAGAGTTTTTAATTACTGGAAGATGTAACTTAAATTCATACATCGAAAACAAGAAGGTAAAATAATGACGCAATTGTTTATCATTTTCAAGTAAAACCGGAATCCATGAAAAATAATAGCAAGAAATAGAAGTTATTCTCTGCATGTTTATGTTACTGTTGGACTTGAATGAACAACCATTTCTCATGTTGCAGCTTAATAGGTAATGGATAAGCTTGTGGGTCATTCTCAAAAAAAGGTCGAATTTGATGTCCCCTAAATGTACTTCCACTTTATGACTGTAAAAATGAAGATTCTCTGATAAAAGAGTTTTTGCAACTAGTTTTCAATATCAGTTTTACGCTACAAGTCCTCGAATAAATTTGAATCAAAATGAAAACCGTGTATTTATAGATATATCACATGAATCGTCTGAAAATCACACGAAATTCATGTCCCCTGATCGGAGTACTACATTCACAGAAACATTTTTTCAAAGTTAAGGTCAATCATTGAACACTTGACTCCTACAGCAGTTTGCTAGATGCTCCAAAGTTTATAGAAAATGACGTTATGAGGTCACAGGTTGAAATTTCTATCCACAGCGATTTCCTTTATAACTATCCCTCAATCAATGTCAGTACCGTCACGAAATATTCGCCGAAGCCATTTGAGACAATATTTTATGTTTGTGATTCACTATTGTCAGTGTCAATTGGCTTATGTCATTCGTGGACCTTTTAGAGGAATAATTTCCTTGGATTGAGCGAAAGCGAGCAATGCAATTGCAAATACTTCCTGAAAATGGTAGCGTGACTTTTCAAATTGTCAGTACCGTTCACAATTTTCCTTTCTGACGAAAGAAACGCGTGATTACAGGCTTTCTCAGACATTTTTGCCTCACTTTCATGTATGAATTTCTGTCATCATTGCAGAAAATTCATTGCTTTTGAGGCCGTACTGACCGTGACTTTTGAAATTACAGTCATACTACCAATTTTCTACCAATTCGATCTTATATTCTGATCTGCTCGCGTTCAGTAACTTATCCTCATCGACGAAACTTTCTACTGATTGTGTGTGTTCGATCCCAAATTCGACGTATCAACAGAGTTCACTTCAACGTACCGGTTTGTTGGAACAACCACTCCAAGTCCAAGTGGCAGAGACGAATGGTAAAATGTCGTACTCTTCATTCTGCAAATTGCGTCCATTTTGGGTACTACAGCCAAAGCTATCTGATCGGGATACATGTCGTTGTGTGAAACATGATAACATCGCATTTATGGCGCAAAGACTAAAGGAACTCAAAGTGATAAGCAGCGACGATCCTGAGAAGGTCATCGAAGAAACTGTCTGCAACTCGAACTCGAAAAATTGTATGTACGGTAATTGTGATAACTGCAAAAGCAGAAGTATCAATCACAATGTTTCTAACTTATCGATTTCAACTTGGATACATTCATGGGAAAATTCCAAGGAAAAGAATATGCAAACATCAAAGAAAACAGTTCGTGTTCGTCAGACTTTAACACTGGATGATCTAGTGAAAAAGTTTACAGAATGTCTGAAGTCATTTCGGAAGCATGTCTATAACATTCGTCATCAATTTCTTGAGATCCATCGACTGAAATCTAGCTTAAAACAAAATGAATGCATATTACACATCGATTTTTCAGAAAACTGGAACACCAAGTATCATTCAGAGATTCAAGCCTGCAATTTTGGTGCTTGCAATGATCAAATAACGCTACACACCGGAGTATTGTATACTTCTGGAAAAACAACGGCATTTGCAAGTTTGTCTGACTGTCGAAAGTATGATGCAGCAGCTGTTTGGGCTCATATGAAGCCTGTTTTCGATTGGATTAAGGATGAAATTCCTTTAGTGAGGTCGATTCATGTTGTCTCCAATGGACCTAGCAGTCAGTATAAAAATCGCTATAACTTTTTTTTATTGTCTCATATGACATTTGAGCATGGATTTAGTGAACTAGAGTGGTCATTCACAGAATCAGGACACGGCAAAAGTGCAGCTGATGGCGTAGGTGGCAGCTTGAAAAGGTGTGCTGATCGACTGGTTGCCCAAGGTATTGATATTCTCAAAGCTGAAGCCCTATACCAGGCTCTGCTTGGACAAGGAACTTCTGTGAAATTGTTTCTGGTCCCCGAAGCTGATGTATCGCTTGTCTCGGATATTCTGCGAAAAAATGCATCCTTACTTGAGCGTAGTGTAAAAGGAACTTCAAGTTTCCATCAAGTATTGTGTCTAAACAGACATTCAATCATTTGCAGGGAATTGAGCTGTCATCATTGCACTAACCAAAAAACAATGCAACTGTCACAACAGCAAATACCACACATTCTGTAAAATAAAACGTTGTAATAAAGTTAAAGGTAAACGGAATGATAATCAGAGCCTGAAGAAAAACACGCAAAAGTTTGTGCAGGATATTCCAGCTCTACTTCCTGGTATTGTTTTGTCTGTGGAGAAGACACTATTGAGGATATGGTAAGATGCACCAGCTGCGAGGAATGGGCACACACCATGTGTGTCGGAGAAATTTCAGATGACTTTCTTGACTGTGCTGCAATAAGTACTTTCCCTAATCTTGTGGTGACTCTTTAAATTGGAAGATTTGATTGGGGGCTGAATTTCGTTTTGAATATTCGTTTTTTGATAAAATAACGGTTCTCATTTTAATACACCGAACATGCTGTAAAACTGCTTACATGGTAATAGACCGATGTTATTCATAGACATTATAGAGTGTATTATGTCTTTATTTAGTACTTATTGATGATAACAGCAGGTTTCTGGCAGCAACCGTCACGACGGTCAGTACCGTCACATGGCTGTCAGTACCGTTACGTTGCTGTCAGTACCGTCACGCAATCAATTATGGACGTGAAGCACTCAATAAATTGTTTCTTCATAGGTAATTGTCTATATTGTGAAAACACTTCATAAAATGGTGCTGCACCAGAAAAATCATCCTCAAAACGTTATCTTATTCACATGTTTGCACGAAGTTTTTGATGTCAAAGATAGAGAATTTTGAAAAATCGGTTAATTTATCAATAAATCAAAAAGTCAGGATCACTGATATCATCCACTACATTTATATTTCATTTTGTGTGAGGCAGAAAATAGTTTCCTATGAAAAAAATCGTACTTTATTTCTTTTCATGCCATTTAAATGGGACTCCTACTACGTGACGGTACTGACATTCTATTGAGTTATCTATCAATATCAGCAAATCCTGTGAAAAAAATTGGAAATGGTATGATGTGCAATCATCGAATTTGCAAAATTTGGAGCATTATTTACCTTCTGGCAAATTATAGCAGTAAAATAAGAAGGTTGAAAAAAAAATTACTTTTTTTTCGAATTCGACATTTTTGTGAGAATGACCCTTGTAGTTACCTGCATAATATGTAGTTTAATACATGTATATACTAGAAAAATTCTAATTCATAAAACTGATAGGGCCTATACTTCATGTTCAAGATATTGCCAAGGAATTTTAACGAGAGCTTTGGGTGGTCCAACTCAATGCGACTGCATATTGTAGTGCATTTGATCACAGCATTGGAATTTTACAACAAAGAAACATTGAAACAAAAAAAACCGACCACCGACTAAATTCAATCGATTCTCATGCCTTCCAATCTTGTCGCACATGAACGCCATACATCATTCGAAAGCTCACATTCTCAGCTTTCAAATAAGCTACCATGAACTTCTATTCGTTGAAGTGCCTTCTGACCAAAGATCAAAACGTAAATATCGCTCAATTTACAAATCGTAATTTTTCTATATGAAAATTTATGAGTATGATGATGAATCAAACAGGGGTAGAGAGAGAGAGAGAGAGCATTTTCTCAGCCTTTTCTTTTGATGTATAGCTAATCGAAATCGATGTAGCTGTAGAGGGATGTCGCAAACCTATCACAAAATCATGGTGATGAAAAGCCACTGGAAACATCATATTCTTTATTTTTCGTTAAAGTCTTCCGTGGGTGGTCTCATTAGAATCCTTACGACACAAGAAGTAAGAATATGTGAGTGTAATTCAAACCAGTTCAGTAGTTCTTCAAAATTTTTCTCATGTTAACTAAAGTACCCAAACACCGCTGTTTTTTATGAACATCTCTGTAGTTATGGATGTATGACTGCATCATCCGCGCATGATAATTGTATTGATGTTTTAATGTTTCAACGCTGTGATCAAGTACATTACGAAATACAGTTAATATAAAGTAAATACAATAGGGCCTATACAGTTGCATTGAATTGGACCACCCGAAACTCTCATTAAAATTCCTTGGTATTATCTTGTACATGAAGTATATTAGTTTTATTATTAGAATTTTTCTGTTCTCTCTACAGTATAGTATCATGACTGGGAACCTCGAAGGGCATCCAGATCTTAAAATTTGTATCAGTATATGCATGTCATGATTTAAATGTCTGTCACATCCTTGAACCTTGAAGATCGGAATATAACGGTAAAAAGTAAAATATGTTCAACCGCATATTACTTTATTTGCCAAGCCTTACTTTCAAGAGGTTTATTTCGATTATTCGTAATGAATTTTAAGTTGAAACAATTGATCGTATTACCGATTTCTAGTGTTGGAAGTATCATGCATGTACGAAACGTGAATGATAAAAGCATTTTACCAATTATCTGCCCAATTTTTATTTGAATTTTCATTTTCAGATACGGTTGTTCAACATGCTTGATAAAAGGAACGTATGATCAGGATGTACGAAAAATGGTTTTCCCTTTTGAGAGGAATCTGCGACTTCGAACCTTCGATTCGCATCGACGTCATCAGCGAAAGGGAACGATTAAAGCCCCAGTTTATGGGGTTAAAGGTAGAACACCTTTGTCGCAACTATTAATGTTACCAATTCAAGTACCGTATGATATCATGCATCTGGTATACCTTGGCATTGCTCGAAAACTTCTTACCACGATTTTAGAGAAAAAACTTGTCAACGTAAGCGTTCTCTCATCATCAATTTCGATTATCAAAGTTCCACATTGGTTTAGACGAAGACCTCGTAATTTGCAAGAACTATGTTTGTGGAAAGCGCAGGAACACAAATTGTTTTTGTTGTACTATTCCCCGTTCTGTTTATTCAAACTTTATGAGGGGAAAAATAACTATGTGGAACATCAACTTCTTTGTCTTTATTCATGTCTCTCAGCATCGATTTATGCTTTATCGACAGAATTTGTTGACCCTCGGGTCATCCCACTTTGCAAAGAAATAATTTTTTTCTTCCAAAAATGGATGAGAATCACATTTGGTCCTGGAGTAGGAACAGGATCGTTGCACGCGATCTGTCATCTTCCGGCACAACTCGAAAATTTTGGTTCATTGCCTCATACTTCAGCAACATGTTTTGAAAATGTTAATAGGTTTTTGAAAAGGTCCGTTACTGGAAAGAAAGGTCAAGGCAAACAGATAGGGGAACGTTTCCTGCAAATGCATGGCATTGCGAAAACAAAGAAGGTGATTGGTATCGAAACTTTAAGATTTGAAAACCTAAATAACATGTTTGCTTCATCTTTGGAACGTTTTTCTGTCGATGTTTCGAACTGTTGCTTTGTCTCGAAAGTTCGAGTGAATGAAAATGTTTTCCATTCATATTCATATGGTAAAAACTTGCAGTGTGCCTCTTATTACGCTTTTCTAGACGAAGAACTGGAATTTGTAAAAATCAAATGTATCATTGTTCATGAAAACGAGGTAAAATGTCTTTGTCGTACTTATCGTTCCGAACAAGCTTGGTCTAAACTTGCTGACTTGCCAAATTGTATTACAGATGCAATGAATGCAATAAGCAACCATTTCCTTTTAGTTAAAGGACCATTGAAGTTACATTTTGTTGAAAAACTATCACGTCATGCAATTCTTGTAAAGCATGGTTCTAGTGGTTTTTATGGTGTTAAAGTCATAAATGATCATGAGCATGAATGATCGATTTTTGTGTCGTTAGTGACTTTCTGATATTGTTTAATATGTGAAGTGATTTATTCGTTCATAATATGATTTATTTCTAGTATTTCACTCTGGCATCAATAATTGTCAAGTATTGTTATCAAAATCATATTTCGAATTTGTTATAATCTAATACGCTGAATTGATGATGTCTTATGTTATATTTCCTGTGAATATATCAAATTTGTTTCGTGAACCTGTTAAGTTTTCATTTGCTCTAAGTTTTGAAAAAAATGCATTTGTAATGAAAGCTAAATTGGTCATTTGAATCTTAGTAAGCACCACAGCAGAACATACATAGCTTCATCAGCTCTACAATAAAACTTGTTTAAAACCGAACTGAACTTACTAAGCACCAGCATAAACCTAACTAGACTTAGTAAGCACCAATGCGCAACTTAAAAGACTTAATAAGCACCATCTTCAGCTACTTTCCAGTACTTGGCAGGTTATACTAAGTAAAGCAGGATGGTGCTTAGTAAGTTGGTAGTGATTTTTTCTCTCGGGAAGGTGCGTCACTATTAACAACAGCGAATCAATGAACAACGCCATGGAAGCGGGCCAGCTGAGGAAGGAGGTGGAAGCTGATGTGCTGCTCGTGGTTCTGCACTACTTACATACGTTTTACGTTTCGGAATTCAGGCGTGCGATAGCAGAAGGAGGAGAATGGCCGACAATGAAGGAGCACGAAGCTACTTGATGTTTGCGACATGAACGATAGCAAGCGTCGTCCATCATTATGGCAGAAAGCACTGGTCCACACGAGGTTTGTGAATTTATTATCGATGTCTGTAATTGTGTAGTGTAATTGTCATGTCGAAATTTGATATCAATTATATTTTTTAATTTCATGCAAGTCACTATCATATAATATATGATTATAGAGGCATAAGGCCATTGATTAGGGAAGCAACTTATTTTAGAGTGAAAGCACTGTCTGAGCACCATATTCACCGTACTTCTTCGTAATAACAAACGTAACAGAGGTAAACCTACTCAGAGCGGAACAAGTTGAATGAGAGCTCTTACAAAGTTTTCGCCTGGCGAAATCAGCATAATTCCACTAAGGCAATGATCCTACAACGTTCTTAATGTCGCTATTAAACAACTATTTGTTGAAATTGAATTTTATCTCTAGAGGTTCTTCATACTCCGCGGAAAGGATCGTTCGCGTTTCGGGAGATTAAGACTACATCGTAAAGGTTTATCCCAGCTGCAGCTGCAGTTACCCTGCTGTCACGAACTGCTGGCACGTTCTCACTGTACAGATCAGCCTGGGAGTCTAAACCAATGAAGGTCACGCTCAACATCATAAAATAGTAGGAAAGGAAAACCGGTAAATACGACAGGAAGGCTTTACGGGCGGGTGACACAGACATGCTGGAACTGCAAGCTGCTTCGGATTCACAGGCTGTAGAGATGGATGAGGAACTTGTGGTCATCGAACCTGCACATGCAAGATAGCCTACTTCATTCAGTGCGTAGATGCAAATTCCTCCAATGTCCCGTAGACATCTCCCTTCATGCCCTCCGGCTCTCCCTCCAGCTTATGATGAACATAAAACTTGGGTGAACATAATCTTGCACCACACACACTGTACATTGCACTTATGAATGCATGGTTATTATTATATTGCAGACATTGTGAACAAATTAGTCCTTGCCGAATCATTGATTCTTCGAGACAGGTGATAAAACGCCCCTGTCCAACCAGACATTCGACTTGATTGACCATTTCCCATTTTTCGCCGTGAAGCGAAACAGATGTAAATTGTGTCTAGTGGGTGCCAAAAATGAATTCACCTATATCAAATGCGGTAAATGCAACCTGTTTCTGTGTTTGAATAGGGGCTCTCATGAGGTTTTTTGTCAGAGTGGAGGGAAAGTACTTACTTAGTAGCATCATTTCTATAGAGTTGATCAATTAATCATATCAACCACGTCAGTCTCCTATCTACTTTCTGTTCACTCGCTGCACCTGCCAGTTATCCAGTCTGGCAGTCTATCATTGCGGTTCAAAGATGGTGGCGATCCATTCCAAGGTCATGACCACCAGATCAGTTGCAGATGCTGGAAGGGATCCAGTGGCGACCTTCAAGTCTCACTACTGCTAGTCACTCTCGGCCGAAGACAAACCGGTCGCGCTGCAGCGGAGTGGACGCTCTTGAATAAATTTCCATGCACACTCGTATGCGTCAGTTTCTGCGAGAAGTCTTTTCCATGCTTCTGCAATTTTTCAACTGACGGACACTAACTCATGATTACGACTCTCGCAAAAATTTACGCTGCATGATGTCCTCGACAGCATAACATGCACCGCAGGTACTCCGCCGATGTTGTGCAAGCTACTTTGTCGCCTGACTGTACTGAGAGGTTAACTGCTTTGAACAACGTCACCACGGGTGCTTTTCCGGACATGAAGCTGGCACATTGTTGGAATCACCTGCAATCCTGTCTCAGGAGATATTTTTCCTGAAAGGTACTCTCTCAGGATCTCCGATTCTACCGGGATCAATTAAAAGAGCTTCTGACGAGTATACGACGTATCGTTTGCCCAGCTACCTCAGCAAATGTCCAGGAAATGGAATTTCATTTTCACCTCCAATTTGGGTTGGGGGAGCCAATACGAGAACGCGCAGCTATCTTGGCCTTGGCTCGAATGGACTTCCCAAGATCTGACAGGTGCGTAACTATACCTTTTTCCATAGCTGTTGTCAAACTTTCCATAGTTGATGTCAATTTCTCATTCACGCAATGTTAACAAAGAATGCATTGAAATGAAGATATCTCTATCCATTGTTCCACAGTTGATGACAAAATTTGCATACTTGATGTCAATGTGCAGATATCTATGGTACTTGTGAAATCTAAATTTTCTCAGTGTGCAAGTCGCATTCTTGTTATATCTGTTGCATAAGGAAAGTCGATCTTTGCTGCAAGTCACTAATCATAATTTTCAAACCTGATAAATTCCAAGTTTTTTCCCGTTAATTGTTTTTCGAAGCAACGTGTCTAAACGACGAATACCTGATGTCAATCGCAATCGTTTGATAGACGCTTACATATCTGGCAAAGATTACATCGATTTGGCAGATTCACTTAATGTGAATCAACGATCAGCTTATCGAATAATTCGTCAATATAAGCAATCAGGCAAGCGTGAAGCTTCACAATCTGGGGGTGCTCCTCCACGAAAAATTTCTCCTGAAGTGGTTAATGAACTTATTTCGTTCATTGAAACGAAACCGACTGCCACGTTGGCAGAGATGAAAAACTACATGGTAACTACAGAGGAAAAACTACAGAGGTAAAAACTCCATGGAATATCTGTAGGTATCACGACGATCATGCGTCATCTCGATGGTGCTCTCATAACATTAAAGTTGACACGAGCGGTTCCATTCCAGTGGAACTCTGATCTTGTGAAGATAGAGCGCAGAGAATACGCTGAGTGGATGATGGGCGGTGGTGTTGAAAAGACACTAGTCTACACAGACGAGTGCGGTTTCAATCTGTGGACAGCCAGAACACAGGGACGATCTGCCCGCGGAACACGAGCGGTGAGAATGGTGGAGGGCCAGCGAGGTCTGAATTTGACTGTTTGTCTCGCTGTATCATCACAATATGGCCTCGTTCATTTCACCTTTATTGAGGGTGGAATGACAAAGGATGCATACTCATCCTTCATCAGTGAAGTTTCCTCATTATTGGAGGATGAGGAAATTGTGATTATTCAAGACAATGCCCCATCACATAAAGATGTCCCACATTTTAATGATAGCCATTCTGTTTTCTCTCTTCCGCGATATTCACCATTCTTAAATATAACTGAAAATGCCATTTCTTGCCTCAAAAGTGCAGTAGAGCGCCAACTATCTTCTCCGGACGTCCAAATATCTGTTTCAAACAACGATGTGGCTCGACAGCAGGGCATTACTCTGCAGAGACTTCGCCTGAATATTCTGAAAGACATCATTGAAAATAATTTCCATGTTATCACTCTAGCAAAATGTTCTCGATGGTTTGCGCATTCACTAACATATATGGATCGATGTCGTGAATTCGAAGATATTTTGAGTTAGCTTTTTGAATACAATAAATTCATTTTTGAAATGCTGCCTTCTTGTATGAGACTTTGAAACAGTATCCTACGAATAGGTCCGTACATAGAATGCTTTGATTAATTAGCAATCATTTTGATTGATAGTATGCTTTGTTTTGGTTAATTAGCAATCTTTTCAAAGAATAGAAAAGATGAATTTTCGATTTCTGCAAAAAGATACGTTGATGTCATTGCTTAGAAGTACCATAGATATCTGCACATTGACATCAAGTATGCAAATTTTGTCATTAACTGTGGAACAATGGATAGAGATATCTTCATTTCAATGCATTCTTTGTTAACATTGCGTGAATAAGAAATTGACATCAACTATGGAAAGTTTGACAACAGCTATGGAAAAAGGTATATTAACAGTGAATCAATGAACAACGCCATGGAAGCGGGTCAGCTAACAAAGGAGGTGGAAGCTGATGTGCTGCTCGTGGTTCTGCACTACTTACATACGTTTTACGTTTCGGAATTCAGGCGTGCGGTAGCAGAAGGAGGAGAATGGCCGACAATGAAGGAGCACGAAGCTACTTGATGTTTGCGACATGAACGATAGCAAGCGTCGTCCATCATTATGGCAGAAAGCACTGGCCTACACGAGCTTTGTGAATTTATTATCGATGTCTGTAATTGTGTAGTGTAATTGTCATGTCGAAATTTGATATCAATTATATCTTTTTATTTCATGCAAGTCACTATCATATAATATATGATTATAGAGACATAAGGCCATTGATTAGGGAAGCAATTTATTTTAGAGTGAAAGCACTGTCTGAGCACCATATTCACCGTACATCTTCGTAATAACAAACGTAACAGAGGTAAACCTACTCAGCGCGGAACAGCTTATCGCACATACGTCCTGATATCAAAAAAATCGCGGAAGGATATCAAGCCCATGCTTTACACACGCAGAATGACCATATAAAACTGAGGTAAGCGATAAATGATTTACAATATTTTATTTACATTAAATTTCACTTAACTATTTTTATTTTTATAGATCCATACTTTGGAAGACGATTATTTGCACAACAGAGATCGGAATGTGTATAAGCCAGTCGTTTCCTTATCAACAAGTTCCATTCGCCTGTCAACAAAGCATACGTACATTTTGTGTAATCGAACTTGCCTCTAAATCTGATAGTGATTTTCCATCATCCATTCTGTTGTATTTTGTTTTCCTTGGTCTGATGGTAGACTGAATGGCAGATGCTGACCTAATAAAGTCATTGACATTTTTTAATGATACTTTTATTCTAAAAAAGTACATGTAGGAGCGCCCGGGAGAGAATCATTTCGTTATGTGGTTAATGAAATGATTCGAAGCGAGTATATGATTGATATTTTTTACTAATTTTGACTATAAATTTAGCATACTGTATTGATTTTCCATGTGAAGTGCACCCGTACGTTTCTTAATTGGTCTCTGGTGCGCCGTCTAAAAGTTTGAGAAACACTGCCGTACACTGACTGATGATTGAAGAGAGAGAGATTTATTGTTCTAGCAAAGGAAAACAACAACCAACAGCTTTCCCCTAAAATTATGTTGAACAGCGCAATCATTTGTCATTTCAATTTACGCCTCGGTAAAATTTTGACAGTTCAATTTATGCCTACGTAAATTATTTTCAGAATCAGTTTTCAAAGTGAGTTTTGCAAATGCAAATGCATTCACAAAATTCATTAAACGTTTCCTCTCTCCGCATGAATTGATTAAAAGTACCTCCTATTGTGAATCCAGAACACATAAGGGTAACGACGATATACAAGACAGTTGTTATTTCAATTCATCTCATACCTTCTATTATTCATGATGAGCAAAAATTTGGGCGATCGTATTGAAACGACAAAAGGACAAATCGCAAAAAAGTGTGCTTGATCAACGAATTTGTAAAGAAGAAACACTTTATAAATACTGTGGATCTACAAAAAAGTTTGGAAAACTTTAGTGATATTGACTTTGATGATTTCTTGACGTCGTGTGAAATATCACAGCGAATTTTAAACGAAGTTAAAGACGCTGCTGCATTAGAACGCAAGCGAAGAACTTTACAAAATCAACATATTGTGAAGCGTGAAACGGCGAGAATGAAACGAACTCTTGATGAACGACTTGAAACGGATTATTATAATAAGACAATGAAAACAAGCCAAATTGTTTTAAATCTGCAACCAGGAACATCATCAACTTAAGATTTTTTTTCTTGTTTATTTTGAGAAGTTCATGAAGAAAATGGACGTCTGTCAAACAATGTAGATTAGAATTTGTGAATAATTATAATATAATCATTTCAAATCGATTAAGTAGTAAGGTATGGCACCATACCGCACCAGATTAAATTCAACCTCCCCTTCTAACTTCTCTTCTCCGGTAGGGAGGAGTCTCCATAAGAAAATTTTTATTATAAAATGTCTAACATCACCGAGTTCTTTAAACAATACGGTAAACAAACAACTACGAATTTCGACCTAAAGAAAATCGCTAATCAATTAGGAATAAAAAACTGTCACGTCCTAATGAGAGAGGAATTACAATTGATCAAAAATGTCGCTAATATGTATTTGTAATTTCATTTTATGAATTTAGGGAGTATCCTAATTTCATTTGTAATTCTCATTTCTCATTTTATGAATTTCGGGAGGACCCTATTTTCCATTAGTAATTTCATGTTATGAATTTCGGGAGGGTCCTATTTTGCATCAGTAATTTCATTTTATGAATTTCGGGAGGGTCCTATTTTGCATCAGTAATTTCATTTTATGGATTTCGGGAGGGTCCTATTTTGCATTAGTAATTTCATTTCATGAATTTCGGGAGGGTCCTATTTTGCATTAGTAATTTCATTTTATGAATTTCGGGAGGGTCCTATTTTGCATCAGTAATTTCATTTTATGAATTTCGGGAGGGTCCTATTTTGCATCAGTAATTTCATTTTCATTTTTTCATATAGGTATGATATCCGGTGCTAGCGAAGCGTTGCGCCGGATATCATACCCTATACTACTCAGGCTGTAGACATGGATGAGGAACTTGTTGTCATCGAACCTGCACATGCAAGATAGCCTACTTCATTCAGTGCGTAGATGCAAATTCCTCCGATGACCCGTAGACATCTCCCTTCATGCCCTCCGGCTCGCTTTCTAACCATGAATTATCGACGTGTTTCGAGAGAAGATAAAATTCGTCTCGTGCGAGCTTACAGAAACATGACTGATTATCAGTTTCTCGCAGATCAGCTCGGCATTAAGAGAGGAACAGATCGAAGAATTGTTTCCGACGTCATGAAAAGAGATGAAACGGAAGGCTTTCCTATCGCAACTGTAGGTGGGGCTCACAACGTCAAAGTCGATTACGAAATGCGTGAAACAGTAAGTGACATCATAGGAAGAAACCCGTCAGCAACTCTGCAAATGAACAATGACGAGTTGAGACAGATTTTGCCTGACAAACCAAGGATATGCACCAAACACATCCAAAGTGTGTAAAGAAATGCTCTTTACATTAAAATAAAACTGGAATGTGCTCCGGCTGACCGAAATCGCGAAGATGTAAAAGAGAGCAGAGACATCAGTACGCGTAGTGATTTTTGGAATACGCTATCGCCGTTCCCTTGATTGTTTACGTGGACGAATCCGGATTTAACATTTGAACTCAAAGGACCCGCGGTCGATCAAGAAGCAGAACGCGCAGTAAGAACAATCAATGGCCAAAAAGGACAGAATTGGACATTGATTCTGGCAGTTTCTCGTCAACATGAAGTGGAACACTTCAGCTTTCATGTCGGTGGAACATCTGCGGCTGTCTTCAAAGAATTCTTTGTTGCCTCGAGCAATGCTGTTGGATTAACCTCCTCAGTCCTTACGTCCATTATACTCTACAGTCTTTGTCGTCGAGATGCGTCACTTTAACAGAGCGCACGCCAGTCGAACGCAGCAGTGTGATTGGTCGAGATGTTGGCATCGTGTGATCAAGCATTCAGTCATTGTGCTGTTGATGGATGCAACAAGACGTCGAAGTACGAGAATTGCCGGTAAGTGTTAGATGAATGTTCTTTTGACAAACCAACAGGAGCATTCGTGGAGAATTTTTAGTACAATTCTTTTGTTGAGATCACCTGTAACCTAGTTCTGAAAGCAGATGTTCTTACAATGTCGTTGTAATCGATAAAAACGGCGTTTCTATTCATGTCCATTATAATGTACACTTGGACTGAGCGTAGAATAGATTCTACATATCTTCGAACACGATTGTCTATATGATAACCTCATCATTGCTACTATGACGTAATAGACATAGAACGTTATGGAGGTAGTATTGGTCTACGGTAGTGACAGATTTTCATTTGATATTTTACCCTGATACTTTATTACAATCTGTATTGCACCCTAAGATTACATGTACATGTATACAGATTTGCTGCTCATCGGATTATAATTGTTATTTGCATTTTTTCAGAGCGAACGCTGGCATTATTGGAGACCTCCGATATATCTGATCTCTCGGATGAAGATGTGTCGGACTTAGAAGAGGATATGGATAATTCTATATCGGATGAATCTACAGACTCGTCATCTTCTGAAGATGAGCTGGAGCTTCCTACCACTCCTGGCTGGAATAAATCTGAGTTCATTCCGAAGTACACGTTTGTTTCCGTGGGATCAGACGTACAGACTTCAGATCAACCTAGTGATAAAAATCCGGCGGATTACTTTGGAGCATACTTTACAAATGATCTTGCCGAAAAGATTGCTGATGCGACTAATCAGCACGCACTTCAAGTTGGAAATGCTTTTACACCAACAAATGGTGACGAGATAAAACGTTTTTTGGGCTCGTCATTTATCATGTCTATATGTGGCTATCCACGTTTACGGATGTACTATCAACGCAAGTACAAGACTCAGTTCAATATTTTGCCAAGAGACACAATGTATAAACTAAGGACCGCTCTTCATTTTGTCGATGATTTGACTGTTTCTTCTGATGCCAAGCAAATGGATAAGTTTTGGAAGGTAAGCCCAATCATTATCAATTTCAAAACTGCTGCCTTCAACACCACTCCGGAGAGCCATCTCTCAGTAGATGAACAGATGATCAGCTTCGAAGGTCGCTCTCAGATGAAGCAATACATCTCTGGTAAGCCTCATCATTGGGGCCTCAAAAACTTCGTCCTGTGCTCTCCATCTGTGCTCTTCATGATTTCCTTTTATACCAAGGGAGCACAACTTTCCATCGCACAATACCATCACTTGGTATTGGAGGTAACGTGGCCATGCTGAAGACGAGAGATTTGAATCCTGAAAGGCATCATTCTGTCTATTTCGACCGATTTTTCACTTCAGTGAAATTGTTGGAAATGCTCGGTGAAAAGGGATATCATGGTACAAGCACATGTCGCCTCAATCGAATTCCGGTAGAGGCTTGCCATTTGCTCAAATCGGATAGAGAAATGACTAGGGAGCTTCGCGGTGAGAATGACCGAGTTTCCCGGTCAAATGACTCTAATGTGTCAGATGCATAATATAACTCCTGAATGGCTGGCGCTAGGGTGGGATGAGCAAGCATCACAGATAGATCCAGACACTGCAAGATACAAAATTGCTTCCTTCAACCGTCCAACAATTTGGCTACCCACCCTTGATTTAACCAACATGCCAGCAGCCGTACTGTTTTATTTGACCTCCTATTTTCAAGTCAAGAATAAAATGGAAGTGTTGCATACAATCCCAGAATGGAAGTACATCTGTCCAGGCACTTTCGTCAGCTCCCAGCATATTGTGTACCATTGGCCAAAATACGTACAAACTCAATTCAAGGCCACACCTGTAGAGTCAGGGACGTTGAATCCGCAGCTTCTACCGCCAGATCCAGACAACGTGAATGCAGCTGAACAACAGCTGGGTGCTGAGCCTGATGCTGGTGTTGTAGAGCCAGTGGTCATGTCATTTACAAAATGGTGCGACAAGAGAACTATCGTTCTCGCTTCCACAACGCACTCGGTCGAACCAACTGACATTGTAAGGCGATGGAATAAAGCCAGTTAAGTATTCACCGAGGTCAGCAGGCCTAATGTCGTTGCCCAGTACAATAGGTCAATGGGGGGAGTCGACATGTGTGATCGCATGTTGTCGTACTATCGATGCAAAATCCGAACCAAGAAATGGCCGATCGATTATTTTTCCACTTTATGGATTGATCGGTGGTCAATGCATTTCTGCAATACAAACTAGATCGTAGAAATTCTGATATGAATTATGATCTTCTATCATTCAAGCAATACCGTCTGTGCCAAAAGTCACGCAGTTTTTCATTTTGTCATCATATTGACAAAACTTGCTCAAATATCGAGACATTTATATTTATTTGATCAGATATGACCCGGGGTTTGTGAAAAGTGTAAAATTTGTTTCTTATTCATAGAAATTTTTCTTAAAATCAGAGCTAAACACATGTATTAGCTTTGATCACAGTAAAATTGCTGCAGCGTGCAATTGAAACAGCATCCATCCGGGGAATCACGCGATAGAAGCTCAAGATATCTATGCCATTAAGAGCAGAAGATCACGACAAAGGTTCGGAAAAATTGTGATTGATATTGAGGAATGGTGACTCAGCAAACTGAGCGAATGTTGCACATTTGATAAAGCTATGCGTGACTCATCAGCTGTGAACAGAACAATTGAACAGAATTTCAGAACATCGTTTTTTGAGTGTGGTTAGGTGAACATGGATTTACAGCAGAGAATCGAATGTGTCAAACTTTGTTATTCTAACAATTGTAGCGCAGCTGTAGCCTTAAGGGCTTACAAAACTGCACATGGACTTAGAGGTGATCCCTTTAGTGCCACAACAATTAGTCGTCTGATTAAAAGATTCGAAGATACAGGGTCAGTCCTTGACTTGCCAAAATCTGGGCGACCCAGTCTCACTGAAGATAGAAAAGATGAAGTATGCGAGACGTTGCAGAAAGATTACAGAAAGATTTACAGAAAGAAAACGTCTTTGGCGTGGCTTCCACAGCCCAGGTGTCTGCAGCAAGTGGCATCCCAAAACGAAGTGTGTGTCGCATCCTACGTGAAGAATTACAGTTCTATCTATACAAGCTGCAGCTAACTCAAATGATGAGTGAAGATGATCATCTTGAAAGAGTTCAATACGCACAATTCTTGTTGAACCGAATTGACATTTTGGACTCCATTATGTGGACCGATGAAGCCTACTTTTCCGTGAATGGGTATGTGCACCGAAAAAATTGTGTTATTTGGGGTGCAGAAACACCCAAATTGACTGTTCAGTCAGCACTCCACTCTCCACAGGTGCGTGTTTGGATTGGATTTACTACGAACACAATGCTTCCTCCTTACTTCTTCACTGGAACAGTGACAGGTGACAACTATCGCTACATGTTGGAGAACCACGCTTTTCCCGAACTGTGTCGTAGACATCTGATTAATCAGGTGATACTCCAGCAAGATAGCGCGCCGTCTCATTTCTCGAAAGCGGCTAGGGATTTCTTGTCCGCTGAACTACCCGATACACGGATAATATCTCGCGGATTTCCCCAAGCATGGCCGCCTCGCTCACCAGATTTATCACCTCTGGATTATTACCTGTGGGGTACAATGAAAAGTCGAGTGTTTCACAATTTCGTTCCAAACAACTTGAACCAATTGAAAGAACGAATCAAAGAAATCGCAAGAGGCATCGGTCAAGATGAGCTACAGCTTCCACATACACTAGAATGTGTTATTGATCAAGATGATGGACCATTTGAACATTTGTTATGATTCCTGATTTCTTAAATTTCTTGAAATAGCGTACGAGTCCGGGAGAGGAATTTCACTAAGTTGAGAAACTGACTACAGGTAGGTCGTTTCTATTGAAATCCGATATCAGAATTCTGACTTAGAAAATTTCATTGCTGATATCAGCTGAGGTGTCAGACTTATAGGTTAGTCAGTACAGCATGACTGACCATTTGATGATAGTAGGCCGAAATCTTCAAACGGCTATAACTATGCTAACTATATTCTATGCTTCTACACGTCCTTTAGACTTGATTCAAAAAAGGTTCGACAGCTCATGATGTGCTGCAGGTGACAGACTACTTATAAACGTTTTATAAGTAGTACTAAAATACTGAAAAATTCAAATTCGTGCTTAATGATGATGATTAAAGCTTGTGAATAAAAAGCAGTCGTTTATGAGTCTCTGTGACTTGGGACGCTTTCTCTTGTAAATAACTCCACCGGTTTTCATGTAAAAATCGGAGCCCGAATACCAACAGTGATATGACGCACGCTCTGTCCGCCAGAGGTTGAATTTGTGGGTCGAGGCCTTGGAGATGGGATAAGATCCCCCCTGAGTAAGGCATGTAACGGATTCAAGAGCCTAACGCCTAGACGACTGCTATCAAATATCTATCTGCTATCAATATCGCAATATATAATAAAGGGTACTTTATTTTTGTAATACCATTTATTACGGGGTGGCGCACAAAGATGCTTCCGCAATGAATAACGTAATGAAGTCAAAATTGCGGAACTCGAATAAATCTTTATTAAAAGTATCGCACAAATTTTCGGCCGAAGCCTTCATCAGGTGCATAAATTCTGAATAAACGGCTGGCATGTCAAAAGATCGTAGAACATTAGTCATACAGAGAGTGTCACGGTGTGGAATCGATATGGAATAGATATTGATACTGGCATTGTCACTGTCTGAAATACACATGAAGACACTGGCATTGTCACAGTGTGAAAGATAAAATAGAATGGTAAAATGCTGACAGGCAAGAACTGAATAAAACATTGTACAACGATGACAATATTTACAAAACCATATTAAATAAACTTAATCAAATATGAAAAAATATACACATAAATAAATCAATAGATAAATAAACAAAAAATTTTAAGATAAAAATGAAAAAAAAATTTAAATTTATAGGAAAATTATAGGAGGTCAAATACATGTGATGAGAGCATTTTAGGCATACTTTCCATCTGATAATCTCATTAATTAACCTCATTATCGTTTAGTGTAATGTGTAATCAATAAGGATCCAATCTTCTCTTCTCTTCATAGAGATCCGATCTTCTGATCTTCTGTTCCTTTCAGTTTTTAAAGAAACTGATTGTTCGATATCTCTACTTCCTAATTTGAAAATTCCGTTTCAAAGAATTTGATTATCCGATATCTCAACCTGGAAATTTGACAATGATTGGTTTGATTTCATGTCATCATTAATCGCTTAATTTCAAAGAGATTTGAATTTTTATCGCACTGCATTGTGATTATTGAATAAATATCATTTTGAAGTAAACTGGAGTTCGCTCTGTTGAATCCTATGATGACTGACTCGTCACCTTACAGTATACCTTTTCGTATTCAAGCAGCGGCATGGTTATACGAATCCGATCGTTCAAATAAAGCAATGCGGGAAGTAAAGGACAAGTTACGAAGGTCTTATGACGTGGAACCCCCGAGAGGAGAACAGATTCGAAAATGGATGGATAAACTTTTTGAAACAGGAAGTATTAATGACAGTGCAAGAATTGATCGTCCCAGCGAGCGAGGTGATTATGCTACAAATGTCGAGGCCTCGGTGGAAGCCAACCCTACGCTAAGTTCCAGAAGACGGTCTGAAGAATTGAATATTCCCAGAAGAACGCTTCGAAGAATATTAAAGTCCGATTTGAATTACAGACCTTTCAAATCCGTGAAGGTTCAGTATCTTTCGGATGATGATCGTGATCTCAGAGTCAAATGTTGTCGCGACATTCTAGTCAGATATCCGATTGGCCGCAGGAGGAACCTGCTCTTTTTATCTGATGAATGTGCATTTTACGGTGACGGGCGTAATGTCAACTCGGTTTTCTGGAGCAAAGCAAATCCTTTCTTTTGGGAACAAGTTCATCAGCATCCTCCAAGTGTTATGGTATGGGCGGCAATGAGTAGTGATCACTTAATTGGACCATTTTTCATGGAAGGAGCAATAACTTCTGCACGCTATATTGAATTGTTACGAACGCATTTCATACCAGAATTGCAGAGACTTGGACTCTTGTATTCCGCTAATTTCCAACAAGACGGTGCCCCTTCCCGTACCGCCCATGCTACGAGGGACTATCTCAATACCGTTTTCCCAGACAGATGGGTTGGTAAGTTCGGTCCGATTGCCTGGCCTGCACGCAGTCCCGACCTGTCTTCCTGTGACAACGCTTTATGAGGAATATTGAAGCGACAGGTTATTTCAATGAAATGTGCATGTGTTGATGATTTGAAATGTGTCATAAAGAACTTGTTTGAAAGTTTTGATAAAGAGACTCTGGAAAGAATTCATGACCGTACTTTCCGTCGAATGCAGTTGTGCATAGATCACCAAGGTAACCAAGTTGACCCTTTTGATAAATAAGAAAATCCTTTTTTCAAATACTTACTGTTTTTGTATTTATTTTCGGAAATTTAGAAGATAAATGGGGCGTATATACATCATTATAAATGTGTATAATCTAGTCATAAAGCAACTCCTAACTTTAATTTTGATGATAATTTCAATAACAAATTGATTTATGAGCCGCTAGAGACACTCATTAAGTATAACTTGATGACTTTTCCATTTTCAAAAAGTGCAGGGGACTTCTGGCCCACCCTGTATATTCTGATGATAGAGATGAATATTCTGTTTCATACTCATAGGGAAATCCACGTCCTTTATAATTATTATGATTAATCATTATTGGTGATAATGTTTTAACAATTTTAAATTTTTCAGTACATATTACATTTCCTTTGTAAATAATATTATGATGCATGTAATTTCCTCTTTCATTGTATACTATTTCTGTTTGGCATAAATTTTTGTTATTCAAATAAAATTCTTTAAAGTTGTTATAAACAATGTTATTAACTTCAATATCTCCGGGATATAAGGGAGTAACATCACCAATAGAAACATACTTCACATTTAATTCAAAAACATTTACTTCTATTAAATTTTTATTCTTTTTATGAAACTTTATTAACCTATTATAATCATATGGAAATTCATCTAAGCCATCAGAGAGATCAAATTCATTTATATATTCTTCTTTATTATAATGACTTAGTCTTTCTTTATGATATTTTGCAGGATGTAAATGTGCTATAACACTCCACAGAAAACAATATTCATCTTCATTCTGTATGTTGATTATTTGTGGAGAACTGAAAGGAAGGGGTATGCAACTACCACCAGTATTATTTTTATATTTGTCAATTACTATTTTCTTAGATAGTATTGCAACAAATCTCCAACCAGATTCACGCATCTCAGCTTCAGTTATAGCATCTTTTAATTCATTTATCATTGTTTCAAATATGGGTTGTATATTATTTACATTTAAGATTACTTGAGTTTGAGTAAAATGTCCTTGTATTATTTCTTCAGGAATTCCATCAGGTCCATTTTTTGTATAAAGTACTTCTACATTCATATAATATTTGAAAGATTTCTTAAATATATTATAGAAGTTTCTTAATACATCATAAAAAGTTTCATCGGTTTCATCATGTTCAACAGATTCATCAAATAAATATTTTATATCTGTTACAGCTTCGTCGGTTTTGTTTCGGGCGAAGTACTAGAACCTTCGATTTCCCCAAAAAAATCTTCACTATTAAAAACTTTTTTATATTCCGAATGTGAATAATCATCAAATATTTTTTTAACTTTTATATCAGTAGGTAATGTTTCTAGATAGTTTTTGTAATTATTTAATTTTGATATATTTCCTTCATCAGCTCGATCTACATTTCCTAAATGCATTTTACTTTTTAAATGAGATTGATAACTTCTTTTTGTTTGTAACTGTCTTTTACATAAGACACAATAAAACTTGGTATTTTCCATTATTTGTTTTTTAAAGAAAAAATTTGTGTTTTAATTTTAGATATAAACATTCTAATATCAAAGTCTTGAGAGTTATTATATATTTCACGTTCAGTATCTATTAATATATTCAAATCTTATACTTTCATATATATATATATATATATATATATATATATATATATATATTTAAAAGAAAGAACAAATGCTTTGACCGGACATGTTTCAATCTTCTTTCAAGATCATCTTCAGCGGAAAGTTACAATTAAAGACAAATCTTTCTTAAATACGTAGTCACATTGAAAACTGTTCATTCTGGAAGGCACGTAATAGCATAGAAATCTTAAGTCAGACAGATAAAATGAAATAAAATAAAAACACGAAGTTACAACCTACTCAAATAATTTAGAAGATAGTGTGTACAATTCGTAAAATAAGTTACAGATTTAAAGAAAGAGTGTATGATCCGTTCCTTTCATTAGCGAGATTTTCATTACTTTTTATGAATATCGACTCCAGGATAAATGGTTGCTTGCATTTACCAATAATGGAAAAATTTTCTTTTTTAGGACGATGAGGGTGAGTAGAGATTTCAGTAGGTGAAGGATAACCCTTCATGTGTTCCTTCATCCGAGTGTCGAGGTGGCGTTTTGTGGCGCCGACGTACCGCATTTCGCAACGGTCACAAGCGTATTGATATACGATAGATGATTTTAGATCACTCGGAATTTTATCTTTATTCGGAAATTGATTTAACAGTTTACAGACTTTGTAAACTGGCCTAACTTCTAAATTCGGAGGAAGCAACTCATTCAGAGAGCGAATTTTGTTTTTCAAATCATTTTGAGCTTCGCTAATGAAAGGAACAGACCACACTACTCTTCTCACTTGCGCCCGCTCATTCTCAGCTTGAGAATCATTTACAGTTGAAGCCCCGCACTCAATATTCCTTTCAACCTTTTCTTTGATACGGCTGATGGTTTTACTGTCAAAACCATTTTTAATAAAGATATTAGAGATCTCAACCGCCGAAGCTTCGTATAACCTGGGATTAGTGCAGATTTTATAAGCTCTGTAAAGTAAAGAACGCATGGCAGACAACCTATACGACATGGGAGCATAGCAGAGTAAGGCATATAGATGCCAGTGTTGGTAGGTTTGATGTGAAAATCAATATCGATACCAGAATTGCAGCAAATTTTTGTATCCAAGAAGACGATCCGATCGTCTTTACTTGTTTCCATGGTAAACTTGATGCTATCATCAAGCGAGTTCAAAAAATTCAAAAAACAGCTTGCTTGGTCATCATTATCAAAAATGGCCAAACAATCGTCCACATATCTCCCATAAAATTTGGGAGGCTGCCCCTGGTAGTTATCAAACTTCGCTTCGATCATGTCCATAGTAAACGCGGCCATGGTGGGACCCAAACTAGATCCCATCGCCATGCCATCCACCTGATTGTAAAGTTTTTTATCAAAGGTAAAAAGAATATTGGTGCAGGCCAGTTCAAGTAACGCTTTAAGGGCTTCACGTTTGATAGGAAAATTGCCGAAATCTATCATGGACAAGACATGATCAATGGTTCTTCTTACCGGAATGTTGGTAAAGAGACTCGAAACATCGTAGCTACAAGCACGATAGCTAGCATTCGGATTTTCGTTTGTGAATTCTTCTAATTTCTCAACAAGATGAAAAGTATCTTTCAGCACAAAACGCTGAGGAATATATTTTTTCAAAACCGAATCAAGCCATTGGGCTAATTTAGACGTATACGAATTTCTCATGTTAAGAATCGGGCGATATGGTGGGTCACTCATGCTCTTGTGGACCTTCGGCAGCCCATAAAGTCTGGATGGCTGAGATCCATTAGATTTTATCATTTGAAACAACTCATCACTTATCAACTTTTTCGATTTCAGAGCTTGCAATTTTCTATTGAAGCGATCTTCCTCTAAGATAAAGGGGTCTTTCTTAGCCCGTTTGTCGTAAACATAAGATTTGAACTTTGACTCGTCTTTCAGAATGTCATTCAATTTGCGAACAAAATTTTCTTTGTCGTCAATAAGGAAACCGTTTCCTTTGTCAAATTTCAATACGATAATATCCTTTTTTGAAGCTAATTTGCGAACAGTTTTTATAATACTCTTCCAGTGGTTGGACACTTTGTGTCTTTTGAAGTAAGCTCTGAAGCATTCTTTCAATTTAGAAAGAACTTCATCAGTGACACAAGACTCATCTCTCATTTTTAGACGAGCAACTACAGACTCAGCTTCAGCTTTTTCCTCGGCTAACCTCACCGAACTATGAGGAAGGCACATAGAAGTACCTTGTTGCAAAATCTCCATCTGATCTTTAGTTAGAGTAGCTGACGAAATATTAATAACAGACTGACAAAACTCAGCCTTGCGCTGACTAGGAGGAATGACAGGACTTTGCCTTTTCTCGAGGCTGTTCAGTTTTTTGGTATGAGTAGCTTGTATACGCTTTTTAGACTTTAATAATGTCTGGTCCATGACAGATTTGGCAATATGACGCTTAGAATCACTCATAGAAGATACTGTCTGACTGAAGGAAGTCTTAATTAGAAGAATTCACAAACGAAAATCCGAATGCTAGCTATCGTGCTTGTAGCTACGATGTTTCGAGTCTCTTTACCAACATTCCGGTAAGAAGAACCATTGATCATGTCTTGTCCATGATAGATTTCGGCAATTTTCCTATCAAACGTGAAGCCCTTAAAGCTTTACTTGAACTGGCCTGCACCAATATTCTTTTTACCTTTGATAAAAAACTTTACAATCAGGTGGATGGCATGGCGATGGGATCTAGTTTGGGTCCCACCATGGCCGCGTTTACTATGGACATGATCGAAGCGAAGTTTGATAACTACCAGGGGCAGCCTCCCAAATTTTATGGGAGATATGTGGACGATTGTTTGGCCATTTTTGATAATGATGACCAAGCAAGCTGTTTTTTGAATTTTTTGAACTCGCTTGATGATAGCATCAAGTTTACCATGGAAACAAGTAAAGACGATCGGATCGTCTTCTTGGATACAAAAATTTGCTGCAATTCTGGTATCGATATTGATTTTCACATCAAACCTACCAACACTGGCATCTATATGCCTTACTCTGCCTATGCTCCCATGTCGTATAGGTTGTCTGCCATGCGTTCTTTATTTTACAGAGCTTATAAAATCTGCACTAATCCCAGGTTATACGAAGCTTCGGCGGTTGAGATCTCTAATATCTTTATTAAAAATGGTTTTGACAGTAAAACCATCAGCCGTATCAAAGAAAAGGTTGAAAGGAATATTAAGTGCGGGGCTTCAACTGTAAATGATTCTCAAGCTGAGAATGAGCGGGCGCAAGTGAGAAGAGTAGTGTGGTCTGTTCCTTTCATTAGCGAAGCTCAAAATGATTTGAAAAACAAAATTCGCTCTCTGAATGAGTTGCTTCCTCCGAATTTAGAAGTTAGGCCAGTTTACAAAGTCTGTAAACTGTTAAATCAATTTCCGAATAAAGATAAAATTCCGAGTGATCTAAAATCATCTATCGTATATCAATACGCTTGTGACCGTTGCGAAATGCGGTACGTCGGCGCCACAAAACGCCACCTCGACACTCGGATGAAGGAACACATGAAGGGTTATCCTTCACCTACTGAAATCTCTACTCACCCTCATCGTCCTAAAAAAGAAAATTTTTCCATTATTGGTAAATGCAAGCAACCATTTATCCTGGAGTCGATATTCATAAAAAGTAATGAAAATCTCGCTAATGAAAGGAACGGATCATACACTCTTTCTTTAAATCTGTAACTTATTTTACGAATTGTACACACTATCTTCTAAATTATTTGAGTAGGTTGTAACTTCGTGTTTTTATTTTATTTCATTTTATCTGTCTGACTTAAGATTTCTATGCTATTACGTGCCTTCCAGAATGAACAGTTTTCAATGTGACTACGTATTTAAGAAAGATTTGTCTTTAATTGTAACTTTCCGCTGAAGATGATCTTGAAAGAAGATTGAAACATGTCCGGTTAAAGCATTTGTTCTTTCTTTTAAATATGAGAAGCCTGGGCACACTTTGCGTGAATGTAATCAATTCGACCCTTGACCCAGATACCAAACAGCGAGTAAAGGAAGTGGTGAAGAAAGGAGACAAATCAAATCGAGCCGAATATCGCGTAACTTTTCTCAAAGAATGTCAACGAAGGCAGGTGATCCCAAAGTTTTTACAGATGAAAGTACCAAAGCCCCTGAAAGAATCAAAGCAAGGTATCAGAAGATCTCAAAAAGCGGCTTTGAGGAAACAAATCGGTGAGGCTTTACATAACCTTAGTAACATTAAGACTTCCTTCAGTCAGACAGTATCTTCTATGAGTGATTCTAAGCGTCATATTGCCAAATCTGTCATGGACCAGACATTATTAAAGTCTAAAAAGCGTATACAAGCTACTCATACCAAAAAACTGAACAGCCTCGAGAAAAGGCAAAGTCCTGTCATTCCTCCTAGTCAGCGCAAGGCTGAGTTTTGTCAGTCTGTTATTAATATTTCGTCAGCTACTCTAACTAAAGATCAGATGGAGATTTTGCAACAAGGTACTTCTATGTGCCTTCCTCATAGTTCGGTGAGGTTAGCCGAGGAAAAAGCTGAAGCTGAGTCTGTAGTTGCTCGTCTAAAAATGAGAGATGAGTCTTGTGTCACTGATGAAGTTCTTTCTAAATTGAAAGAATGCTTCAGAGCTTACTTCAAAAGACACAAAGTGTCCAACCACTGGAAGAGTATTATAAAAACTGTTCGCAAATTAGCTTCAAAAAAGGATATTATCGTATTGAAATTTGACAAAGGAAACGGTTTCCTTATTGACGACAAAGAAAATTTTGTTCGCAAATTGAATGACATTCTGAAAGACGAGTCAAAGTTCAAATCTTATGTTTACGACAAACGGGCTAAGAAAGACCCCTTTATCTTAGAGGAAGATCGCTTCAATAGAAAATTGCAAGCTCTGAAATCGAAAAAGTTGATAAGTGATGAGTTGTTTCAAATGATAAAATCTAATGGATCTCAGCCATCCAGACTTTATGGGCTGCCGAAGGTCCACAAGAGCATGAGTGACCCACCATATCGCCCGATTCTTAACATGAGAAATTCGTATACGTCTAAATTAGCCCAATGGCTTGATTCGGTTTTGAAAAAATATATTCCTCAGCGTTTTGTGCTGAAAGATACTTTTCATCTTGTTGAGAAATTAGAAGAATTCACAAACGAAAATCCGAATGCTAGCTATCGTGCTTGTAGCTACGATGTTTCGAGTCTCTTTACCAACATTCCGGTAAGAAGAACCATTGATCATGTCTTGTCCATGATAGATTTCGGCAATTTTCCTATCAAACGTGAAGCCCTTAAAGCGTTACTTGAACTGGCCTGCACCAATATTCTTTTTACCTTTGATAAAAAACTTTACAATCAGGTGGATGGCATGGCGATGGGATCTAGTTTGGGTCCCACCATGGCCGCGTTTACTATGGACATGATCGAAGCGAAGTTTGATAACTACCAGGGGCAGCCTCCCAAATTTTATGGGAGATATGTGGACGATTGTTTGGCCATTTTTGATAATGATGACCAAGCAAGCTGTTTTTTGAATTTTTTGAACTCGCTTGATGATAGCATCAAGTTTACCATGGAAACAAGTAAAGACGATCGGATCGTCTTCTTGGATACAAAAATTTGCTGCAATTCTGGTATCGATATTGATTTTCACATCAAACCTACCAACACTGGCATCTATATGCCTTACTCTACCTATGCTCCCATGTCGTATAGGTTGTCTGCCATGCGTTCTTTATTTTACAGAGCTTATAAAATCTGCACTAATCCCAGGTTATACGAAGCTTCGGCGGTTGAGATCTCTAATATCTTTATTAAAAATGGTTTTGACAGTAAAACCATCAGCCGTATCAAAGAAAAGGTTGAAAGGAATATTGAGTGCGGGGCTTCAACTGTAAATGATTCTCAAGCTGAGAATGAGCGGGCGCAAGTGAGAAGAGTAGTGTGGTCTGTTCCTTTCATTAGCGAAGCTCAAAATGATTTGAAAAACAAAATTCGCTCTCTGAATGAGTTGCTTCCTCCGAATTTAGAAGTTAGGCCAGTTTACAAAGTCTGTAAACTGTTAAATCAATTTCCGAATAAAGATAAAATTCCGAGTGATCTAAAATCATCTATCGTATATCAATACGCTTGTGACCGTTGCGAAATGCGGTACGTCGGCGCCACAAAACGCCACCTCGACACTCGGATGAAGGAACACATGAAGGGTTATCCTTCACCTACTGAAATCTCTACTCACCCTCATCGTCCTAAAAAAGAAAATTTTTCCATTATTGGTAAATGCAAGCAACCATTTATCCTGGAGTCGATATTCATAAAAAGTAATGAAAATCTCGCTAATGAAAGGAACGGATCATACACTCTTTCTTTAAATCTGTAACTTATTTTACGAATTGTACACACTATCTTCTAAATTATTTGAGTAGGTTGTAACTTCGTGTTTTTATTTTATTTCATTTTATCTGTCTGACTTAAGATTTCTATGCTATTACGTGCCTTCCAGAATGAACAGTTTTCAATGTGACTACGTATTTAAGAAAGATTTGTCTTTAATTGTAACTTTCCGCTGAAGATGATCTTGAAAGAAGATTGAAACATGTCCGGTCAAAGCATTTGTTCTTTCTTTTAAATATGAGAAGCCTGGGCACACTTTGCGTGAATATATATATATATATAATCTTATATATCATATACTTGCATTTGCTCAATTATAGATTAAAACAAAGTGTTACATGTCGCGGAAATTTTTTCTTCGATATAAATTTTTGACAACCTCTACACTTTACTTTTTCTTTGAAACAATCCTTGCACTGATATTTATTATCATAAAACTCTGTCTTAGGTTTAATAATTTGACAATTTCTACATTGTCTTGTAGAATTCATACAAGAATTATAATGGTTAGTAATTCCTTGACTTGTAAAATATTTATTACAATTACGACATAGCTGATCTTTCACTTTATATTTTATTGTATCTTTTTTAGCTTCCTCTGGTTGCTCACATAATTTTGAATGACGTGCAAAACTTTTAGACGTTATACTTTTATTACAACCAGAACATATTTTTTCGCATTACATTGCATAGATTGTCGTGCATCCATAGATTGCATAGCTTGAAGAATTATATTTTTTTGTGGCATGTGAACTTCTTCCTGATTTTGATCTACATGATTATTCTGTACTAGATGATTATTTGGAACTAAATAATTATTATTTGGAACTACATGATTATTCTGTACTAGATGATTATTTGGAACTAAATAATTATTACTTGGAACTACATGATTATTCTGTACTAGATGATTATTTGGAACAAAATAATTATTTGGACCTACGTTATTTTTTCTAGCTGTATAAAGATTTTGTCCTTGTTGAGGTATAAACAATTGTTGCAATTGTTGAATATTTGACATAGGTTGAATTTCTTGAATAGGTTGCATATTTTGACCTTGTTGAGGTAGAAACAAATTTTTTAATTGTTGTGATTGACGAATGTATTGCCTATATGTCATAGGTAGTAATTGTTGCATAGGTTGCATATTTTGTTGAGATTGCTCTATAAGTTGACCACATGGTGCGTATTTCATATGTGAATATAAGAACGCTTGATTTGTAAAACGCATATTACAAACTTGACAAATTTGAGTCATTTTTTTTAATTTTTATGTGAGAAAATTTATTTTTGTTTTTATTTCCATGACATATCTTTTATTGTTAAAAAATGATGTTACCAAATGTTGGTGGAGGTGCATATATCCCGAATAATCGTGAATCAGAAATAGAAATAGAAAATTATATTATGAAAACTGGAGACGTTTTATCTGGTCCATTGCATCTTTCTATTCTTCCGCAACAAAATACAGAGTTAACAAATAAACAATATGTTGATACACAAATCAATGACTTAAAAGATAAATATATAATAATGATGAATGAATTAAAGTTGCTTAAACTTAATGACAAATCATTAAACGAAAAATTATTAAAACTTGATAAAAAGGATAGAGAGCTAGAAGCAGATATAGCAAAACTTTTTAAAAAAATTTCAGAACAATCTAAAATTTTAATATTACTTTCTATAAATTTAAAATCTGCAGTTATTAAAAATAAACATCAGATAAAAAGCAGATCACAGATCAGCAGATAAACATCAGATCAGCAGTTACAAACTACATTCCAAAAAAAGTGCTGATGAATTGAGTTCCAAAATTGCTGAACAAATGAAAAAGATGAATAGAATAATAAATGAAGTAAACTCACTTAATCAAAAAGTTGATAAAATGAAAACTCTTAAAATCAATTTAGAAAATGAATTAAAGAAAAAATTTGCAAGAAAAAGCTAAATCAATTATAGAACAGTTAGATGCTGTTAAAAATCAGTTAGATGTTCTTAAAATTTAGTTAAATGCTCTTAAAACGGTGAAGATGAATCAGCAGAAAATGCAAGTTCATAGAAAAGAAATTAAAATACATCACACGCTGCTTGACGCAATAGATAAAGTGCAACAGAAAATTAATAAAGATATCACGCGGTTGTTGTCCATTCACACACGTAAATCTTAACGTAAATATTTTTTCCCAAAAGTCAAATTTAATCCTAAAAAATGCCTATAATTTATAAACACAATCTTAAACATTTTGCTTCAAATAAAAAAATTGCCCATGAACCATCTATGAAATCTGTTTATCATTATAACAATGTAGAAACTATTCAAAAAGAAGGAGATAGTGTAAACAGCGGAGATGGTGTAAACCGCGGGGCTGGAATATTTTCTGGTATCGGAAGTATCGTTAACTTAATTAAAAATAATAAAGATTTGATTACATCTGCTGCAAAAGGAGCAGCTGCTATAGGTAGTACAGCTAGTGCAATATCAAATGCTGTTAAGTCTCAAAACGAATTAAAACAACTAGAAACTATTCGTAAACTCAAGAATGATTCTGAAGAACTAAAAAAAATTAAAAGAACTTTCAGAGGAAACAAAAAACAAAATTGCTAACATAGTACCTGATAGTAAACATGACAAGAAATCAATTGAAGAAATAAGAGGTAATGGTTTAGCAAAATTCTAAAATATATTCGAAAAGGAAACCTAAGAAAATATTTTTTCTGTGTGTGAGAAATTTTTTTTGTGTGTGAGAAAAACAAAAAGTCAAATTATTTTTTATAAAATGTCTTCTCTTATCGAAAATAAATTTAGATTAGACAATCCTCCGTTCGTCAGTTATAATAAAAAAAGAATGACTATATAAGACTTGCTATGAATCCCGGATCTTCCAGTAGAGTAAATACTGGAGGTGATTTAATTTTTGAAGTTGATAATCAACAAAAATTATTTATATTTACCTGATTCCTTTTTACACTGAATATTCTTTATATAGTGATGCCAATTTTACAACACCATTACCAGATACCGATAATATTGCATTAGAGAATAATTTCTTTCCAAGATTATTTACACAAATGCGTTTAGATGTTGCAACTCAAAATATTGAAACAATAAGTGATTCTCCAGGTGTAATTGATACAATGCTTAGATTTGTAACAATTGGTGAAAATAATAAAAGTAGGAAATCGAAGGTTGGTTTCCTGATACTAATGATGGTATAATTGTTGATGATTTAACTCACGCTGGAACAGATACAGCAGGAATTGCGAAAGATGTAGAAAATATTGCAAAACATTTAAATAAAACAAACAATAGTGCATATCAAGAAAGACGTGAATTTAACAAGAAAAGTAAACAGACAGTAAATTGGTCATTGTCTGCATTATTCGGATATTTAGATTATGATAAAATATCATGTCAATTAAAATTTAAATTAATAATTCATCGCACAGCAAATAATGAATTAATCACTGATGGTAAGACATGAAAAAAGCATATTTAAAAATTGATAGACTTGAATGGTGGATAAAGCATATTACTCCTGGTTTAGAGGTCGAAATAGCTATTGCAAAAAGATTAAATACTAACAAACCAATTCCAGTAAATTTTCTAAAGCGCACTGCTAGTTCAGTAACTTTTTCTGAACAAAGATTTAACTGGCATTTTATTAGAACTTCAAATACTCCAAGATATTTATTACTAACTTTTCAAAGAAATAATTCTCCAAGTTTTGATAAGAACAACAATCTTTTTCATATAAATACAATTCGAAGTTTACAAGTTGATTAAATCAACCCCGATATCCAATTGATCCATTAAGATTCGATGATACCAATAATCAATTTATGGAAGGATATGATGCTTATAGAAATCTTTGTATAGAATTTGGAGTTAAACCACAATTAACTCCTGGAGATTGGAGACATTTATATCCTGTTTTCTGTTTCGATTTAAGTGCACAATCTGAAGATATTATCAAGACTGGCTGTGATGTAACAATTAATATTGAAAAGAAAGATTCCACAACTTCATTGATGGCTTATGGTTTCTTGTTAGAAGATGCAAAATATTCTATTGAAATTCTTAATGGAAAGATGGTTAGGATCGGCTAAAGCCCAAGACTTCGTCGATAAGTTAAATTAAAATTTGTTCTTAACTTAAAATTTTTTCATAACTAGAATAGATTAAAATTTTTTCATAACTAGAATAGATTAAAAAATTCTTAGATTAAAATGTTTCCTAACTTAAAATTTTTTTATTAAAAATGTCGCAAGCGAAAAGTAATAATAATAATAATAAAACTGTTGAATTAAAATTACGTAACATTGTTGACAAAAATACACCTAAAACTATTACGATTGACAAAAAGAAGTATTACATAAGTAAACCAATGATAGAGAATATTCAATTACAAGAATAAAAGAATGGTGGAATTCTCCCATTAATTCCTCTAATAATCGGAGGTATAGCAGCAGTGGGAAGTGCTGCAGGCGGGACAGCTGGTATTGTCCAAGCAGTAATTAAAAATAAATCAGAGAAGGCAGCATTAGAAGAAAAAAACGTCATAATAGAGAGTTAGAGAAAGTTGCTAGGGGTGAAGGAATAGTAGATAATTTTATTAGTAAATTAAATTTAGTTGATGAAGGGAAACGAGTTCTTAAGAACATTCTACATAATGTTGATGATCTAATAGGAATAAAAGAAACTAAAGATGGTTCTGGAATATATCTAAGTCCTAGTATGATTCGGTAATAACCTCAGGACCCTTGGTACGATTAGGTAAAACATTTATTTAATTTTATTTTTAAAATGAATTCCACAAATTCCGAAAATTTAATTAAATTAAAAATTTCTAATTTAGAATTATTGAATTATCTCTTAAAAGTACATAAAACCTCAAATTGTCAGCATTCCGGAGGTGACATACAAAAAACATTAGAAAACTTACCTGGATTTATTTGGAGTAAATATTCAAAAGCAAAACATCTTCCTGGTCATTCACATACCGGTCCAGGAACTCGATTAGATATAAGACTAGATGAGAATAATAATCCAAAACCAAGTGAAGAACCAATAAACAGAGTAGATGCCACAGCTTACAGACATGATTTAACTTATCGAAATCATGACCTAAAATCTCGTCATGCAGCTGATAAGAAAATGATTCAGGAATTAGATAGTATTCAGAATCCTTCCTTTAGAGAAAAAATTGAAAGAATGTTTGTTAAGAAAGCTTCGATAGCTAAAATATTATTTGGTCAGGGTTTAAGTGAAACCTACGCTTCCGAAATTCATAAAGAATATAGAAAACAAAACATCTATTGAAAGTAAAAGTATTTAATAAAGATGATACTTGGAGAGCTGAACTAATCAATATGCCGAATGATTCTGATTTTAAATACGCATTGACCGTTATAGATTTATATACACGATACGCTTGGGCAAAGCCTTTAAAAAACAAAAGTGGTCTATCAGTTAAATATGCGTTTGAAGAAATCTTTAAAGTAATAGAAAGCCAAAAAAATTGTTTGTTGACAAAGGATCTGAGTTTTATAACAGAAATGTTAAGCCACTATTCGATTTAGTTTATTCCACAGAAAATGCTGGCAAAGCTGTAGTAATAGAGAGGTTCAATAGAACTTTAAAAAATAAATTATTCAAGAAATTTACAGAACAAGGAAATCAGAAATGGTTAAAAATATTACCAGGAATTGTAGATCAGTACAATAATAAAGTTCATTCAGGTATTGAAGAAACTCCAAAAAATGCTTCTGACGATCCTGATTTGAAACGAAATAAATTATTCGAATGAGAGTAATCCGAATTTACAGAAACGTAAGCCGAAATTTAAAATTGGAGATAGAGTTAGAATATTTAAGTATAAGAATAAATTTGAAAAAGGATTTGTTGGCTATTGGACTAAAGAAATATTTGAAGTTTATAAAATGAAACAAACTGATCCGATTACTTATGAAATTAGAGATTTAGATGATCAGGAAATCACTGGCAGATTTTATGAAAACGAATTACAAAGAAGTGATTTTTAATTTTTGGAACTAACGTTTCGAGAATTAAATTCCCTTATTCAATTCTAACATAATATCAAGAAATGGTACTCCTTTTATAATTTGTTCAAAACATATAGACATAACTGACCACAATAAGTAGTTCCTGCTGTTTGAATTTCAAAAGTATTGTATGTTCCATTGCCTAGTATTTCTCTTACTTCATTTGTAGGTGGAAGTCCATAAGAGTCGAAATAGAAATTAGAACCGTTTTTATTTCTTTGCCCCGCAGACCAATGTACTCCTTTTTGATCTGACGTGTGAAGATTTGTTATGAAGTTCACTTGAGGTACATTTTTGATCAATTGTAACTCGTCTCTCATTAGGATATGAAAGTTCTTTATTCCTAATTGATTGGCAATTTTCTTTAGGTCGAAATTCGAAGTCGTCTGTGTACCATAATGTTTTAAGAAATCATTTATGTTGCTCATTTTTCATGAAATAAAATGTATTGTTTAACAATGTTCCATTTTATTTTTATGATCTCTCATTAAGAGGATATTGATTGTTTTATCTGTATTCAGACAATACCAACATCTGTTACCACATTTCTCAACCCGCGTGATTGTTTTAGGCGAACGTATGAGTTGTACATTCATAACATAGCGTTAATAACATAAAAGCAATCTATTAATTCATTCTCTGCTTTGAAGGAATATTCTGTTGTTATAGCAATCATTCAATACAATATCGCAGTATCGACAGTCGAGACCGACTGTCAAGCCAAAACCAGAAAAGTTTTGGTTTTGGAATTGGAATTGGAATTGGATCTGGTTTGAGTTTTGATACTGCAATTTCCCCATTGGCATTCAAGCACATTTAATCATACCCGTCACATAATGTTGTCAAGGAAACTTCATTCACCTACATTGCCGTTTTGCTTAGATCACCATTAATAATTTTCACTTACTATTTAAACACACACACAACTCATAAAACGTGACACATTACAATCTTAGTTTGAATTTTACCGTCAAAATGGTTGGATCTACTGAAAGATCTGTTCGATTGGAGACAAAGCGGAGACGAATTCAGAAGTTAACAAGGGAAATCATACATCTGCAAGCACGAAGTAAAATATTCTTACACTCGGATATGGGAAGCATTTTTGAATGGATCGGAGACTCGCACATAAATTATACAATTGATGAGAAAATATTTAACTTAATTGAACAACGGCAGAAAGTAATATTTTCTTTAAATAGAACCTTATCACAAGAACGGGACGATCAAATTATTGAACAATCAACATCATCGAACAACGTCGATACAACAGGGCCGCCAACTTATGAACAAGTTGTAAATCAAATTAACGAAGAACAAGCAGCGCAACGGCAAGCAGCGCAACAGCAAGCAGCGCAACAACATTAAGTGAAAGTGTTAATGTTATTAGTTAGTACTAGTGAACATCCTTAATCGCTTGTTCATAACATTATTTCTTTTCATATACCTAACTCTATCCTTGTGTTTTTCTTTATTCATTTCACTTGTTTTTAATTGTGATAACGAAGGATATATTCTCGAAGTTTCTTCCCTTTTCGTCGTCTCCGTCCCCGTTGAGGTTTCTTCCACTTTTGTTTCATCCATTTTTTAATAAATATTTTGAATACAATCTTCTGGTATATTGAGACTACGTGATATTTTGAGACAACTTAAATTTTTGGTCTACGTAAATTTTCGACCACGTGAAATTTTTTGGACTGCCTAAAATTTCGATATTTTTTCGACCACGTGATATTTTGAGATAACTTCAATTTTCGATATTTTTCGACATGAAATTTTTAGACCGTTTTAGAATAAACCTCTTTTTAGTATATGAAAAAATCCCAACGAGTATAAAACTGTTTTTCTGATTTTATCCTTAAAATTATTTTTATTTCTAAAAAACTCTTTTTCAGTGTATGAAAAAATCCCAACGAGCTTAAAACTTTTTTTTATTTTATCATTTTATTTCTATAAAACTCTTTTTCAGTGTATGAAATATTTCCTATACTCATTCTGGAGGTATCTTATTTTTTTTTAGTTTTCCTGAATTGGTCATCTATTCATTTTTTTGCATTTTTGGGGTACCTTATTTATTTTTTTGGTTGGCCTGGACATGTCTTATATCCACTACTACCGAGCAACGTTCTAACAGCCAATATCAGCTGTTGGAGACGTTTCATAGCATTGTGAAGCCGGAAGGAAGCACCCAAGCCCTGGGACCTCGCCAACCACACGGCTTGAAAGCAGGATTTCTAAGTGTCCAACCGACGCTACAAGACATGGAACGCTCTCTCAGCTCCTTCCTCCGAGCCAATGGACCCCGGACCTCCACATGCGCGGCGCGACCGCGCGATCGAGGTATCTGTTCCCGGCTGGCAGCCACTCGCCACTTGACGCTTTGGACAATGCCATGCCGGTATCAATACTATGTTCAAGAGCCGTGCGCCAGGGCCCACAGTCGGCCGGGGAGGGTTACATGCGCCCTCCTGACTGTGAGGCCATGGCATTAGCCCTCCAGGTGAGTGACCCGGTTCGCCCTATTCCCCGCTCCCTCACCACCCCCAGCTTGCCACCTGTTACAACAGAGGCCGACCCAGCCCCCCCCCCCCCAACCGACCCATTCGTCATCTCCGTAGATGGGACCCACAAACCGAGGAACCCCTCCTCAATCTTTCCCCCCCCCCCGATCTGCACACATATAATCGCCGATCTGCACACATACAATCGCCGATCCGGATACCTACGATCCTGTCGGACGTTCACGATAGTGAGTATAACGATAGTTGAAGGCAGGCGTAAGGTCCGAGGGCCCTAGACCGACATAGAAAGATCACGCCGAGAGGCCCTGAGTAACTAGACGTACCGCAGAGGCTCGAAGCACTACAGGGTGAGTCAGAATAGTGGACCCGAGTTTCCATCGAGATTGCGGCAGATAAAGCCAAGGAATAAACGTGCTTCAACATCTAAACAATATTCTATAAAACATAAAACATTATTCTATTCTATCTAAATTACTCTATGTTACGCTATATTGTTTGAATTAATTATTATTTATATTATCATTTATTTGATATAATTTGTTTGTTTTAGTTATTTGATATAATTTGTTTGTTTTAGTTATTGGATTTGAATTTATGAGATGGCTTACACTATCGAAGAAAAGGTTTATTTAGTATCTTGGTGTATTACTTATGAAAACGCGGAAGAAAGTCGCAGGTTGTTTGAGGATAAGTTTGGTAAAGAAGCGCCAGAAAGGAGCACAATTCATAAGTGGAAGAAAAGGTTATTTGAGACAGGAAGTGTGAATGACAGGTCCAGATCTGGTCGCCGAAGCACCGAAACAGTTGGAGAGAACAAGGAGAACGTTTTGGCGTTGGTAAATGAGAATCCCCGTGCATCGACAAGAGGTATTGCTGATGAGGTTGGTACGTCTCAGTCTTCGGTCGTCAGAATCCTGAAAGAAGAAAATTCCACCCGTTCAAACCACTCTATTGTCAGCTTTTGTATGACGGCGACGCTGATAGGCGGTTACAATTTGCACAAATAATGCACCAGAGGTTCAACGACGATCCAGCCTTTTCGCGCAAGTCGTGTTTCTCAGATGAATGCGTATTTCATCTCAACAGTGCGGTCAATAAACACAACGTCGACTACTGGGGAACCCACAATCCCCAAGTCCTGTGTGAAAACCCAGGTCATACGCCGTCACTTACCGTGTGGGCCTGCATCGGATATTATGGTGTCATTGGTTTTGACATTTCTCGACAAACAATGACAGGAGAGAGATATCTTGAAGTGCTCCGGGAAAAGGTTTTGCCAAATTTTTCGCATGGAATTGGAAGATCACGATTGTTTCAACAAGACGGAGCTCCTCCGCATTATTCTCTTAGTGTGCGTCAATTCTTAAACGAAAATTTGGATGGAAGGTGGATAGGTCGGAGAGGCCCCATTGAATGGCCCGCAAGGTCTCCCGACCTAACACCCTGCGATTACTGGTTGTGGGCCTACTTACGCCAACAGCTCTATCCAACTGCAGGTTTTTTGTATCCCAGTGTCCATGCCTTAGGCCACAGGATCGCAGAAGAGCTGCAGCAAATACCTCAAGATATGATTCGGAGAAGTATGAATAATTTCCGTGTTCGCGTTCAGAAAGCCATAGATGTTAATGGGGAGCACTTCGAAATGTGAAATGCAAGTGACATTTACATTCCTGAAATTTTTTCCCGAGTTTATAAAAATATATCTAACTTGTGATGACTTTTATTTTGGGTATTAATTTCGGGTCCACTATTCTGACTAACCCTGTACTTCTCCGTTCGTTGCCGTGCGTGGTCAAGAAATATTTAGCGGTTCCAAAGTATCAAACGACTCGTGCTTCGTAATATTACTTTCGTGATTCGACTGAAGATGATATATCCATACATGCGCGTATATCAGACGCGACGTAGTAGGCTGCGTATCTTTCCAAGGATCTCTTTGGTTTCTTGGATAAGGACATGTCCTGCTTTCAATTGATGAGCATGTGTCCACTAAAATTTAAAGGCTGCTCATTCACCTCAAAGCCATCCCGCGTTGAATCGCGCCGGGTAGAGATCAAAATTGGACTAGAAAGGGTGATAGATTGAGAGTATCTGTGAGGTGAGTGCAGTGGAGTTTATAGGAAGGTGTGGCGGTACAGAAGGCTAGGGAGACTGTCATTGTCCACAAGTGGAGATCGACTCTGTGCAGTCTCTTAGGCCTTCTGTACCGCCACACCTTCCCATAAACTCCACTGCACTCACCTCACAGATACTTTCAATCAATCACCCTTTGGAGTCCAATTTTGATCTCTACCCAGCGCGATTCAACGCGGGAGGGTTTTCCGTCTGACCTGCAACGCTTTAGCCCACAGTGCCGAGAGCCAATATTCTGCAGTAATGACGTCAGGAAGAGTGAGAAAGATCCCTATCTTGTGACCACCGACCAGTGGTGATAAATTGAGGGTGCTTGATGCAGTTGGGTAACTGCTTGGAAATAGAGACAGCATGAAGACGCAGAGAAGCGATCATTATCTACGGCAACGGTTCCCAAAAGCGCGGTCGCGACCGGATTATTTGGGGTCAATTTAAGCTTCTGGGGTCCCCTTGCATATTGAGGCATAGCTTGGAAGTATGAATAAAACGCCTGTGCTAGTGGCTACTTTCATCACAACTACCCCCCCCCTACGGGCGTGATGTTATTCAACTGGGTTGATGTAGCGCTTCCTCGGGTAGATGTAGCCCTAGCACATATTCCTGTGAGGCGGAATTTTCATGTTCGCATCAAAGACAAACCACGTTCTAAATTGATCATTGGTAATTCATCAGGGTTGGTACAACACAAAAACCCACCTGGGTCTTTGTTAGCGAAAAATTCGTGGGTTCTTGTTATTTTTCATTATAAATTTAAGAAATACTGTATGAAATGATACCAGAACACATGAATCACGGAAATTAGCTTTAATTAGCTGGATTATCAGGTCTTATATTTACAAATTAAATTGTATTGTCAGTTGCTAACGGCTCATATCCTACTGGTTTCAAGTTCAAAAATGAGTTTAATTTTCGTACGTTCAAAGCATGGTTGTGTTAAGAGAGCTAGCGATGCATCGCGGTTAGATGTAGTGAGTGAAATAACTACCATCTCATAAGGATTTGTGGATAATACGGGGTATATTGCTGATGACACTCGCTTCCTAAATTTGTTGTGAAGGGTCCTACAGGTTAGAGAAGTACGCAATTGACCAATACATGGTATAGGTCAGTGGTGTTGGCTCACAGTCCGTGCTGCAATCAAGATGTAGTAGGAGGGGCAATTCAAAACTTTGAAATCGTGATGCCGCTTGATTTTAGGGAAACACTCGCTATTTGGTCAATAGCTTGCTTGTGCTTTCAGGTGCGATTGAACGAGCGATTTTGATCAGTAATTAATCGAAAGACAAGCGAATGTACTAATGTAAGTGGAATGGTAGGCATGGTATAGATTTCTAACAAAAACCTGTAAACCCAGTGTTTTTGGGCTTTTGTTAGCTACCCTGGGTTTTTGCCAACCCTGTAATTAATCGATATATCTCATTATGGTATGATTATTGCATTTTTGCATGGCTGCAAGTCGTACATATTGGGGCTTGGTAAATGGGGTCGCAATGCTGTCAAAGTTGGCTAAAACGGGGTCGCATAAAGAACTTTGTCGGAACAACTGATCTACGGCATCTGATAGCAAGTGTCTGTGGCTAGCAGGGGCCTACCTATACGGAAGGTATCTGCATCACCCACCGCCCATAGCCGTAAACAGGGGATAATCTTTGCCCGCACACGCCATATCCGTAAACAGCGGATAATCGTTGCCCACACTCGCTTGTGCCCGTGGGTACGCTAAAATCCACGGGTGCCAGTATACCCACATGTTGACAAGGAATGATGAAACTTCTCCGCAGCAACGATTTTTGTCTTCAGGCACGTGGACCTCGTGGTCTGCATCGACAAATTGCAGAGCTACTTGTGGTGATGGTCAACAAAGCCGAGCGAAATAGACGATGCAAGGAATCTGTGTATGGATTGAAGTGCGAGAATGCCCAACAAAAGCGAAGCTGCAAGATAGCAGACTTGTAGTTGCCCTGAGGCACTTCTTGAACTATACGCAATGCGACCGTGAGTCACGCTGATTGGTCAATGTTGTCGTTCAGTAGCAACTGAGTAAACAAACCAAGGTGTTAGGGGAACGCTATTTATGAGTAAGGCTATTGCAGTCTGCTGACAACGATGCCTCGGTATTGCTGTGTATACGGATGCAAATCCTCCGGTTATGACTGCCAACGATCTTTTTTATTATTTCCGACTGCACCATCATTAATGTCTCAGTGGATAAGGAGGATTTCTCGTAAAAATTGGAAGCCAAACAAGACATCAGTGGTGTGTGATCTACATTTCCGAGACTGTGATTTTAATATCTGCAAGTCAGATCGCCCAATCGAGTTTAGAAAACGAAGGCTCAACTCAAGTGCGGTACCGACATTACATTTACGAGGTGATCATCAAGAAAATTATAAACAAGACTTAGTGCGTACAACGAGGAACTCACAAGGCATTGTTTATGACACTGGAATAAGAGGCGGGGAACAGAGTAATTCTCCACAGATTTCAAACCATGATGCTGAAGATACGAAAGAAAGCAGTACGCAAACTGTTGAAGATACAGAATTTATGTTTCGACAACTTCGACTGCAACTTCGAGAATCAAAACTTGAGATCGAGATTCTTAAATCCAAAGTTTTGACCTTCGAACGATTAAGTGATGATGATGTCCTGGTGTACACAGGAATTGAACGCAAAGTATTCGTTTCATTATCAAGTTACCTCAAACAATTTCTGCCATTCAACTATTATACTGGAAAACGTGTGGTTTCCCTTGATTTCAATGATCAAATATTGTGTTGCCTTCTGAAGTTGAGACATAATCTAGTTGACCAGGATATCGGCTTTCGATTTGGTATTAGTCGAAAAACGGTGCAAAATATATTCATGACATTTTTGAGTGTTTTGTATGAAACCTTGTATGAGAGCATTATGTCGGCCAACGTTCCATCTTTGACTAAGATACGCAGAACTTCACCTGACTCTTTTAGTGGATTCTCTTCATGCAGGATGGTAATTGATTGCACAGAAATCAGAATGGATGCACCAAGAAATGATTTGAATGCAATCAGTGCTGTCTATAGTAACTATAAGTCAAGCTATACGGCGAAATTCTTGGTAGCAGTAGCACCGAATGGTACAATAATCTTTGTAAGCCAGGCCCATCCTGGTAATATCAGTGATAAGGGAATTACACGTGATTGTGGTTTTTTAAATCATCTTAATCCTGGTGACTTGATTCTCGCCGATAAAGGTTTCACGATCCATGACATTTTACCGAAAGGTGTTCAATTGAATTTGCCTCCATTTTTGCAAGGAAAATCGAAACTGCAATTTTCAGAAACCGAAGCTCGATACACACGAGATATGGCTCGTGCTCGCATTCACGTGGAACGAGCCAACCAAAGAATAAAATCTTTTAAGATATTGAGCTCTTTTCCAACTCACTATCGACGCTTAGCAACGAAACTTTTTCGAGTCTGCTGTTGTTTAGTAAATCTGCAGAATCCTATTATATACGGAATATTTATGAAGGATTTGACTGATATTTCTGAATAAATTTACAAAAAAACATGACGGTTTTCATTTTTCGTTGCATTGATTTGATTGATTAATTCTCTCTGATTAAAATTAATTCTATGAAATTCTATTTTACTCATTTATCTGTTCTCAAAAGTTATATATACATCTATATAGGCTACACATTTCAGATAGAAATTAGTTATCTATATAGTCTGCTACAAGTCTATACCGGTAAGACTGTACATGTAACCTAGTTTCATGGTAATATTTAATCAAACTCAAAACGAACGACAAAGTACAAAATTAACAAATGTATTCACCTAGACCCACTAAAAATCCATCGGAAACCAAACTGAACAATTCAGAATTGTCTACAATAGGGAAGGAAATGATCATAATAGAACAGTTCGATTTTCTGCATGTCACTTGCCCACTGATCGCTCCGAAATACTCTCTTGATGAAGATATCTTTCACTGTCCATATCACAAAGTCACACCAATTTGAATTTGTTGCAAAAATGTTTCCCTGGATTTGATGATAATATAAGTGTTCCGTATTAACTTCCATTGCCTCTGTCAGGTAAAATGATTTCATAGTATTTCCCGCTTTCTCCTGTCAATTCTTCTATAGTTTGTATAGATTTTGAAGATATGAGAAAGTTTCTCTTGAAATCAGAATCAGATAAAGTCTCAATGCTATGTCTGTTAATTACTTGTATAGCAGCAGTAGGCAAGTTCGATTCTTTAAGTTTATCCGTCTCATCTATGTCATTACTTAATATCCACGAAGTTCCACAGCGATGATTTATAGAGTTCAATGAATTTGCAAAATGCGCAAGTTGTGCAGAATTTGCTGGAGAAGTAGTCGCACGATGAGAAGAGCGATCGTCAGGGAAAATGTCACTATAACTGTTATTCTGCTTCTGTCGCTTCGGATGGGAAATCCAAGATGCTGGAAGATCAGTCTTAGATATACCGGACTTTTCGCCGTAGATAAGCGCCGCAGCCATATGTGAGCAAATCCATTGCCCTCTTGGACATTCACAGCTACAGTCCTTTATCCCGCCATCTTCATGTAATTAGATAATAACTTTGTACGACCGGTTTTTCATGGTGGCACGAACATGACTACAGATTGTTCTTTGTGCGATGTTAAATGAGAGCACAAAATTAGATCTGTATTTCTCTTCTCCTCTTTTGAATGTCTTAACATCTTCAGCGAAGAATTGAAAAATATCAGTCATAGTTATCACCTGCATTGTCACTTATCAAGCAACTGATTCAACTGAGCGAGAGACAACTTAAGTCAGACACAGCAATAATAAGTGACCTTTGTCTCACACACCGATGTACGCCTGTTAGAATGTGCGCGATTAGGATCGCTTGTTTACTCGATCGCCATTAGTGACGCCATCTACCAATCAGAGAGTGTCCTTGGTCGCATTGCGAATAGCCGAAATATTTTTCGTTTCACTGTCAGGATTCTCATGCAATAGTCAATAAGAACATCAAAATCTCGAAGATAGGTTCTCCATCTTTCATAATAAATGTTCATATTTTTTAAACTCAATGCACATATTTTAGAGCATTAGGAAAATACAAATAGTGCTACCGGTAAAGACATTGAAACATACTTAAACATGCATCCTTGATGTTAATTCTCCAATACTTGCAAATGATTCTCATCTTAACGCATTTCGGTTCATTGTTCGTTTTCCGAACATCATACACTTTAACCAAATTCTTCGATTTTTTCAATGAGTACAGTAGAGGCATTTGTTCGCAGAGGAGGTGGACGCTCTCAATTTGAATTTTATCACTTGTTTTTGAATACATATGTGATTGACTCCAATATCCATTCTATAGAAATTGATCATCCAAAATCTATGCATGAATCTGGCAGCTGCAGTAAGTCATAATGAATGAATGAATTTTCAAAATTAACTAGAGGAATTTGAGGTTGCCTCTGATGCATTGAATTTTGAATTTACGACGCCGAATAAGACTACAGGTACCGCAAAAAGTTTAGCACCAAACTCAATTTTGTGTATTTATATGACTGATGTTTCTGCAAAAGTTTGAAGTAAAGTTATTTAAAGCTAGTTAAGTTAAAGTAGTCCACGTTTTCAGGTTTAGGGTACATTCTTATGAATTAATTTGTAAATGCATCAGTTATCACTAGTATTTATGGCATTTTTTAGTGATTTGAGATCTTGAATATATCATTATCTACTTCGTTCGGATGTAATACTTTCTCTACGTTTATACACTGTTTTGTTTTTTGCATTGAGATTGCCGTCTATCATTCTGATGTTATTCCTCTGAATAAAAATAGGGGTGCTACAAATCAAACGTAAGAAAAGAGAGTAGGAGAGAACATGAGGGTAAACTTTTACAAAACATGATCATTGGACGGAATTTTCAGAGCTGATTACTCCAACGAAAGATATATTGTTACGCATATAAATACAGATACAGGCTCAACAAGTCTGTTAAAGCATTCTTGTGATTAAGGAATCATGAATTCGATTCTTTCCATCTTCTGTCTAGTTTTGCTTGTCACATTTGCTACCCCGTCATCCTCAAACTGCTTGCCAGAATGCATTGAAGGCCAATGTGTTCTAAATGAATATTTTAGTAAATATTATTGCAAGTGAGTGATGAGACGATTCATATTAATCCTTAACATAGTGATAAACACAGATCGGCAGTCATAAAATGACATCACCAAATTTGTTTTTCAATTATATTTTCTAATCATAGATTCTTCGCATTTTGCATTAAGGCAAATTTAGTCTCTTTCGTTTGTTCTATGTCCTTCCCGACTGGTTGATTCCTTTAGCGAAAAGCAACACGCTATTGCCTGTCAGTCTGTCTATCACACAGATTGACAATGATTAAACATTGAAATTTCATTAATAACTGTCTTGATGTTTTTATAGTCTTGACTGTACTATTCGATTTGAAGCAGCGACTGGTAACGCTTGAGTTTCCCCATTTGATTTTAATTGACTCATGCATGCGGCTTTTCATTGGCTGTTTCTCAGTGACTGTGATATCGTCATTCATTGATTGAATCTTGTCTCAACCTCATCACAATACATTCAATGTCACTGGCAACCTCGTCATGGGTAAGACAAGACAGCATTCTCTTGAAGCTCGATCACAAATTATTGCTCTATCTGAGCATTCAAGTAAAACTCATCAGCAAATAGCTACGTGCTTGGGAATCTCAAGGAGTTCAGTTTCATGGATAATCCAAAAGTACAAATTAACCGGTAATGCTAGTGCACGAAAGCGTACAGGAAGACCAAGAAAGACAACTGAGAGAACGGATCTCCTTATCAGACGAGAAGTCGTGAAATCACATTTCATTACTGCTCGAGAAATCAAACAAAATCTTTCTGGTTTGTGTGGCGATCTCAGTGAAAGAACTATTCAACATCGACTTCAAAAGAAATTCAACATGCCAGCTCGAAAGCCTGTACGGAAGCCATTAATCACAAAGCGAATGCGAAGCGCCAGGTTGCTCTTCTGCAAACATCTGAATTGGACAGTCGAAGATTGGAAAGCTGTCATGTTCACGGACGAGTCAACATTTTTGCAGTTCGATTGTCTTCCGAAAGTTGTCCAACGTGAACCTGGGAGTTCAAACTTGAATCCTCGCTTTACAGTGAAAACCATCAAACATTCACCTGGAATAATGATTTGGGGCTCCTTCGGCTACAATGGAAGAGGTGCTTTGACGTTCCTGAATAAAGGTGAGAAAATGAATTCAAAAAAATATATTGAAGTTCTTTCTGAAAAGGCCCAAGTATTTATAAATGTGCTGCAGTGTAGTGTTTCAGCAGGATAATGCACCTTGCCACACATCAAAGATGACGATAACGTGGTTTGTGGACAATGGGATTGAGGTCATGCAATGGCCCGGGAATAGCCCTGACCTCAATAGTAGTGATCCCGTGGCAGACGCAAGGACAAAATGAGCAACGATGAGTCATCATGCTGACTCAGCCCCCCCCCTCTGGAAGGAAGGAGGGAGGTGGCCAAGGATGTGCTGGAAGGGATGGGTCCGAGAGGAAGAAACCGTTCCCTACCCCCTCTGGAAGGAAGGAAGGAGGAACTCTGCAACAAGGGTAGGAATCTAGGAACGACAGAGTTAGAAAAAGTGGGTTTTGGACGTTTTGGGGTGAGAAAGGCCCTGTTTCGGCATGAAGGAGGGCTCGGATGGACAAATGGAGGGCAGATTCGGATTCTACGTTAAATTTTGGGTTAGGGAGGTGATTTCCAGCGGAATCGGAGAGAAAAAGTTCAGACCTCCCCCCCCCCCTCCAGTCAGACATCCAACTTTGGTTCTAGAGATGGTAGAAAATCGTGTGATAGCGCGTTTGAAAGCTAGGAGTGGGAAAAATGCAGTGGAAAGCATCCTATATCCAGGTTTTCCTGGGTTTAGTGTGGAAAATGACTAGAAAATGGCGGGAATCTCTGAAAAACGTCAGAGTTAGAAAAAGGTGGGTTTTGGACGTTTTGGGATGAGAAAGTCCGTATTTCGGCATGAAGGAGGGCTCGGATGGACAAACGGAGGGCAGATTCGGATTCTACCTTAAATTTTGGGTTAGGGAGGTTGTTTCCAGCTCAATCGGAGAGAAAAGTGCTGACCCCCCCCCCCTCGGCAGCGTTTCTTCCAACTTTGGTTCTAGAGATCGTAGAAAGTCGTGCAATAGCTCATTTGAAAGCTATGAGTGAGACGAATTCAGTGGACGAAACGGCGTGTCTCTACGTTCGTTCGTTGAGGTGAGAGAGTGACTTTAATATTTTTGCCCATCATCGAAAAAACGACAGAATTTTTATGAAAATGGCTCTAGCGGGTGAACGAAGCACCGTATGAGAAAACTGAGACCAGATTTGGAATCAGCGTACAATTCTGCATCTAGAGGGTGAGTTTCAAGTGAATCGGAAAGAAAAAGTCGAAAGTCTCTTCACACTGGGTCTCAACTTGAGATTTTTTCGTGAAAATGTTAAATTGTGGCCTACTTTGGTGACGACTCACTCAGGAATGAAAGTGAATGAAGAGCTCGGGTTTCTTTTAGGGTGAAGAACGCATTTTGTTCTCTAGGCTAGTTCTTTTCAGATGTGTGGAAGGTTTCGTTTCCAAATGAGAGCATGTTTAAAATCAAATTTTTGCGCATTTTCCAAGATTTTGGATACTTTGATCGTAGAGAGTCGAGGGATGGCTTAAATGAAAGGTGAGAGCAAGAAAACGTGACTGTCAAAATTTGAAGTCAATCAGAGCACTAGAACCGGAGATAGAAGTGTTTAAAGTTTTGGATGATTGAGATTACGTCATCAGCTGATCGCCACAAACTATGTAAGTGGAGTCTCTACTTGTGGAAATCAGTTCTCCTCCCGACTGGGTTGGGGTAGGTGAACTCCGGAGCTCCGATGATAGTATCGGAAATTCCAAAATCAGGTTTCCGTAGGAAGACTTAGAAAATTTCATTGCTGATATCAGCTAAGGTGTCAGACTTAAAGGTTAGCGAGGACATGACCTTAGTTTCAGGCCATAAAAGACTCCAAAACTTTAAAGGCTTGTAACTTTGCTTCTACAAGTCTCTTTGACTTGATTCAAAAAAGGTTCGATAGCTATTGATCAGACCTATATTTACAGACTACTTACAAAATTTCATAAGTAGTACTAAATGCTGAAAAATGTAAATTCATTATTTATGGAGGTTTTCTGGGGTTTTCGACCCTGCTGAAGTCAATGAAGGCATGTATAAGTGTGTACGAGCCAGTCTTCTCATGTCTTTACATGATACAAGCGGCTTTTCACTGAAAGCGAGCATGACACGGAGAGTTTTGCTGTAATATTCCACTGACAGGGTGTTCCTTCGGGACGGCGGATGATGCCGTAGTGATAAGTGTGGCAAGGGAGTGTGTCATATTTTAGACCGAAACCTCTAGGGCAACTCATGTTGGGCATTTGACACAGTTCTCAACGTAGCACTTTGAACGCCAATCGGTTGAGTCTTAGCTATCTTGTCATGGGTGGCTACTAAACATCTCCATTGCAAAACGCTTGTGAATCACGGCTTGCTATCACTCTCTACGGCTTGCTATCAAGCTGGTCAAGGCAACGACTTACCAACCTCTTGTAAATAACTCCACCGGTTTTCATGTCTGGCTATCAAGTCATTGACGGTACAAGTCACGGAGATTTTCGGTGCAATACTTCCTATCGACGGGCGTCCTTTTGGGCGGCGATAGAATCCGCAGCGAAGAGTACCGCATGGGATATTCGGCAATTGTAATCCTTGTTAAACCTCTCTGCGTCATGTTTGCAAGTGGTTGCCTTATCGTCTCGACGTAGTGCTCTGACCGCCAGGGTGACATTTTGCCATCTGTCGAAGGTTACTTTAAAACATCTCCATTGCACTTGTCTCCCGATAGTTGGTCATACATGCGAGAATGAACCATGAGTTCTGCTTCCCTCTATCACCGAGGCTAAATGAAATGGAATGAATTGGAAGAGACATTTATGCGCCACACGCAACCACAAGCTCATTTCTCTCTTCGCTAGTGAACAAGATCTTGTTAGTGTAGTCAGAAAGTTTATCATGTTTTGCAAAAGGAAAGTTTAGTGCAGTTAAATAGTTTTACTGTGACACACGTTTGTAAAAGTAAAGTTTGATCATCGAAGTTTCATTCGTGAGTGTAGTCAGAAAGTTTATCATGTTGTACAAAATTTTTACTGCAACACAGGTTGATGTATAGCTAGAAAGTTTGATCATGACGTTTTATGAAACAAAAATGTCATAAAATGTAAGCGTTAGTGTAGTCAAATAGTTTTTACCACAACACACGTTTGTGAAAGTAAAGTTTGATCACTGAAGTTTTATGACTGACCGAAGTCACAACAGCATTGGAAAGTTTTTATCCTTAGTTGAGATCCGGACTGCAGTGTGCAAAATGTTTTATGTGACAGTCTTTTCACAAACGGTGAAGTGTAAATTCAGAGTAAATACATCTGTTAGGTATACATCAACTTTGGATGTGAAGTAAAGCGAATCATGTTAGATGTACAGAATGAATTGAATATTAGACAACGCATGCAAGTTTTTGACGACTTGAGTGTGTCATGAAAAAAACCGAGTCTAAGTTTAACATGTTGGATATAAAAAGTGAGATGGATAGGAATAAGTGTTGAATTTTTTATAAAACCAGGTAAAGTCTTGTCACAAACGTTGAGTGTGTGAGGGCTAGTTCCATGACATTTAATCGCGTGGGTCATAGCACAAGTCCTAAAATCCATAATCCAAGGGTAAGGTCATCTACGTTTGGATTTAGGGTTTTATATCACACGCGTTAACCGTTAGTGTAGAATACGTGAAGCACATGTTCACAAAAAAGTCTAAACGCAAACGTTGAAATAAGTTTTGTAAGAAGTTAAAAACATTGACATGATGTTGTGAAAGTAGAAACTTAGCGAACGTTGAAAAAAGTTTTATGAAATGTTTCTGCAGTCACTATCGTTAGCGTACCAGCTTTACTAAATGTGTTGTTTGCCTTTATCAAATTGAATTCGTGTGTAGACTGTTTTGTAAATAAAGAAAGATAGTGTTAAACGTTTTTGCAGTCTGCATCGACAGCATACAAGCATACACATAACAACATGTAACGTTTCTTAAAAGAGTCGAATGCATATGAGTTAGGAAACATTCAAAACATGTGTGATAAAAATCAACCTGCTATATTAAGTGAGTACCTCACAAAAGTGTTGCATATGTTTTACGGGAAACTTGTAAAGGAGAACTGTGTATCGAGAGCGTTTACTATCATCATAGACAGATGAACATGAATGATATATTCTAACTTCAACTTTCTGACGTTCAAATGAAATTCGTAAACAGGAAGCTCTAGACTCCGCGGTGTAAAACTACATGACGAGTGACAACAACTTTATGTTGGTAAAACTTTCATAGGTTGATGATTGCAGTCGCGTTTAAAGTTGATATAAAAACCTGTAGAAACGCATAAGTCTTAGATGCAGTTCAACGTTGTGACTCGTACATTGAACTAATAAAATGAACAAGTCTGTGTAGAGGTACATAACACGCTCATCAGTAGGAAACAGCAAAGCATGTAATGTCATTGAATTATCAAAGGAAAGTATTAGAGTTACAAGTCTGAGTTGACGAGAGTGGAACTATTTCATTGGTATGAAATAGTGAACATTACATTAGAACATTAGGACTGTCCATGAGTATTGTAAAGAAAGGTTAGAATCAAATGTGTAAGTTTGCTTTCATGTACATGAGAAATTAAGATAATCAACACGTGTCTCATTCCTAAACTAATTGTGCGTTACTTGCAAGTTAATAATAGAATCAACATTAAAACCTGCATCAAGTGATTTTCTGTGCGAATGCAGACGATGTGAAAATGACACACTGGTTGACATTTAACAATGCTTGCAATATTCAACACGCTGCCATTCAATAGCAGCTAAAACGTTTATCATAAAACCTATCAGTGAAACAGATATCATGGTCTTATCTTCCAACCCTCATGTGCACACAAAGGTTCACGAGTAGAGACAGTGCTATCTGTCGCCTGTTTGTCGCGCTGACCCCCCAGCAGATGGAGTGTGCCAAGAACACAAAGATGAATGACAGCGCAGCCGGTTGGCGACCATCTATCGCATTAAATAATGTACATTGCCTCCTATACACATTGAATTTCTATTGCATCTGTCCAACAAACAAGGACGCAGAAACTTATCGTCATCTCAGGCCATCCCACCTAGCTGATTCCCACACAGCTCATTGCTATCGCACCGGACACATCATCGTGGGCGACTGAAAGGATTCTCAAGTTGACAATTCGTTACTGTGCACTGTCACCGTTTCGCACGCGCAAGTAACCATTTGCTGCTAAAGCATGGGCACTGCCGGTTTGTTCAAGGCCTCAATGCCTTGCTAGCCAGTGTCAAACTTGTCCAACACACATCTTCAAAGTCCTAACTGCCATGAAATCATCATGTTTACAGTCTTAAAGCCCAAATGATAAGTAGCAAGGATCTATTGCAGTTACATGATGTAAAATATAAACGTGTGCAGAGAGAGTATGACTCTTAGACGTGAAGTCATGAATTTTATTTCTTCACCACCCGTCAAATGGAAATAGTAATGGTGTTAGTTACATCGGAAGAATCATCACAGCAAAATGTTCTATAGTAATGCAGGCAGTGGATTAACTTAGTAGTAGAGTCACATCCATGTCACTGTATGTAAAGTTTGAAATCATGTTAGAATCCTTTCAGCATATGTAAGATAGGGGAAGTATAAAATCATGTTAGAATCCTTTCAGCATTTGTAACGTCAGAAATAAAGTTGATGTGGGAGAGCTGTATTCCAGTCATGTTTAAAGTGACAATGTGTGTGTGTGAGATTGAGTTCAACGTTATCGAGAGATATAACTTCGTGCGCTGCTTAAACGAACACTTTATAAGACGATGCGAGTCCAGTGAAAGCTTATTCAATTGTATAAACACATAAAATTGAAATGTCATGGGAATGCAGTATTGGACTTTACAAGAATCCTTCGAGTGAAACATTGAATCAAGCCTCTTCGAAACATTCAAATGGTGTGAAGCCCCTAAGTATCATTGTGAGCAGCTGTACGTTTGTCATTCCATGTATTTTATCGCACGCTAGGAACTAATCAATCTTTTCTCGGATACATTCAGTTCACTTGAGGGTCATACAAACTTGCCACTCAGAACAAAGAGACCGCTATCACAAAGCGTGAGCCGTGCGTTATTCCCCTTCCGTCAACGAAGCGGGAATGCCCATTTATGGTAATCTTGACTCCCTACGTCAGTCAGGAAAATCAGCGGTTGACATTCCAAATATGGTGAGATGAAATCGTTTGAAGGAGACATGACCAAATTTGGACATTGGCATATTGTCTTTGTGAGAGAGAAGTATACAAGGCGTTTCTCCACAGCCAATTTCACTCCTGTTTCCTCCTTTCAACGGTGAGTCGTCTGACGTTTGCTATCAAACGTTCTAAGTTAGATTTAAAGTCAGATCTTACAGGCATCACTGATACACTTTCTAACATTGGGGTATTAAGGTTAGGGTCTTCATTGTCTGTCCTATGCCATTTATTACAAACATGTTTCTGATAAACAGTGCTTTCTTGTGAGAACTGAAGTAAATAACTGGCTTTTATCTTGCAGTTTCAACATGGTTTTATCAAAGTCTTCGCGCTACAGCGTCACAAGATGTTCATGAGATAAAGTATACAGAGGGACCGAATACAAAAAGCACTTGAGGCAGGTGGAACACACTGGGGAGCATAAGGTCTTTGAAATAAAGACATGTGTCCATCATGCTGTGGAAGCAGACTCTGACTTTTTCGAATTTAGGAAAAGACATGACCAGTGTCCCAGTGGGTCTATTTCTAACTGCCAGTTCAAAAAGTGGTTTGATGACTTGTATAGACGAAGGCAGGAGGAGAGGGTGGCTGTAAGACACATTGTCGACTTGGATGATGATGGGAACGATCTCTTCCTCAGCGATACAAGCAGCAGTGAGGAGGAAGGGGAAGTACAGGAGGTGAGAGCCGTTTTCATTAGTGGCAAACAGGAATCTGAACATTTATCTGAGCATGCATCTGAACATGTAGAGGAGCCACTGAACACTTCTACGCCAAAGAAAGGCGGTATACGCGAACAAACAAGAGCTCTAGATAGAGATGAGTTGAAGGTGAAGGCATCACAGCAAGCCCATTACATGCTGCTCAAAGATTGCTATGAGGCCATGAATAGACAAAATAAAGAGATGGTGCAGGACATAGCCAAACTAGAAATTAAAGTGGGAACGGTGAAAGTCTTACAGGAGGAAGTATTAATGCTGTAGAAGAGAGAGGAAGCATTAATGAAAGAGAGGCGGGAATGGAAGGAGAAGGAGATGGCTTATAAGGAGGTAGTATCCGAGTTGAATCATCAGAGGCAGGAGGTTGACAGACTTGGTGTGATTGAGAGAAGAAAATCATGACCTGAAGAGGAGACTTAGTCAGGCTGAAGACCTCAACAAGGAAATGAAGAGAAGACATGTAGAGGTACACCTGCCAATCTACAGAAACCAAGTATGTGACGTGCCTACTGCTACAGATGATTTAAACACCACGCAGGAGTGCTACGAGGGAGGTGGGGTCACATGCATTCATATCAGTATGAAGGTAGACGGTCGACTGTGTGATTTTTCAGTGAGAAAAGTGAAGACGAAAATTCCTAGTAAGTTACTCGAACGTCATTGCCTCTCAATGAACTCTAACACCATTTTTCTTTCTTACAGAGATCTTCGAGCAAAAGTAGAGAGGAGTCGGAGAACGCCACAAACGGCCTTCATGAGGCTAGTGAATGTCCCAAACAGCCTTTATGAGGCTACCCATAATGAGGCCGAAAAGTGTTTTCACTTTCTGACGGTTCCAAGCCCATTGAACTCAGAGGATGGGTTGAAAATTGATGAAAGGGATGAAAGGATGGCCACTCACACGCCAAACGTATACAGAAATCAAATTCCTATCTTCATTAGATTGCAATCTCTCCTCACAGTGTGATGATTTTAAAACACTCATCTTCAGCGAGCTAAGAATGAATAATTTAAGTCTCCATTAAACTAGAGTTATGAAGTAACTCATACATGTTACTAGACATGAAAGCATCAAATTGAAATGAACCGTTGAAGCATCTTAGGTTCTCATAACCTTCTCACACCTGAGCAACAGGAATTTACAAGCCTGAGTCATGTACATGAATGCAATACAATTCACAACAGTCATTGCACAGTGATTAGAGTGTTAGAAAACATGGTAGGGATTGTGTTGAGACCACTGCAGTAACATTGTAGGAATAATTAAAGTGAAAAGTTATGTCACATGAAATGAATGATGCAAGTTTAATAATAATAATAATGTCGTCTATTTCATGACATTGGCCTTAGTAATGAGAATCGTAAGGCCATACAAAATCTGAATATAAAGTAAATTCACAGCAATAATGATAAGTGATCAAAAACAATTTATGGAAATAAGTTCTTGAAGAGGCTTAGAATAATAATAACAATAATTAGCTCGCATTGAAAAGAATTGGTAATGTAACAAACAAGCTGTGTGGAATTCAGCATATGTTTGAAGACAAGTGCTGCTAGTGATGATAGGATTTGTATCAATGCTCGTGGATGTAAGGCGCAACATGAAGAGAAAATGACTTTGTGAGAAAACGTCATGTTATAGCACCAGTCGGATGTTTTCGTTTAAGATAGGAGAGATATATAATTCATATTTCACAAAACCAAAGTTGATGACTAATGCCATCATTTTCATCAAACCAAATTCTGTTTCTAATGTTGTTGATTTCATCAAACCAAATTCTGTTTCTAATGTGGTTAATTTCATAAAACCAAATTCTGTTGCTTATGTTGTTAATTTCATAAAGCCAAATTCTGTTGCTTATGTTGTTAATTTCATAAAACCAAATGGAGATATATTTCATCAAACCAAATTCTATCTCCTACGATAAATCAGATCATTTTATTATTATTATCATCGGCTCTATGTTTTGCTTTTCATATGTGATGCGATACAAACATAGTAGCGGGAATTCACCTGTTGCTGAGTAAAAGGTAGTTGTCAGCGTTAAACGTGGGTGGGGTAAAAGTTGAATTCATGTAAATAAATGTCAACTTTGAGGATGACATCATATGAACTCATACACCGCTGAATGAAAGATATGATGAAACTTCGTCAAACCTACAGCTGTCATAACTTTAAACACGCATCTACCAAGGGATAAACAACTCATTGTTTGTGAAGATGTCTCATTATCATGATTGAAAATATGACGCCACTGAGATAGCAAGTCACGGGATCATGGATGCTTTGCTAAGAAACATAAGTAACTTTCGACCGTCGTCTGACCTTATGTAATAGTGTCCTTTAACAATCAACAGATAATGAGAGCATAGGATAGGCGTATGAGAGGATGATGAAAAAAAGCCAGCTGCGATCCTTCAATCAGGAAATTCAGCGATATTCTTTCCATGTTGGGAATAAGGGAGATTCACGCGATAAATGCATCTAAGTTTGTTGAGTGGCTGAGGATGGCAGTCAATGAAAATATGTCTTCCCTTTTCTTCCTCCAACCGAAAGTTAAGAACAATATGATTGCATGTTCTGACTTTTAAAAGGATGTGCATCCTTTATTTCACAAATCATCATGTCTGGCAAGCCGATTGCACAAGTTACCCATATAGAATTACTTATATGGGCGAAACTTTTCTCTCCGACGAGTGTAAGGATATGGTATTTCAGTTTATGAAACACTATTCCCTTTTCGACGAGTCTAACGTTGTACCTCCACCCGAATCCCTAATGATGGATCCGGAGGAATCTCCGAGTGAAGAGGAACGTGACGAAGAAGGAATGAGTGTCGGTGAAGGGAAAGGAATCAGTGACAGTGAAGAGGAAGGAGAGACGTGGAGTGAGGTCATGGTGGAAAGTGAGGAGTCGGTAGTGGAAGCGAGTGAAAATGAAAATGAGATTATTGTGATATCAGATGATGAAGTAAGAGTTTTACGCATGCATATGAATGGCTGTCATCTCAACTCGTTCATGTTTTCTTTCAGTGATGGCGTGGCACATGTTCTTTAAAAACATAAAGTCATCACATACCACACAGACAACACACTCTTTCTATACCTTTCCTCGTGAATGCATCATGAGTTCTCATAAGAACTTCCTTCTAATGCAGCTAAAGCGGTCCCAAGCCCGCCACATATCCTCGGATATGGAATGAAGAGGGTAAGGATAAATGATGAAATGGAATGAAGGGAAGCCAAACTTGCACCACATGCAACCACAAACACATTTCTATCTTCATTAAGATGACATTAAATCACTTGAATTCCAATGTGACCATCACATCCTTAGATCTTAGTACAGTCAACTCTCTAAAGTGCTATGAGCTTGTTAAACCTATTATCTCTAACGTTACAAAAGCTGAAAGGATTCTAGCATTATTTTATACTTCCCCTATCTTACATATACCGAAAGGATTCTAACATGATTTCAAACTTTACATATAGTGACATGGATGTGACTCTACTACTAAGTCAATCCACTGCCTGCATTACTATAGAACATTTTGCTGTGATGATTCTTCCGATGTAACTAACACCATTACTATTTCCATTTGAAGGGTGGTGAAGAAATAAAATTCATGACTTCACGTCTAAGAGTCATACTCTCTCTGCACACGTTTATATTTTACATCATGTAACTTCAATAGATCCTTGCTACTTATTATATGGGCTTTAAAACTTTAAACATGATGATTTCATGGCAGTTAGGACCATTACCATTACAAGTTAGCGCATTACAAGCTTGTACCTTTTGAGTTATACTCGTGTATTCACTGACAAAAATACAACCTGTTTAAACTATGATTTTGTTTTCTCCTGTTTTCAGTGATATTGAATCTGTCCAGTGACACATACGTGCGTATGTGTATACGAGTAAGCTAGCTTCTATGTTTTCGCGGGGACTTAATGACTAGAGGACTTAATGACTTGACACCGTTTTCGCGTCATTTAAGCTTTTCAATTTATACATGTAGTAGGTAGATGTTAATCAAAATTATTGAAATGCAATGCGTTAGACTCGAGTGTAGTAGTGACATAACAACGATTAGCCTAGTTAACTATATTTACTAAGATCACTAAATTTGCCGTGTTTAGATAACTATGTGCACCGAAATTTAGTGTAATCTATTATACTACTTGTAAAGTAAGTAGGGAAGGAATACATATGTACATGAGCAGATAAATTTGATTACGAGAGTGACATCTCTCCCCTAAACTCTTTGGGCAGGCGGCGAGCCGGGCAGTGAAGTTTGAGTGCCTAGCTCCTGAGGGTATGGACGTACTGGAGCCAACCATTTGGCGATGTGACTCCCACATCCATCTTTATGACAACTGTCGGGCGACGGGTCGTGTGAGGTATCAAGAAGATATAGTCGAGGCCATTAACGACATGACGATGATGGTGGACATTCAGGATAAGGTTTCAATCTGGGACGAGTCGGACTTCCAGGAGAACTTTCCCAGCGTCCGTATTGTCTTGGCTTTTGGACTGAACCCGCGCCACGCTGGGGATTGGTCACCACCCACCAAATTTGTAAGCTAGGTTCCGAAGGCGAGTAGATGCGAGTCTGAATGTCAGGGCAATCAGGGAGACAGGCACATACCTGAAGGGGGAGTCCCAAAGGAGGCCTAACGTCGATGCCTGGCCGACGAGGTACAGCTAGCCTATGAACTTTGCTTTTCTCTCATTCTCAATTGCAAAGAGAGGGAGTGGAGAGATGTTGCGGCTCATAACATCATAGGGCCGAGGAGCTGCTGCGCAACGTCAGTGCTGGGCACACCATCGTGATCCACTGTACGTATGTCGGCAGACAAATTATGAGATCTCTTAGTGACCTTTTTAGGAACATGTATTTCAGTGTGGAGCCGATCCTAGTAACCCGCACTTAGCAAATGTGCCTACGGCTACTAATACGCAATGCAAGGATATTGCCGCAACGCATCTCAGCAGCAGTCTGGAGTCTAATTTCAATCACGTATTCCGGCCGTAGAATCGGGAAGATTCTATTTGTAAGGGGGAGTAGTGCGACGAGGTTGGTATGCAGTAAATTCATAATTAGTGGGAAACGTAATTATTGGTGTGTAAACTTATTACTGATGAAGACATCTTTCGATTGGCGAAGTAATAACCAATTTTTGTCATGATTGCAGATTGTCAACCTTCTAGCCATATATCGAACGTTAACTGTAGCAGTTGGTATCACTATTTGAACCGCATGACATCCTGTGCTATAAAATTCAGCATCTGATACCGCCAAATGTTGGGAATTCCTCCATGGATAAGTTAGACGATCTCAATAAATGAGGATAAATATGATGTCCAACCACGTTATCATGAAGGGTGAATTTGAACACTGACATGTAAATGGACAGGTGCTTCAGATCCACTCCATACAGTGATCGATGCATAGAATGAATGTGATGCAGTGTGCTTCCCGAACATAAATCGGCTTCTCCGGATTTTGGCGACTGCCAGTGACTAAGGCCACCGCTGAAAGGTTCTTCTCGACTCTTAAAAGAATTCTAAACTTCAATCGAAGTACCGAGGAACGTCTTAGTGGATTGGCGCATATGTCAATCAACAAAGACGTCAATTAAGACTTAGATGTATTGCAAAAGAGAAGGCTGCAGTTTGATGTGTTCAGGTGAAATGATGTTTCTTTTCATTATACCGATACGTACCAGGTACATAGTCTAATTCAGTTATGAAGCTTTGCAATGTATGCAAAAATCACATTTTATAAAAACACCACTTTCCAGCTATATTTTCACGTTTCTCTATCACTGTTCCTCTATGATATAAAACTAGCCACCACCCCCGAAAAAATACTGGCTGCGCTGCTGAGGTTGGGATTTACAGTCTACGACATTTGATTAGGACCACCCAATTTTTTTCACTTTTTCATCTGTAGCCATCAGTAATCGTCATAATATGGAACGCCCTTCCCAATATATTAAGCCGACATATGTAGCAACAACATAGTAGAATATTAGCGTATTTTGATAAATAATGCAATGACCAGACAATTTTATTTGAAAATTGACCGCGACATTTTATAAGGACCACATCTGGCTTTCATATTGACAACCTGCATTTTTGAATTGATTAGACTTCCTGATGCATACTCAATTGCCTGGCATTCATAAGAAACTTTGTAAAACTCAAATGTCTAATTCAATACCAATATTTACGATGTATCCTACAGGGGCATCCTATTTGGGGCACACTTACAATCTTCGCACAATGACTCGCTCTTTAGCACCTAAACATCTACAAACAATTCCAACTTTCCTCCGAGCATTACACGACCGTCCAAACGACCTTCGAGTTCGTGGATACTTTGCCTTCCTGTTGACGGCCACGACGCCTTTCTACGCTTTTTTCCGTTGGCGTTGGAATCAACTAGTGCAATGGCTTCCGCTTCTTCACGCGATATGGACCTCCTCGCAACCTCTCCCTCGCCATGCGTAACGTGTTTTTAACTATTTTATCGATTAATTTTTAGCCTTCAAGTCTCTGAACCTCTTTTGTTACTGAATCGTTGAATAAAGTGGTTGTAAGGCCGTGCCATGAGCGCTGTTGCTTCCGGAAAATGTTAAAGCAAAGCGAATGTAATTTTGTTTAATTGGCAAATAAAAAGGAAGAGAGACGGCCCCCATTAATCATACGCAACCTGGAGCGTTTTCCGTCACTCTCCGGACTATTTGCGCATAGTTAGAATCACGGCAATTTGGTATCAACGAACGAAACTCCAAGTACCAGCGACGCAGAAACGCCAACGTTGATCCATTCTCCGCACGCCACAGCGCAACCACTTTGGAACGAAAAAAGTCTCCTAGAATCAGAACCGAATCTTCTGTACGAATCTATGGCAAGTCCTCCTTTTGGCGAAGCGGACGACAATGAGACAGACCAAGATAACCGACTACCCACGGCTCTCCAGGCGCAACTGGCCGATATCCGACACCAGCTCAACGATATCCGATTGGGTTCAAGGCCCTCCTCGACTATTGCATCGGATCCGAACATGGAGACCCACTGGACTCCCAGAGACAGACGTGAGGTCGCTTTCCTAAGAACACTTCTCGCCTCCGACAATCTTGACGCCATACACAGAGGTCAGAAACGAACTCCTGTTTCTTCAGGCCGCCGGACGTTTCGGTTGGCGATACGCGATTCAACTTTCGGCGTACAACGACGCATGCGAACTCGGGCTCCCTGCCACGGCTCCCGAGCCCGCCACCTCACCACCGAGTGGATATAGACAGTCTAGTTACGACTACAACAGGAACCAGGGAGAAAAGAGAGGTTATGCGCGTGGAAGAGGAATTAAAACGAGAGGTCGATCAAGAGGTACAAAACCTGTTTCAAGAATGGGATAATGAATATGCAAATTACAATGACTTGCCAGAACCCGATTTTATACCGTCCAACTTACTGCCAAATTTAGCCGTGAATCCAGGATCGGACCCAGTACAAGAATGGTTGGACCAGGCGCTGGCCTCGCTGGACACTCAAAATTCTGACACAAATTCTGTTCAATCTGATGTTCAAGTAGCATTGCCCGACAGTGATTTTGTTTGGCCGCCGGGAGTGGACTCGGGCTCTCCTTCACCGTCACGAGCATCCTCAATCGTTTCAGACCAGCCAGACCAAGACCGCCCACCGGAAGTGCCTGAAGACGAACTTCTTTTGGAATCCGGTGACTTATGTTTTCGAAAAATCTTACCTTCTCAAAATCGGGGTTTCACTCAAAAGGGCCCTCTCACGGGCCAGTCTACGGATGCTCCACACTCCCTTCAAATCCAACAAGCCATTGACAGTTATAAAAGCTTGGCGGCTCCCGAACTTCAAGCGAAAAACTTCGGTACCTGCTCTGCAAAAACTGATCAAGGTTTTAAAGTATACATTCACAGCCGACCTACCTCAAGTGGCAAACCCTTTAAATATTCACTTATGGAAGAAAAAACTTCTCCAAATTGCTATCAACGACCTCCAACAGCACGACATCATCCAAACAGTGAGTAAACGTGGGCCTTACTGTTCCTTTCTTAATTCCTAAGGGGGGTGGAGGCTGGCGGTTTTTAGTAAATTTTAAGCATTTAACTCCGTTCATTCAGGCACGCAGCCTCCACCTCCCTTCATTCCATTTGTCTTTTCGTTCTTTTGTTTGGCAGCCGGGGACCGTGGGAATCCGGGTGGATCTTTCTAATGCGTGTCATAGCGTTCCTTTGCATCCCGCTTGTCGGTTTTTAACGCGTTTTAAGTTCCACTCTAATATCTTCGAATTCACCCGGCTTCCCATGGGACTCGCTGCCTCACCTTTCTTACTGCAAAGCATAAACGAAGTCATCGCTCCGCTGCGAAAACATGGAGCTATTGTCTGGTGTCACCTCGACGATATCATAATTGTCGCAAAATCTCGTTACATTTATCAACTTCGCGCACAATTGCTCGCACGCCTCAAGGACCTCAATTTTCAGGTTAATTATAAGAAGTCACAACTACGCCCGACAAAAATTTGGGATTGCTGACAATTTGGGACAAAAATTCTGATTTGCTTCTCGCCCTTCGGTAGTTTCTGGTTAGCGGAGCAAACGTCGCGCATTATCTTTCACCACGTATGCGCTTCTAGCCATAAAGAAAGCTGCTAGTCATTGACAAATCGATTCTTGTTGTAGCCCAGCAGTCTATGCAGTCCTATATATCTATAGTTGTCTCGGAGGACATCCCAATGGTCGATGTAACCCAAAGCAAAAAGAAAACCACCAAGGTTCTTTGCCACCACATCAGGAGTTAAATCGTCGACCGAAGAGCGAATCTTATGCCTCTCTCGCGGGGACAAGTCATCACCTTCTCTTTCTTCGCATTCTTCCTCTTCATCTCACTCCTCTCTCACACCGCCAGATGCAGGATTAGCCACTCCGTCACCCGAATTAGCGCCCGGAGTGGATAACGAAGGTCTGGAGACATTCGTCATCACTGCATTACCAAGACTGGGCGACCAGAAGCGGGAAGTGTTCGGTCGATGGCCGGAACTCTTCTTCTTCTTGGCGGAAGAGGGTACGCTGGCTATTGCCGGAGAATCCGAGCCACCAGAGCCCGCGGACGGTGTTGAGGCGGAGGAGACAGGATTGGCGGCGTCTAGCAACGGCTGGAGTATTCGTCGACGAGCGTTGATAAACCAGTTATTGACCTGAAGTAACGTCAGGCCCGTGTTCCCTGCTATTTGCAGTTTCTCATCTTCAGTGGGATATGGATGCACAAGATGCTGGAATAACCACTGCTTCAATATCTGGGTGGCACGCTTAGGTAAAACTCCTCTCTTCTGCTGTTGTGCGGCCACGGCTGCAGAATGATGATGACTCAGACCCAGATGACCTCCGCATCCCAGTTTGCTGAGATCTGCTCCTTCAAGACCTCCAATAAATGCAGGACCAGGGGGTGAATGGGAGTCAGGCGAAGGACCTCCGTGGAACCCAGGAGTACCATAACCTCGAAGAGGTCCATTGGCTGGACTTCCGTAGCAGCCGTTGCTCAAGCCGAATTGTGGCTGCATACCCGTAGGAGAAGTTTCGGCGGAGGAAGGGGGAGAGCTGTCAGGGTCTTCGCCATCTTGCAGGAAAGACTCCGACTGGATCTTTCCTTTCAGACAGGCGATATAGCGTCCACAAAAGTCTTTACACAGTTCGTTCACTTTTTGAAGCTCCTGCAAATGGATGCGGAACAATTGGATGGATTTGATCATGAGGGCGTTGAGTTCTTCGTCATCGGAGAAGACAGATTTGTTTTCACGTTCTTGTCGTTCGACGAAAGTATGAAAGTCGGACTCGAATGTGTCCGTTGGAGGAGTGTCTGGCTGCGAGGTGGCCAACTCACACTTCTCGAATAACATAGCCAGCATGGGGAAGAGGGGATGTTTGTAAATATTCTTTTTATACTCCTCCTGGTTGGTGTCGCCTTACAAGATCTGGGTGCTCGACACAGTTGGAAGGTTTTGTATATCCTGCATTCGGAGAAGATTGGAGGTGCTGGTCACGTGGTTCACTTGCGTCACGTCGGTTGCAGAGCAACAATATCGAGGCTGGTTTGCTGCTGACTGTTGTTTAACTGGTTGCTGTTCGATGAGTGGCTGCTGAAGCTGTTGATTGTCAATGGATTGCTGGATCTCCGATTCGATGATGGAGGTGGTGGAGGAGATTGGATCGGCCTCTTCTTGCTGCTCGTTGTTTTCCTGAGCTCGCACTCCAGGAAGCCGCGAAGGGATCACAGAAGCAGACCTCCGACGCGCCCCACTGCGGATGGCGACGTTGCTGTTGGCTGATGGCGATGTGAGAGGTGAAGGCCGACTCCCAACCTGTGAACGGCCAATTATCCTCGCTTCCATATTGACATCAGTCCGTAGATTCATGCAATTATTGCAATAAACACCAAATTTTTGAGACCGTCAAATACGTCAGATACCACCAAATATTGGTGGTTTTCTTTTGCTTTGGGTTACATCGACCCTTGGGATGTCCTCCGAGACAACTATTGGAATAACATGTCCCTTGTTTACTCATTTAACCAGATATCTATGGATGTGACGTAGCCTACAGTGTATCATTCCTTTATGTATACATGCGGCTGGCATTGCGCGGTGTTTGCCCAACAAGCAGGCTGCTGTGCGAACTGTTAACCGCGTCCTGACTTCGACTGTGACTTTATCATGGGTAAAAATACCGATCTTACGAAAGAGAAAGTGGCTGAGATAGTTCTTTCTCGTCAAGAGTTCTCACAACGTGAAATTGCTACTCGCTGCAATGTTTCAAAATCGTCGGTACTTCGTGTTCAACGAGCTATGACTGCTGGAACATCCCACACATCAAATCGGCGAAGTCGGTGCGGTGCAAGACGAAAGTCCACACCACAAGATGACCGATTTCTTGTGCGCACTGTTCGGAAGGAGGGACTCATTACTTCGTCGCAGTTACGAAACAGGTGGCAAGAGCGTGATGTCGATGTTACGTCACGCACTATTCAACGACGTCTTCGTGAATTGGGCTGTCATTCCGTTCGCCCTCGGAGAGTTCCGCGGTTGACATCTCAAATGAAACTGAAAAGACATCAATTCGCCCGCCGCCATGCAGATTGGAGCGTCGAAAAGTGGCGGAAGTTAATGCAAATTTAGTGACGAGTCCAGCTTCGAATGCCAACATGCTACTCGTCAGTGTGTTTGGCAGACACCTAGATCGCCTGCTCCTGTCTTTCAGCGAGTCAAGCACCCCACCAAAGTCATGATTTGGGGCATATTTCTTTCAATGGGACAGGAAGGCTACATGTCTGCGAAGGATCAATGAACTCAGCTTCTTACTTGCATGTTCTGCAGACGAGGATGCTTCCGCAACTCAATGACTGGTTCCCGGAAAACGATGGAATATTTTTGCAAGACGGGGCACCCTGCCACACAGCCCGTGTGGTGAAGCAATATCTGAGTGACAACAACATCACTTTATTGGAGTGGCCGGGCAATAGCCCTCACTTGAACCCTCTGGAAAATTTATGGGCTATTATAAAGAGACGCCTGGCAGCACAGACAATCACGACGAAACAGCAATTGATTACTGAAATCATTCGAGTTTGGCATAATGATACAAACATTTGTGGCATGTTGCAAAATTTGGTGGATAGCATGCCACGACGAATTGCTAAGGTCATCGAAGCGAAGGGTGGCCACACCAATTATTGACATTTGTAATTTCTTGTTTGTTGTGAACAAACTCCATTCACACCTATTTCGTTGTTTTGCATTTTTACATTTGTGGACGTTAATGCGTGATAACAATTTTTTCATAGTCTTCTCGGATCATTTGGTATTCTGAATGCATGAATCAATTATTTGTCGAATATTTTTAAGTGCACGAAGCCTCTAGATCAATAGTAAGTGTATGATTAAGCACTATTTCTTCAAATTATTCGAATGCAAGATGAATAGGAGAAAAATATCCCTTGTCATGAAAGGTTTCAATTTAGGTGAAGCCTGGTCCTAATAAAATGTCGCGGTCAATTTTCAAAAAAAATTGTCTAGTCATCGCATAAGTGAACTAATTTTCGTGCGGCTGCTACTTTCTTTGATAATGATCGGAAGGGCCAACATTATGGAGAAAACTTGTGTGCAATGATTTGAATTCTTCGAATCTGAAGGAATTTTGTCAATCGAAGCACTTTGCTGGAACTCACATTAATTCGTAAACAACGCACGACTTTTTTTCTTATCTCTGTAAGGTATTATGAATTCCTTTTTGCCCAATAGGTTCTTCGATGTGCCGTCGATTTCGTATTAATCACACTTCTAGCAAACCGAAGCAGATAAACAAAATATTTAATTCTGTGATCCGAATATAACACTTAGGAAGCTGCAAGCAACCAGTGTCAGTATAGCAGTATCATTCAGCAAGGAAAACAGCTTTCAAGGAAGACAAGTAAAGAACTCAATGCAAAATTCTGGCCAACTGTAGACAAAATCGCTTGTGCGGAAAAATTTAATTCATCATTTAAACTCACAATCGCCACATACTCATATAATCCTCGATGCCACTTTCGTTTCAAGAAGCTAGTGTCTCCATTACCCTCAACCCATACATCACCTTCATCTTCACCCCAATCCAATGGCTTTTCGCCCTCACCCAGGCGAAGTGAGGTAAATGCATGATGTCCCAAGATAAGAGATCAAATATGCAAGATGCAGAGCGCATAATTCGAGGCTAAGAAGATGAAGCAGTCTTGAAGAAGGGGATGGTGGGGGTGAGAGGGAATTGTATGGGGAAGGTCAGGATCCTCGAGGAAAATGTGCGCACCCTCATTTTGAGGTAGGCGCATAGGTGGATGAGGATGAGGCCCCACGGGACTTGGAAGCGTCCTTTGAGGGAGGAGGCGGTCAGGGAAAGGGACGAGCTGAAGGGTGGCAAGGTGGTGAATGTGGAGTTGAGGGCGAGGTCTGCCCCATGATGGACCAGGATGCGTCGATTGGGGAGATGTGGGAAGTGGTGGTAAGGGTGGGAGAGATGAGTAAATGATGGAGAGGTCCTGCGGACAGCGAGGGAACGAGCGAATGCGTTTGGGAGGTATATGAGAGGGTCACCTGGGCGAGCAATGAAGAAGGTGAATTAAGGTCTTGAGGAGTACCGGTGTGGACCTGCAGGACAGTGCTGCTTACACAGTGGAAGAGGTAGAGCCGGCTCTACAGGCGAATGGCAGCAAAGCGGCTGGAACGGATAGGATCCACCTGAGGCTCCTCAAGATGCTGCCAAGCAGTGCTCCTACCGGCCGCGCGAATTCGCGCATGCGCGAATTTTTACACCGGATGCGCGAAAATTAGAGGTAATGCGCGAATTTTGAAAATCAAAATGCGCGAATTTTTTATGCACTTTTAATGAAATCATATATACGTGTGCATATACATTTTATGCTTGAAGTTAAAGCAAATTCCAACGTTTGAAGCCCAGTATATCTTTTATGTACAAAAAAGAATGTCATAATTTGTGATGTGAATTAACCACATAGTTCATCTATAAATATATCTCCATATATGTTATAGCTGATTCACCATTTATCTAATTTCAGAGGGTTTTCTACCTTTTCGTTTTTGGTGATCGTCTCGTGAAATTTCGGAAATTTTTAATTTTTCTTCGTCATCAATTATCTATCATTCTCAAAATCAACATGAATACAATCAAAGGGAACTATTGACTATCTTAGTGATCTACCACCTTTCTTCAGAAACGGATTGTCATTCCCCATTTTTAATAAAGTCAAATAATCAAAACTGTGTTTTTCATTCTTGTTATATGTTATCCAGATTGTTGGATTGTTATTGTTGCTGTATATCAATGGTGGTTTATGAAGGCTGATTTCACTGGCGCGATCTGGCAAGTATTTGTTTGACAGTAACTAGATAAAACCACAGACGAATGGGGCCTTATTGACTTCCATAATATCTTGTCGTAAATACTGTAATGACAGGATTTCCGTACTTTTCATATTAAGTCGCACTGATTACTTGTCGAATCGTAAAAGTGAAAATGTTTTCAGGGGTCTTTTTAGTTCATGATAACGCATGAATGAAAGGTACAAAGGACCATTAAGTATCCATGGGTGTAGCTAGTGTATGTTATTTTTATGAGGTAATTGCTCATATTTCACAAATTTTTATTGTTTTTATGATGGTTTCATATGGACTTAGAAATGCATAAATAATGGTGGAATAAGGGTTATTCGGATTCTGAATCTCATTCATTTCGAGTGCGTGCCACAGTCATTATAAACGGAGCTATGTTGAAATCGGAGGATGTAGCCTAGGCCAGCTCACGAGGTCCTGACATTGGCCGAAACAAGTGTCCTGGTATGGCTACATTTTTTCGATGGAGGACGTAGCTTCACGTTCATAATGATCAGTGGTTTCATATCTTTGTAATCATTCAATGGTTTCATATTTTTTCAAACGGAAATAGCCACATCAAATTCAATACATCGTCAGATCACCAAGAGACATGAGCCGGTCTACTGGTCTTCGTCAACAGTGGGATTGGTTCGAAAACAAAGCCGGAGAGCAGTAAGGCACAAACTAAATCTGGTTCGGACCTATCAACGACTGATGTCCAATACGGCGAAACACGTTAATTTGTGATTCATTTTGGGTGACTTAACATCATATTTCCAGTATTTTAATCAATTTTCTTCTACATTATTCCGCGGATACCATGCATTATTAAATCGTATTACAGTACTTATGAAAATGAAGTAGCCTACATCACTTCATCTACCTTAAAAATTGCATACATATGCGTGCTCTATGTCACTACTGTAACCTTGAGATACATAGAGTTGTAAGTTAATTTGATATAATCTAATAGATATGACCTGGACTTATACATTTCCTTTTCATTTTACAGATAATAATGACCGCGAGAAAGACTAAATGGAACGATAGCTGGTTGAAGCAGAAAGACAGCAATGATGATTTTATATCTGAGTGGTGCGAACGAGAACAAAGTGATGAGGAGAAAGTGAGATGTAAATGGTGTAAGAACAAAGAATTCACGTGTAAAAGCGGCTTGACTAATCTTATTAGTCATAGTAAATCTGCTCAACATGTACAGATTTCGAAAGCTAAAAAGAATGCCTCTCCAATAGATGCTTGTTTAAAATCCTTACCATCATCTCCAAGATCTTATCTGCTTCAAAAATATCGGCTACAAAAGCAGAAGTTGGTTGGGTTATTCGAATGGTCAACAAAAATTACTCATTTGAATCTCAGCATGGATTGATAGAGGATTTTAGCACTATATTCTCGGATTCATCTATTCCGAGTCGTATGTCGCTAGAACCTGACAAAGCAACATACCTTGTGACTCATGCGATTCACCATGGCTGTTATCCAAGATCATTGATGAAGTGGGAAATAATCTCTTCTCTTTACACATTGATGAGGCGAACAAATATCGGAACTATCTTGGCCTTGTCATCAGGTAATTCAATTTGATCTTATTTGATTGCTATACATGTTAATCAACATTTTGAGTTTTGCGTTTCAATAGACTATACCAACTACGTAAAAGTCATATCTAATAGAATTTTTGTCTTTCTGTGATTCAAACGATAACATAAACAATCAAATACATGTAAGGCCTAGTTAAATGTGCTTTATCAAAATTTCATTTAAATGAGATACATTATCGCAGTCTCAATCAATATTTTAAAATCTACATACCCATTGCACACAGTAACAATGGATAAAAATCAGTAGCTTTCATTCAAGCCATGTACATTCACGATGGCAAGATGATGATAATGATGATGATCACGATTTTTATTTTAAGTAGCGTTTCACAAATAAGTTACAAGACTGCTGAACACAATAATAAATGAAATAAAGTAAAAATCACAAAGCTTGTCAGTTACAATAAAATGCTTTACAAGATTTTTTAAAATTCTAAAAATGATCAATCAGAGTGATAGGAAGATTGTTCCACACTTTGGCAGAGTTTATCGCAAAATGTTTTTTTGCTTCAATCGGGCACGTTAGAACGACTAGTGTATTGCGTGTAACAGACCGTAGATGTGAGCGGTTCGGTAGGTGATGAGTTAGAGTGAAGAACGAGTTGATGAGTTCACTAAGATATGTTGGAGCACAGCCTTTGAGACACTTGAGGACAAGAACACTCAAGCTTTGGTCATGACAATTATGAATATTCAACAAGTACTTTTCAGAAATTACAAATTATTATATATGTGCATCTTCTTTTACAGATATTTACCAGACGATCAATAGGAAATTCAGGTATGTTGCGTGGACCTTCCTGCTCTTCAATCAACAGATGCATCAACAATCGCTGATACAATTATGGACTCTACTAAGTCATGTGGACTTGATTCAAGAAGTGCTTGGCGCTTATGACTGATAATTGCAGTGTGATGCAAGGTGGTCGGAGTGGTGTAGTAACACGTCTGAAGCAATCCTCTGATTTTGGGAACATTATTGATGTAGGAGGATTCATCACGTTCACAATATTGTTCGTTATGCTGTCGAAGCCTTGGATTTGTTTGATGTAGAGTTACTGATGAGAGAGATATATCTCTTGCTGAAATGCGAAGGTGATAGATGCAAGTTCGAAAAAACTACAGAATTTCTCGGAATCAAGAAATTATCCGTATTGAGATTGGTAAAACACCAGATGGCTTCAGGTGCTTGCAGTTGTGAACCGAATAATCCTTTTGTTCCCTGCACTCCAAGCCTTCATAAGCCAGCAGGCAAATGATAAACGAAACATCAAGGTTGCTCGGTACAGCGCACTTATGAAACAAATCAATGACCCAAAGACAGAGTTTTATTTGTTGTTTCTATCTGATGCCCTGGAGCCATTGAAAAGATTCGAGCTCCTCCTCCAGAAACAAAGTTCGCTTGCACATTTGTTACATGAAACAATGAAAGATCTCTTACACAAGTGGTTGTTAAGATTTCTGCCTACTGAAAAAGTGAAGAAACCTTACTGGGATGTAAATGTTTCTGATACCACGACCTATCTATCACCATACAAGATAATTGTTGGAAGGAAAGCATCTGCTGTTCTAGCGACGATGTCTGCAGGAGATCAAAAACAGGCTATAGATTCGGTCAAAAGATTCTATTGTGAATCAACGACAAGAATGAAGGATTATTTACCCTTCCATAATCGATCTTTGAGAGCGATACGATTCCTCACCCCGGAATTACAAACGCATGCGAAGTACACAAAAAGGGTTATGCAATTTGCCGAAAGTATTTCTCATGTTATTCCAGAAAGCCGTTTGAGCGACCTTGAAGTGGAAGCTAAACTCCATGTTCAAAACTGCAAGGATGGACTGTTAGATATTCATTCTGGTGTGACTGAGTTTTGGAAAAGTGTGCGAGAATTAGAGAAGGTTCCCGCTTTTAACCTCTCTGGCCAGAACAGCCATGATCCTACCACACGGCAATGCTGAAGTGGAGAGAGCATTTAGCCAGGTCTCTGATATCGTCACGAAGAAGAGATCGTCCTTAAAGACCCATACATTGAGTGCTCTCGTCGTGTCGAAATCAATTCTTCAGGCAAAGAAATGGACGACGGCAAATTTGCCGATGGATTCCAAGTTGACGGAATCTCGCACTTAATGCTAAGGCATCATGCGAGAAACGAAGGAAAGAAAGAGAACAAGTTGAAGTACAAAAGAAGAAAGAGGAAAGAGAGAAAGCATTGCAAGATGAGATCCGTCTTATGACTGAGCAAAGTAAAAAATTGAACGTAATTGCGTGCAATGCGAAAGAAACAGATGAGGAGTTAGAAAGAAAGAGAAAGGAAAGAGATGAGCGAAGAGATTTGTTGATTCAATTGCAAAAAGCACTGTGAGGCATCGGATCGGCAAATTGAGAAGCTTCAAGAAGAGAGGTTGAAATTACAAAAGAAAAAAGAAAAACATACCGTGAAAGTAGTTGAGCGCGTCCTGAAAAGACAAGCTATCACTGACATCGACCTAAAGGACATTAAGATTCCAAAGAAGTAATGCTAGTATGTTGCTATGCCAAAGATTGTTTCGGTTTTGTTATCATAAAGAATGTTTTATATTATCAGTGCTCTTGATATTCCCACATGTACATGTATTTATAGAGAGTTTCAACTATTAGAGTAGTTCAGTTTCTCATTACAAATTATGGGCTATGAACTGATATCCAGACAAAATCCAGACAACCAGTTGAAACACTATTAATACACAGTACAGTACAGTTTGTACAGTTGTACTCAATCGTAGAAAGTACCATCATACAAATAAATACAATATGCGAATAATAAGCTTCTTGTGATTAGCCTACTCAAGCTGACACATGCTAAACAATTAACAGACCTGATGGATATACGAGTGTACAATACACGAATTGCTGACTTATGATAAGAAGTTAAGCTCCACGTATCTGGATAGCAATGTGAAGATAAACAATTTCAGCGGATATGAACTCTGAATTTTGAATTATATCCGTTGAAATTGCTCGAATTGCTATATCATGATCATGCTTGTGCCCGATTTGTAGTCATCTGACTCTTAATCAAATATCATTGTTTGGAAAATCAATTGCGGCCATGTGACACTAAAAAAATGATATTATCAAATCATTATTAGGGCCATATGCTGGGCCGCCGGTTTACTTAGATGTAACTGTCGGTTAAATCTCATCATATGTAATCAGCCAACAGTTATATTAACTGACACTCCAGCGTTCTACCCTTAAAAGTTAATGAATCCTGAGTGTCCGCAAGTATTTTTCGTAAGTACATACAGTTAATATAGCCCAATATTATTTACCGGTACATAATAAAATGAATTCGTTTAGCAAGCTATGAAATCTAATCAGTGTGTCTTAATAAGATATGGGCAATACTATATAGCCTTGGAACAACACTTTAAAAGAATCAATTTTGCCGAATAAGAATGCGCGAATTTTTCGGCCATGCGCGAATTTTCGGGGAAGCCTCCGGTAGGAGCACTGCTGCCAAGGGAAGGGGTTGTGCTTGTGACGGAGTCGTCTTGATCGTTGACTCATATGATTTCAGAGGGTTTTATAGGACTTTTGATCACACGGCATAAATGCGGAATTCTTTTCAATTGAAACGAAATCTTCTGAACTGAACGACAGGGACCCAGTATATTGCAGTCATATGTCTGCATGTGTAAGAACAGTGGAAATACAATAGTTAACGGATGTGGTGTCGAGATGCGTTGCTTTCAGCATTCAAGTTGATTGAAGTTTGAGTAAACAGATGGTGGACAACAAATTTGTCGTCGTTTAACTCCTGAAGATAAACGCAACCGGGCTACCATTGCGGATGCGGGGCAGACCGATACAGTCAAGGACGCCGCCTCCTCCACCAATCTGTCCTCTACTGGTAATCGGGGACTCGAATTACATGAAGTTCCCCTTCTCCGAGCATCCTTTTTTCCTCGGTGGCGGAGGGAGGACTGCGACTTTTCGACACTCCAGCCTGGATTCGGAAGTGCACGCCAACAACATACGGGATCAAGCTGATCCTGCTCGAGGTTGAGGTAAACACCATGCCCGGAACCTCGAGGGAAGTGATCGACGTAGCATTCCGTCAGGTCAAGCACAAGCTGGAACGCCATTTCCCCGGAGTAACTACTCGCCCAAAACCAACTTTTCTTTGAATAACCCTGTCTCATCGAAAATGTGCAACTATAGCAGATTCCTCGACAAGTTCATTCAGACTGTAGGTGTAGTCAGCACCCTTCTCACATCAATGAGAATTACAAACAAGTATTTGCTGGTGATTAGAAAAAAATTTGACGTTCAGGAGAATTATCGAAAATTATGGTGAGCATGATAAAGTTGATGGAAATGACGCAACACTCCTGTTTAGCGCAGGCAAAATTCTGCTTAGCGAACTACGTTTTTCTTGGACTTATGAGCCACAGTTCTACTATCCATGGACATGATGAGAAATTACGTGAGCAAAATTGGACGAAAAAGGAAATCTGCGCTTCATCGGCAACATCTGAGAAAAATATTGGTCAAGGCTTCCTCATCCTGACATTTTCGTGTCAGATTTCAATTCAGTGTCAGTCTTGAAAACTGAAAAATCAAATTTGACTTGGTCATTGGAAATGTTGCTCATTCAAGACATTTGCCCCCAATTAAGTAAACAGCGTGACTCCATCACCAACAAAGTTACTGACATCACTTGATCCCCTCCCTTATATCATCGCGATATTTCACACCTGTCTGTGTTTGTCATCTACATGTATATCGCCCTTCCTTTCTTTTAAGCAACTTTTAATTGAAAAAGCCAAACAAGCGATGAGGATAATGAGTGCACCAGTGCACCTGTAAACCCATGCCGATTAGGAAGAATTAGAAGAGGATCTTTGCTAAACACTCGTTCAAATAGACAATTTAGCAGGGTTGGAACCGGCCGGGCCGTAACTAAAAAAGAGCAAGAGGAGTGCAAGAAGTATTGACTACAAGTTTAAATAGGGAGTCGGATCGATGTTGACATATGTAAACTAGGCTTGCTGATGATTCATAGTATTGGATGAAATAGCAACTGGTCAGGTATGTTCTAGTGATGTGCAGTTAGATTCATGACATTGGATGAAATGATAGCTATTTAGATCTGCTCCCATTTTCCAACTGGAGATGCAACTCAATATTTAATGGTCAGAACCTACAGTGGCACCTTCAGATTCTCTTACTTGCCGTTGCTTAACCCTTATCCGTATATGCCGTTACATTTCGTAACAACAGAACTTAACATTCTTATTTCTAAAAGAGTTTTTTATTTTTCGTTACGTAACGCCATGACGATGTTTGAAAGTATATTTCCAATCATGTGATGCAGACGTGATAGTGAAATGATTATAGTACAATTTTGTATTTTCTTTTACTACCTCATCCCTATATGCGTTACAATTTGCAACAGTGATAATGAATGCATAAATCACTGGAAAGGATTGTCTATGTACATATAAATGGACACATTAAACTTAGGGTCGCGGCACTGTCGGGAGAAGCAAAACGCGTGTGACCGGTAGCAAGCTGCTCATGCCACAGAATTAGATTGTGCGCGAACTAGCTGGCGCTGATTGTCCAATTCTGTGGTAACTTTACTTGGCACAATCAGAAGTCAACGCAGAGAAATTCCTGTTGAACTCAAGAACAAGAAACGGCCGGTTGAGTCAACTATGTTTGCGCATGATCACTCGAATAAAATCATGCTAGCATCGTACATCCCAAAGCCAAACAAGAACGTAATCTTGCTGAGCTCCTCCCATGCAGGGAATCATGCTAACTCAGATCAAAAGAATAAGCCAGATTTGATACTTGATTACAATTATGGAAAGAAGGGCGTCGATCAATTCGATCAAAATGTGGAAGAGTTTACCTCACGACGAAAAACTGTCCGCTGGCCGATAGTTGTATTCTACAACATGATTGACATTGCTACGTTTGACGGATATTTGATTTTCAAAAGTGACGGCTACACACAGCCTAGGAAATCATTTTTGAGGGACTTGAGCAAACAACTTGTTACGCCTGCAAGAGATTCTCCCAAAACCGCAATCTGCCAAGACTGACAAGGAGTGCCGGAGAGCTGTTCGGATACGTACAACCAATAAATGGAAAGACCAATTGCTTGACAGTCTAGATATAAATATATGAACAGATTTCAGTATTAGTTGCAAATGAAGTGTTAGAATTATTTGCTTACGTATTTATCTACAGTTCAAAATTGAGAATTGTCACGATAATTACCAATATCACACATACATACGATAAATTGAAATAGAGACCAATAACGTGATTATCCTGTCACTTTTTTTCAAAATGATGTAGGCCTAACTTTCATAATAATAATGACTGCTAATCGTTACATCAACTACATGCCAGCCTGTCAGCTACTTTTCTTTTGCAGTCGATCCTGTCAGGATTGGTCAGGCAGTGGGAAGGTGCATTCAATGTTCCAAGACGACAAGGTCAAAGTGCATGACCTGCTGTTCATCATGTCAGTGATTCAGTGACATTTTGAGTTTTGGGAAGACAACTTAATGGAAATCTTGAGTTTTGGCTATTATGAAAAACTAACACTTAGTTCAGCAGTTGGGGAATAATGGACATTGTAACAACAATCAAAAGATATTAAAGCAATATTAGGCCAAGGCAATTAGAGATATTGAGAAAAACAACAAATGAATAAGGAAACGGTGTTCAAAGCGATTTTGTTGAACTGAACTATCCGAATCTCATAACAGCACTACATGTGACGAAATTGTTTCTATATCTGAACGATTGTTGCAAAATGTAACGCATATAAGGATGAAGTGGGTCAGAAAGTGTATAAGGATAAGATTTAAAGAAGTTCTAGTTACTCCAACACGTTTCTCCGCCATTATTCACTATATAAATGATGTGAATCGACCATCAGACATGCATGGATGCGCATTTCATCGGTCATCGCGATGTCACTTAAGTGCTCTGCAGACGGCTCTACAGCCGTCTCAGTAGGCTCACAGCCTACTTTATCCTCCTGGAAGTCACAACATTTTTGATTGTGGCTTCACCGAATACCCCGCAAAAATTGTTGTCAAAATGCTCTGAATAGTGCTCGCGTCAATTTAAAAAATCAGGCTTTTTACAACAACAACAATGCTGTCCTGGAAGCGGAACCGCCGCGACCTATACCTCAGCACCAGCCAGTCTCTAACTTCAGTCACACCCAGCTCCGACCATGGCGCAGCCATTTACAAGTTCGCACTGCATAGAAGGTTTGGCGTGTTTAACTGTCTGCTGCAGATTAATAAAAATTCTCGTTGATGAAGGGTCGGGAGCGGAGACACAATACGTGTAAACATTGTTTCTTAACTTTCGCTAAACTAAAGGGAGCGTGTGATTTTACTTGTATATAAGCTATGAAAACATCCGGTCGGTAGCAATTGACTATAAGATAAGGGCATCCCGCCTTGACGTGTCTGCTGTGTTTATCTACTCGTACTTGCTTAGGCTGTTAACAATATATCGGTGAAGCATCTCGAACAGTAAGATCTAGAATTAATGAGGACTTCGACAACACATTATCCGCATTTTAACGAAGCATGTGTGAATTTTGTGACATCAATCCAAAATCAGCATCACAGCGGCAGATATTATGTTCCGAAATAAATAATGCAAACGAAATGCACTTGAACCCCTTCACATTTAAAATACTCACATTAAGTAAATGGTTGCATTGAAGTTTTGTCACTTTATTCGTATCGTTTGATGACCATTCTGCTATTTTCTTAGCTTACGCAAGATCACTGATGTTATCAGCTATTTTACATATTTCCCAAATGTTTTACGGTGCTTTGATGTACATTTTCCTGTAAACATTCATCATGAGGACTTGATTAAAAAATTTTCAGTTTGGGTGGTTGTAGTTGAAGAGCTTGTTACTTTATAGACAAGATTTTTAGTTGATATTTGACCGTTACACACTTGCATATGCTCATAGCGAAATAGATCATTCAATATTGCACAATGAGTAAACCTTGATTAAGCTTTTGGAGGAGAAATAAAGCTGCTGTGAAGCAAACTTGCTTTTTTTCAAGAGCGATCAAAGTGATACACGGATAATCTCTCAGCTGAGTATGGCATGTGCATCCTTTCTTTCCATTCAGGTTATGCAATGCGAACTTATGCAATATTTCATTTCAATGAAAGATAAATTTGATGATGACATAGTACTACGAATTTGTTTCACTATAACTACAGTAGCATCCCCCGGAGTATCCCAGGTAGTGATACACTGGAGGAGACTGCACCCGGTGTAAATGGGCACCTTCGGGAGGAATTCCTGATCAAAATATACTTTCATCCTATTTTGGAAGCTGTCTGAAATTTAATTTAGGCATGTAGGATTAAGTAAAGCTGCGAATGCATGCAATTGTAGAAATTATACTTTCTCAATTCCTCAGAACTATGCAACAGTTATAGACATAAAAACTACTTATTTCTGGTCGAGACAAAATCGTGAAAAGTCGTTCATCAGAAAGTAGACAACCAATAGTGATGCAGAGCAGTATAACTTATTGTAGGATTTTTTTAAGTGTTTTCGAAAATCCTAAAATATGACTCAACCTCTACAAAAAAAGACATTGAACCGTGACCGTGAGGCTGTGTTATCATGGTACAAGCACAAAGCTAGTGCGTCGTTGATCGTGGTCGGAGGGCTGTCTTAGATGAGTTATTCCTAGTTCGGAAACAAATTTTCTTGGCTATACCAAGAACAGGCACACTTAACATTTATAAGTCGGGCATTGAATTATCGGCTTAGCTTGACATGTGATTGATATAGGTCTTCAAAAATATATTTGAATTAAATTGCCTCTCCACAAGCAACAGCGACAGAGTTTTGAACAGCAGAAACCTATTAACGTGCAAATTAACGCACAACCGATTGCGTACGTTTGGCATTTGAAGCCCGTCGTCCAATCCATCTACGCATTGAACTAAAAATTGGCAGCTTGTGCTGCAATGGATTTTATTTGCGATCACCAAAGCATCTTTCTAAGTTATTGCATATTCGTCGACCTCACTCTATCTACACTCATCTGAAGACAACTGCATATTTGAAGTGCACTCCATTTTAAGTCAACATCTCGGGTAGTCGAGCGGTCAGCTTCAGTCGGCCTGCGGTATGGAATTGCTTTTTTCAATGTATCAGAGGCCTCTTTTGGGTAAGGCGCTACATAAATGCAGCCAAATAAGTTAATAATTTCATCTCTGCCTCTCACTGTAACTCATTAAGCAATGAAGCATCAATCTAAGAAGCGATGCAGCATATGAAGGTGTGCAATAATGCAGGTATTTTGAACGTCATATTTTTCTTCGAAAGTGATTGTTTCTTAATTCCTTAGAATTTTTTCGACGATTCACAAGAGACAATTAGTCGTAGTCTGTTACTTGTCATTCTCCAAAAATGAATGCTACACGCATTATCACAAAGATCTAGGGATGAAACTTAGGATAAAAATGACACTTTAATATATATATATATATATATATATATATATATATATATATATATATATATATATATACGTGGTGTGATCCAAAATGTCCCGGACTAACCTACTTGCAGATAACCTGTGATAACGAATACTACTTCAGATGTAAATTTAGGTCTTTAAGGCATGAGAAATATGGTCGCCGAAATTTTTCCGGTCAGTTTTCTATTTTTTCAAAATTTTCAAACATTTTTGTCTGAATTTCAAGATTTTCCTATAAATTCTAGCGATTTAGAATTAATATATTTAGATTAACTTGACAGTTAAGCTATCACTAATAACCTGACTAATAATTAACGGAAAAACAAATGTTTTGTTCCAGAAAACAGTTTACTTTTCAATGTATGAGCCGTTAGCATTCGTCACTTTTTGCCAACGAAGTCTCAATTCACAAAAAGCTTTATGAAAAAATTCCGGTGTCAAAGAATCAAAAAACTCAGTAACTGCATCCCGCAGTTCAACTGGCGATTCAAAATGGTGTCCACGAAGATGCTTTTTGAGGAATCTAAACAGATAGAAGTCACTTGGGGCCAAGTCAGGTGAATAAGGAGGATGGCTCAATAGTTGAAATCCGTTTCTCGTTAAGGCATTGGTTGTCTCCTGCGAGGTGTGAATCGGAGCATTGTCATGAAGCAAGTAGAGGGGAATGTTTCGTGGCTTTCTTATTTTCTTCCTCGCTTCAGATAACAGATTGGAATAATATTCGCTATTGATTCTTACTCCTTTATCCGCAAAGTCAACCAGTTGGATTCCCGAAGCGTTCCAAAAGACCGTCAGCATCAACGACCGGCCGATGTGATGTTCCGGATCGCATTTTCAAAGGGCAGACTCGCCTGATTTTCGCCACTCTGCAGATTCTCGCTTACTTTGAGGCAGATACAAACTTAAAGGTGTTTCATCCTCTGTAAGGATGCAGTTCAGAAACTGATCTCCGTGCATTTCGAGGAGATCCAAATTTGACTGTGCCGCCAGAAGTCTGTTCTCCTTCATTTCAGGTGACAGAAACTTCGGTACGAAACGTGATGCCAGTTTGCGATATCCAAGTCTTTCGATGATGTCATGACAGGAGTGATAACTGATTCGCAACTCTCTTGACAACTCACGGATGGTTATCCTTGTGTGTACTGTAATCACTTCATCGCACTGACTCGATTTCTCTTCCGGAATCTCCTGCGGCCGACCAACAGTTGAAAAATCTTGCTCCACAGATTGTCTTCCGCGTTTAAATTCGCTTATCCAGAAATAAGCAGTAGTTCTCGATGGAGCTTTGCTTCCATATGCCAGGCTTAATTCCTTTAGAATGTCACCATTAGCGAAGCTGCGGATCAGGAGGTATCGTATCACACTGCGATATTCGACTGAAGACACGCTTGTCACATCCATCATGAAAACTGATAGAACAAAGAACCATCGTTGACACGGATTTCTTAATGAATGCGTGCTGAATGAACTTCACTGATTGATATCGTAACGCATGAAGCAATTAACAAAAGACGTGCAATATTCATGGCAAAGATATCCGTCAAATAAGGTACAAATCAAAATCAATCTAACTATAACAATAAGACAAATCGGATCTCGATCAATTCAGAAAATACAGAAATTCATGTTAAAATGTAAAAATATTTTTTAAAAATAGAAAACTGACCTGAAAAATTTCGGCGACCATATTTCTCATGCCTTAAAGACCTAAATTTACATCTGAAGTAGTATTCGTTATCACAGGTTATCTGCAAGTAGGTTAGTCCGGGACATTTTGGATCACACCACGTATATATACGAGGGTTGTCCGAAAAGTCCTGTTACGAAGTATATAGACTTTTATTCAACAAAATTTTATGGAACTATTCAAAGTCCATCTTCTCAAACCACTCTGTACACTGATGCACTTCTCCCAATGTTCTGGAAGCTTCTGAATCCCGTCAGCGAAGTACTGAACATGAGTTTGTCTCACCCACTGACTAATTGCACCAAATAGGCCTTGAATGGTTTGAAAATGTTTGCCGCCCAGGTATTTTTTCATAGATCCGAAGAGCCAGTAGTCGCATGGAGCAAGATCTGGGCTATAGGGCGGGTGAGGAAGCAGTTCGAAGCCAAGTTTTTCGATAACAGATAAGGTCTGATGACTTGTGTGGGGCCTGGCATTATCCTGCTGAAGGATTGCTCCATGTGAAAGCAGTCCCCTGCGCTCAGTTTTGATAACCCTACGGAGTTCTGTCAACAGATCAACGTAGTAATCACAGTTGATTGTGTGTTTCTCTGGAAGCCATCTAATCATCAGGATTCCCTTCTTGTCCCAGAAGACAGTGGCCATTCTCTTCCCCGCAGAAGGTATGGAACGTGCTTTGGTGGGCGTTGGCTCGTCAGGTCGCTTCCATTGTGTGCTTGCTGCTTTTGACTCCGGCTCATAGTGATGGAACCAGGATTCGTCAACTGTTATCAACCGGTCCAGGAAACTTGGATCGTCTCGGAAACGTCGAAGCAGTTGCTTGCAAACTTGAACTCTAATCCTTTTCTGGTCTTCGGTAAGCAGTTTCGGCACCCATCGAGCTGAGACTCGTGCCATTCCAAGATGTGCCTTCAAAATGTCATGAATGGTGGTATGGGGAATTCTCAGTAAGTCCTCGAGCTCTCGGACGGTCAGTCTCCTGTCTTTATCAATGGCGGCTTGTACACGCTGAATGTTCTGCGATGTTGTCGTGGTCACGGGTCTGCCGCATCTTGGAGCATCACTGACTTCCTCACATCCACCATCAAACTTCTCCATCCAGCGGCTGATGGTCATTTTGGAAGGAGTTTCTTCTCCGAAAACGGGTTGCATCTCACTGTGAATCTCAGCATTCCGTTTCCCTTGCTTCCAGAGAAACCAGATCACCGCTCTATTCGTTGAATCACTTTTCTGCATTGTGTTCTGCAAACTGAATGAACGCAAGAAATTCTTCATGTGGCAATAGATCGATAACGACTGCAAAGTGAACGGATTTCACCGAATTTCACATAGTTCCTGAAACCATGTGCTAAGCAAATGACATATAGTGAATACAGATCAAATCGAATTGATTGAAAACAACCCAGTGGGTTCACAATGTTATGTTAGTCAAGACTTTCAAGTAGATTTGATCTTGCTTTCGTCTTCATTACCACAGCTTGATTTGTAACAGGACTTTTCGGACAACCCTCGTATATAGGGCAACCATTTGCATAATTTTTACTATTACTTATTATTTTTGGTTTGCATTATTTTATATTATCAACTTTGCTTTGCTCTTTGTCAATAACAGCATAAACATTTTCAACGTACTACAATGTTCACAAATTCTGTATGAATTCTATTACACATTAATTATCAATGTATTCGTCATCATGAGACCAGCAAGATTTAAGAAGCGACACGCTTTGCGTGCAGTGTGACTTCTTAAAACACAACATAGTGCAATAAGCACAAGTCGAGATAGTGCATCTGAAATGTGTGAAATAATGACCCCTCCATCCTGTCTATGACGATGCTTTACAGGAAAAACTTACTTTGATACTTTGAAACACACAGGATAACTTTGATATTCAGAACTTTCATATTTTGAACATGGTACAGCAGGGCAAGACGACCCCCAGAGGAAAACCGCCTCATCGATTTCTTGCACTTATAGGAGTAGAGGCTACTTCAACCCTCTGAGCTATGTTATTTATAGCAGAATGCTAGGTGCAAAAATCAGTCGACTTAATTCGTCTACAAGTTGCTGTTACCGATGTAATACTCCTTTCTGAGGCCGATCCCGCAAGCAACATCACCCACCATATTACCAATTGCAGTCGTTCTACCCAATTCTCGATTACCGATCGCCTGGGTCCGGTTGGTACCACTAGTTGACAATTCGCGGCTGATCGCAGAAAATCGCGAGCGATTCGCATTTAATTTGCGCGATCGCACATATTCGCGGCCGTTTTCACAGTAAAGAAAAATCGCGGTAAATCGACGTCTATTTTCGCGCGCGAAATATTGTGCGATCATGCGCGATCGCTTCAATCGATTAATCGCAGTTTTCCATGAATTGCCACTCCTATATTTGATGTGAATCATGTGGATCGTGGTTGATCTTGGCATAGAATTCCGTCGAATCACTTATAGCCTGAATAAGTAAACATCATAGTGTATGTCAATAACATCGAGATGAATGACTGGTATCTCAGGCGCAATATCTGTGATTAAAATACTGGCGATTTCTACGAATATGGTTTGTGCTTTACAATGTTATTTACATCATGAATATTTGTTTTCACTCTAGAACTTGTTCATTTCATAGGTTGACAATGTTGTGAAAAAATTGCAGGTTTTGTTTTTCTACTGCAATTATATTATAAGCAATTCTTTATTATTCACTGATGGTTTTTGATTCACTGATATTTAGATGGTGATAATCAAAATGTCTGACTGCACGGAATCTAGGTCGGAGTCGTCCGTTATCTGTACGGAAGATTGCTATTCCCTCACTTCAGATGAGTCGGACCACATATTTGAAGGTAGAAAGGATATGTGATATCAGTTACTCGTAGTAAGGAATACTGTCTTCGTCGAAGCAACCGTTTATTATGAACAAAGGCATTGCATGCATTATTAATTGGCCCGCCACGAGTTTAAAGTGATTTTTAGAGAAAAGTACCGGTAGCTTCGGATCTTTATCAACATTCTACGAAATCTGGCAAAATACACTGAAAATGCTCTCATATGGCATGTCTGTGAGACCTGAACATTTTCAACTACTGTCTAATGCACTTGGGATATAGTCTAGCAACACGATTACACTATTTTTATGGTGAGAAAGTGTTTGGAACTGGTATCCATATGATCTGACAGCCATAACTTTATATCTCGTTAACATTCTACGAAATCTGTCAAAATACACTGAAAATGCTCTCATATGGCAAGTCTGTAAGACTTGAACATTTTCAACTACTGCCTAATGCACTTGGGATATAGTCTAGCAACACGATTACACTATTTTTATGGTGAGAAAGTGTTTGGAACTGGTATCCATATGATCTGACAGCCATAACTTTATATCTCGTTAACATTCTACGAAATCTGTCAAAATACACTGAAAATGCTCTCATATGGCAAGTCTGTAAGACTTGAACATTTTCAACTACTGCCTAATGCACTTGGGATATAGTCTAGCAACACGATTACACTATTTTTATGGTGGGAAAGTGTTTGGAACTGGTATCCATATGATCTGACAGCCATAACTTTATATCTCGTCAACATTCTACGAAATCTTGCAAAATAGGCCTACACTGAAAATGCTCTCATATGGCAAGTCTGTGAGACTTGAACATTTTCAACTACTGCCTAATGCACTTGGGATATAGTCTAGCAACACGATTACACTATTTTTATGGTGAGAAAGTGTTTGGAACTGGTATCCATATGATCTGACAGCCATAACTTTATATCTCGTCAACATTCTACGAAATCTTGCAAAATAGGCCTACACTGAAAATGCTCTCATATGGCAAGTCTGTGAGACTTGAACATTTTCAACTACTGCCTAATGCACTTGGGATATAGTCTAGCAACACGATTACATTATTTTTATGGTGAGAAAGTGTTTGGAATTAGTATCCATATGATCTGAGAGCCATAACTTACAATTTTTATCAACATTCTGCAAAATCTTGCAAAATAGGCCTACACTGAAAATGCTGTCATATGGCAAGTCTGTGAGACCTGAACATTTTCAACTACTGTCTAATGCACTTGGGATATAGTCTAGCAACACGATTACACTATTTGTATGGTGAGAAAGTGTTCGGAACTAGTATCCATATGATCTGAGAGCCATAACTTCGTATCTTTATCGGTAGCGGTCATGTTAATTGGGACATTCATATTTAAGCATTGTTTCAATTAACATCTCCTAGAAAACGGGTGAATAGATTGAATAGCAATGAACTGGGTATTTACCAAGATATTTTTCACTAAATATTTCAAATTGTGTTCGATCCAAAAATGTTGAAATGTATGGCTCGTAGGGGTGAAAGCCCACTTCTTAAAAATATGACCGATAACATTTTTTTGCATCCCTTGTTTAAACTTTCATATGATTTCCTCTAGTAGCTGTAGTCTTATTCGTTCATAACGCTGATTTTTATTTTAGAAATCTGGAGAAGTGACCATGACTGCCCATCCAACGAGCTGGACTTGCCTGCATTCGCCGAGGATCAATCAAGTGATGAAGAAGGGCGTGCTAGTGACACGATGGCCTCTGAGGAGTCGAGAGTCCCGTCATCTGCAAGCACAGCTACCTCGAGAATATCGTCATCGTCTACATCCGTGTCCGGAGAAGATCATCATCATCCAGATCAGGCAATCATGCTGTCGAGTGTCATTCTAATTTTTATGAAATTGGCTAAGTGTCTGAGTTCGGAGGCGGTTAACACTTTCATCATGTTCTTGGATGGAATGAAGTGCGCCACTCCGCATCCCAAATCCTACAAAGAATGTTTGAGGAGGGTTCTCCATATGTTTCCAATTCATAGGAATATCGAAGCTACTAGTCAGTGCTATCGGCTGAATGTATCTGCTCAGGTCAAGTTGGTGGTGGATAATAACCTTGAGTCCCTGTTTCTGCGTCGCCAACAGCTTGTCGATCGTGGTAATACAGACTTAATCTGCTCTTCTCCATATTTGTTGTCAAGGGATCCGGTCTATATTCATTTATTACTATGTGCCGACGGAACCAGTGTTTTCCGAACCAAGGGAGTCAGTTATTGGCCATTACAAATTCAAATCCTAGACCTACCATTGCAACAAAGACAAAAGTTTCACAATAGTGTTATGTACATGTTATACACAACGAAGCCTCAATGGAATGCCACACTTTCAAACATTGAATCAGAATTATCGGGTGCATTCGAGTTACGTCGCGGGAATAGTGTTTATAACTTCAAAATAAGACTTTATGCTTGTATTTTCGATTTACCCGGACTCTCTTCCATTGCAAATATCACACAGTTTAATGGCGAATACGGGTGCCCTTTTAGTCTACACCCTGGTGCTCAAATGGCTGCGGGAAGGGGAACCGCGAGGAAATACCCCATTATCCCTAATCTTAATTTTGAATTAAGAAGTGACGAGCATTATAGATTGTGTCTACGTAGTGGAATTCCTAAGATATTTGGTATTAAGGGCAAGTCCCCTCTCTTTGATGTTCTTAAATTTCCGGAAGATATTGTATTCGACTCCATGCACGCATTCTTTGAGGGGGTCACGAAACAGTACTTAACCTTTGCCGTTGCTTCTTCTCAAGACAGGCATGACTTGAAATTCAATCCTACTAAACTGACATACGTGAATGATTTTGTAAATCGCATCACTGTTCCTCATGACTTTCAACGTTTTCGGTCATTGAATGACATCCGTATGTTCAAAGCTTCTGAATTTCAAAGCTATCTTCTCTATTTGTTCGTGTCCATATATTTTTCTGTGACGCCGGCAGCATGTGCTCTTCATGTTATGGCACTGACATATGTAGTACGACTTTCTTATAGTGAACAAATGACCAACGACATATGTGACTGTATTGGTTTGCTTGTAGACAATTTTTTAGAAACCGCGCTGAACATTTTACCTCAGTCTTTTTTTACAATGAATTTTCATTTAATTAGCCATTTGTGTGATCAGCTTCGAGCATCCGGACCTCTACATAATTATTCAATGTTCCCTTTCGAAGCTGGTATGAAGAAAATGAAGGGATTCTGCCATGGAACTGTCAGTTATGGAAAGCAAATTGTAGAGAGTTTTATGCTGTATAAAGAATTCTATTATGAAATTAGCGGTAATATAGAGCGCTATAGTCAGTTTTCTAAATTTTTCGATTTTGTAAATTTTTTTAATTACAAACATGTTGGAGATCAGCGCCATTTAGCTGATGGAGTGTTGTTTCATTCTTTAGAATACAAATTTAGAAAGAGAAGTGTGAGTTACATTGGTTTTTTTAGCTTCCGGTGAATTCTGTGAGATTGTGAGATTTTATTTTGAAGACAGGCAGAAAAAAGCTTTTGTGAATATTTACAAAACGGTCTCATTTCTGGACTATTTTCGTGACAACTTGCGTAATTTGAACATTGAATTGTATGATTGCTTAAAGAGAGCCGATTCTCTGGCTTCGATAAGCTATTTCAATGTTATTGATACTACAGTTTCTCAGTCAAAAACAATTACAGCTGACAAATAGCTTTGTAAAGCCCTGCGCATGCGATGCCTCATATTAGATTCTGATGTTGTTGTAATTGTTACTCCGATTTTCTTAACAGGAGAGCATGAGTGACGGATGATAACCGATTTAGCAAATTGAATATCTAAGTCAGGAATTTTTTAAGGCGTTTTACGCACCCGATTTGAGCGGGTAAAATTTCATGTGAAAGAGGATGCATCGAAGTTCCTATTATTGTGAAAGAAATTATGAAAATGTTGTTAACTCACCCCCTCAGACTGGAGATCTCGCTTCGGCGATCTAGGAGCCATATAACCTAAATGTTTTTTGCTTCTTCCCGTTTGGCGGGTAAACGAAAAATCCCTGATCTAAGTCATCCATGATATCTCCTATATACGAAGTACAGTATGTAGAGTTGAAGATCGGTCCATGATACAACGCTTCAAGTGTGATGTTACGATAATTTCATATAGCCTACCATATGTACATTGGTTTGACTGAAATATGTATTTACTAGTGAAGTATATGGAAATTGCTCGATTTACTTAGAGATTGTAGAATTTCAGCGATTGACATGTGTGATATACGATATTTGATTTGAAATACATGATCTCACAGATTTATTTTTTCTCTCTTTCATCATGTACTGCTGCAGCGATATTCCGCTAATTGATATCATACTTGCTTTGATCCTATAATACATGATTCCATGATTTTCATGCAGTCAAAAATTTAACATTTTTCGATGTAAATTGATTGACATGGATTTTTACAATGAATAATGATAAAAGCGTTCAACATTACTTTTTGAACATTACCCTATGCTTCATCCATAGAGACAGTACATAGTAATACATGGATTTATAACTCAAAGGCTATACACTGGATACGAAAATTACATACAAACATATACCAAAATTACATACAATTTGAAACTAACATCTGATACGAGATTCTCGTATGTTTTAAGAGATCTGGTATATTTTTCATACCAAATCTCATTTACCTTGGTATGTGCTTGGTATGTGATTGGTATGTAGCGATACGAACTATTCCATCTGTGATTGGATGTTTTACACTGAAATACGAATTGTTGGTATGTTTTATATACGAGACCCGATGCAAATTCATCCTTATTCGTATGCATCTGGTATCCATTTGGTATGTGCAGCTTTAAGTTACATAGCAAAAAATGTATGTATTACATACTACTGTCAAATAACTTTTTTCAGTAATACCAGATGCGAATATTTTTTGTTTGATAGAGTGATATTTAACTAGACTAGATTTATTGTGAATTATATGCCCGCGAGACTGTCGTTGATGCTACTTGTCTAGCAACATTAACAGGACGTGTAGTTAGCTCTACTTTATGAGCCAAGTTGATTAACGTCAATTCATTCAAACGATATCTTTCGTGCAATCATGTTGACTTATATATCTCAAACAAAACTATTTTTGCATTTAATGAATTATAATGTGTTTTTATTTCGGATTGATAATATGCCTTATTTCAAAATTACATGATGCACAATTGTTGATGGTTGAAATCTTATTGATTATTCATGAAATGCCTTAGACTTACGTGTATTAAAATCGAATTCAGTATTGAAAGAATGACTCTTGAATGTCATTATCTCACTACTTGCAGAACAGTAGTAACATTAGTGTGATCTTTATTGACAAAAGTGCTGAAATCAAGATACTTTGGAGATGATTGATTTCTTTTAACATTGTGCTAGTATGGCTTTAGTATGTAAAGCATACCACATTTGAAATAACATACGAAAAGCATACAAATATATACCAAGAGAATACAGAAATATACCAAAAAAATATTTTGGTATGCATCCTTCGTATGTGATTGGTATTGAGCGATTTACAGTGTAGCTATCTCATATTCAACAATAGCAATGTTGACACTCTGTCTATACTCATTTAAAATGGAGAACTCGCTGCGCTCGTTCTACATTTTCAATGTCGTATAGACATCATGTTAACATTGCTATAATGTAAGACGTAAGTAGATACAGTGCTCCGATTTCAGCCCGAATTAGGCCCGAATACTCGAATCTGAGGCATCAGGCTCGAAAATATATGCGAAAAAATGCCCGAAAAATTTCAATTTTATTTGTAATTAGGTAGCAGTTTAGTACTGATAAAATCACTAGTTATTCATGAAGAGTAGTGAGTGACCACTTTTTAAGCTACCTTATCGTTTGATCATTGCAAAAACAACAGCCTTACATGGATTTGTGTCTCTGGATTCTTGATTACAAAAGCATTATCCTTTTTCTAGAAATATTACATGATTGCATGTATTTATCTCCGAATTCTGTTTTAGTCTGTAAGACGTTTTGCATGGACGGCAATTGTCATTTATAGTTGTTGATTTACATGTGTTTGACGTAGATTTCGTGCAGAAAAAGCTTCAAGAACCTTCTGGCACTAGTAACGGCATCGGCGGCAAGGACTGATCGATCGTCTTCTTCCTCTCTTTCCCGCCTTTTCCCGCGTCATTTGGGCCTGGGTTCTCCTTCTCCGTTCGCTTCGATCCTATGCCTCTCGGTACACTAATCTTCCTCCACCATGTCACGCTTCACTAAAGCATAAAAGCATCATGCTCGCGTGTTAACACAGGCATAAAATTATCCTATACGCGTCATATAGGTAATCAATGAATGACAATTTCAACTTACTTAGTCGGAGATATAATGATTAATTTGGAGTAGGATTTTATCTTGTTAATTATCTAATCAATCATCCACAATTCTTTCATCGTTACGATTACTAAGTGATATCTAATAATTATGATGATATCAAGGAAAATGTCCTCCTTTGTGTAGATGTATGAGAAAAGGCCACAACAGTCCGATTAAAAATTTAAAATCACGACGTTTCGGAAGTAGTCTGCTTCATTCCTCTATAAAGAAGAATGTACCTGACAATAAGCAACGAATAGTATTCGTTACTATCGTTTTCGTTTCCCGATATCTAATAATGTTCTATCTAGTCAATAGATAGGATTCTATCTATTTGCCTATCTTATACCAGTATTTTGTACCTCTGAAACTGTACATTTTGACTCTATTTCGTCGTTATTGGTAAGCCCGAGAATTTTTGCCAAGCCGAATTATGAGAATTTAAGCGCTAGGAGCACTGTAGATATCGAATAGATTAATTAATTATAACAATAATATTGCTTTATCTGCAACTCAAATGGTGAATCAAAAGTGTCAATACAATCGAGACAATATAATAAAATATGGACAGTATAAAAATTCAGATAAAAGTCAAGCAAACTTGACGCAAGAGTCCTTAAAACGCTTAGCTTTGGTTATCAGCTTTCTATGAGACTAGCCAAATCTTACAGAATACCTTTTGGAAGTTGAGTCATAAATAGAATGTAAGGGAAGAGCAGGATCACGTTCTTTTTCCGCAAGAAGTTGACACATCGATAGACAAAATTCAAAAAACCATACATTGCACGTAAAACCAAACAATTTGCAAAAGCGACGTTCGTAATTTAGCAATAATTGGAAATGGGATTTGCTGACATTGCATCATGCTGGATAGGAATAGCTCATCACAGACCTGAACATTGAACAGTAATACCATCCAAAGGACATTTTCCGGTGTTTTCACCTACTTCAAACTGCATATACAGTACAATGCTTGTATTGCGACTGCGTTTATTACGTCAGTGTGCAAATAAACGACGCTTTTCATATTTCCCTGCAGAATATTTGAAATTAGACATTTGTTTATGTAACGACAATGTTCGAATAACGACACTAATTTATATTTCCTTTTGACTATCGCTATAGGCGCATTCTACTGTACATCATTTTTCTTACTTTCGCCAAAATATAATCAACATGATCATTTCAATGCAATCCATAATTCATGCTTTCCCCTTTTCATTCTTCTCCAGAGATGTACACAATTGTGGAATTCATTGAGGAGGGCTCCATCAGCGCTGTGCCATCGCATTGGGTAGTGGAGCAAAGCTTCTCCTGGCCTCCGGAAGGAGATGCTACCAAACTGATACAAAACTCTGTCCCGCCAACGAAAGACTGGAGCATGTTCCCCTGCCGCATCAAAAGACAAAACAGTAAGTCCAACAAATGTTAAACCGACAAAAAAAGGATGCGGCGATTTAAATCGACCGGAATGAAAGACATGTAAACGAAAATTTGCAAAACATGTATCAACATTCTGTGATCAATCATGATAATAACACTAAATACACCACTGTAATCAAACCACTTTGATAATAATACTTGATCATGTTGTAATCGTACAGAGTAATTATATAAGTTGCTCTAATGTTCTATATATAACCCTTTTACTTCCAGTCGAACACTTCATAATGGCTCGCCATTATGAAGCCATGTACGTAGCTGAGAGCGAAGTCGAAAGCTCGACTGAAGCCAAAAGGAAGCGAAAAAGCACTGAACGCTTCATTGAGAACACTGCAACGGAAGTGAGTTAACTATTTAAAATGCTGCTACTTGTTTGTTACAAAGTATTCAAATATTTGACTTTTACTGTCTCAAACGTAGGTGTATGATAATTTTTTCTAAATTAGTGTTTCGAATGTTTTATTTTCTTGGTGGTAGGTGCAGTAATTGGTATACCGATTGGTATACGCTTTTGAAATGTTTATTAACACTAGAAGGACGGCAACTTTGTTATTCTATTAAGGACGGCAGCGGTCATTTTGACCGCTAGGCCCTAATGAGTTAGTTTTGCAGAAGGAAGGAACCAGAATTATGCGCTTCCATACACTCTAAAAAATTTTGGTTTTTAATTGGTTCTCCAGAAAACCACATGGATTTCCAGAAAACCAAATGGTTCTCTGGAAAACCAAACGGTTGTCCAGAAAACCAGTTTGGTTTGCAATTATATTGGGTTGGGTCAACCAGCAGATCAATTTTGATGCAAGAGGCAATCAATAAAAATTGCAACGTTTGACAGCAACAATCAAATGATTGCGACCAATTAATGAAAATGCAATTGATTTTTGATGAATCCTGGTTTATGAGCCTTGGTACGGTAAGGGTTAAGTGTCGTGAAAATCAAATTTGATTTTCTACATACTATTGCATGTCGAAGGAGATCTTCTATTGACAGATCTCGTTTGTGTAGAGTTGTAGACGGACATTCATGTTAGTGATAGCAGAACTACTGATTTCTCAAAAAGTATATTAGATTATTAACCACGCGGAATCCTGATCTATCAATAGTGATATGAATGATGGATTATTTGAGGATGATTTGAACTGTTCAAAGTTGTGCTGCTTAGAACCTATTCCCAGCCTATTTGTATTTCACATTCTCATTTCACACCAGAAATTTAAATTTCATGGACTCATTAAACACAAAAACTCTACTTTAGAATTGAATGTTGGGCAGTTAAGGAATTTTATTATTTTCTCTCTCTCTCTCTCTATTAACACTCCGGTGTCTTCTTTATCATCTACTGAAGGCTAACTCTCTTTCATTCACTGCTTCACATATCGTGATTCCTCGCACTCTCTTATCTCGCTGCGATGACTTGGCCTAAATTTAGCGAGCGGAATCTCTCCAAAGGGAAAATATTACGTGACACTTTGCTTTTAACAGAAAGCATACTTCTTTGATAAGTTTTTACAGATGTATGTAGAATGTAATAAATCATTAATAAAATTGCCAATGATTTACTGATAGCAAAATCTTTCTTACGAAAAACAATCGGTTTCGAGGATCTACATTTGTGTCGTTGCCATGACGTCAAGAATGAGGTGAGTCTGATTTTCTTCCTTCAATGACGCATTTGTTCTAGTGACCGTGTCATGTACAGTGACTTAAACGTGCTGTCAATTATTTCTTGTGGTACTGCGAAATTTGTTTGGGTTTTCAACGTTTATCCCTCATTGCATTGTGTATGGAATTACATATGATCCACACAAAACGTGAGTATATCAAAGAATTTACAGTTGTTTCCAACAGTCCTTCATGGGTCTGTAAAGCTGACATGCTTAAATACTCTTTGCAATTCAATCTTAAATTACTTTATTTAATTATGAGTGAATATGAGTATTCATGTAAGTATTCCCTTATAAATTATTCGGGCATCTAGCAATTTTGTCGTTAAATCTCATGACTACCGTGACTACTCTGTTTGTAGCCTACATGTATGTAGAAATCGCTTACAATACATGTATAACGAACGATTTCATATTCATGTTCGACCACTTTTCAAAGCTTTTACAAATCCCTATGTCTAACTAATATGATGTATTATATCAGCCTTATAGCCTTGTAGAATATATATGAAGTCCTATATTATCTGCTGAACATTGTAGCTTTATACAAGTTTAATTTTAGTCTTGATGAATTTCCAATTTGCCTCATACATTGGAAATCATGAATAAATGAATTCTTGAAACTTAGTTATACCAATGACACTTGTTCAAAACTGAAAGTGCAAATGCAATAAATAAATAAAATTTATTTACTTTGCACTTTCAGTTAAGAACAAGTGTCATTTAATGTACACGTATATATCATCGCCAAATTACAGTAGCTGCAGTAAACAACTTTTGCCGTTTAATTCGTGCTGATTTTGCATGAAAAACTTTGCTTTTGCATGCTTATTAATTGGTTTTGATTTCGCCATGTTTTGGCAAGCCCAACATGCCACTTACTGTGTAGAGGAGTTTATTTGCATGGTATAATGCGTAACTCTCTTTTGTTGTTAACAGCCGAATTTACTTTGCATGCCGCTTATTGTACAGAAAAACTTCTTGTGGTGTTTGGTTCACATGGCGTCGTTTTATATGTGCATGCCGCTAATGGTGTACAAAATTTTGTCTGAGAAATTTATTGCCTATCATTATTTCTGATTACACTACAGTCAAAGCTTGTTAATTAAGACCATACATTCCAGATTTTCAATCTCTGAATAATCAAAATTCTTAATTAAACATCAGCTTATATATGCAAAAGATACAAAAAATGCCACGGCCGTATGATCTTAATTAACCAAAATCTGAATTATCCGTGTTCGAACTAACGAGCTTTGACTGTATGTGATACCATTTATGACAGTGTAGGCCTATATGGCATTATTTTCGCATCAACAAACATTGATTTCATAGTTGAGTTTTATTACACACCTTTTCAATAACATCGTACTATATTGCCGCAATTATCTAAATGCTTCTTCTACACAGTCCTAATATTGAGGATATCCCTTCTGAGATTATTTTTCCCTTTTTTCAGTAGCGAGTTCCACTCCAGTGGCAACGAGTATTGGCATCGAAAAATTCGACGACGTGGTATTTTTGCGCTGCACCGGATTAGTTGGGCAGCGCATCCTGCGAAGGCCTATCTGTGATTTTGTTTACTATCTTGGAGAAGACTAGCAAATGTCTCAACTTCATGGGAAATTTTGTGACTAAAGACATCGTCCCTCGTCTTTCTTGTATTATTTTATGCAAGTTTGACTTGAAAAAAGTGAAAAATAAGAAACAATGACTTCTTGACGTTTCGGTGACTTTTCTGGGAAATCTTGTATGGTTTTAGATAAATTGTAAACTTCAAAATACCTCACTTGAGTATTCACGCATTTTTTACACATTTTCACAATAATTCTTTTGCACACTTTATTGAGCTTATTTTATGCTCAGCCAACAATTTGTGCATGTTGTTTCAAAATGATATTAGTACGAATGAAGTAAATATATTAGAGCATATCAGAATTATATTATAAAAAATGAATTAATAATATTATTTTATACTATTATTATATTAGGCCTATTATTTAGTATGTATATTAAATTTTATCGGAAGCAAATATCGGGTCACTCGTGAAACCGATATTGGTTCTCCAGAAAACCAAGATATAAAGCTGAAAAACCAATTTTGGTTTCCCAGAAAACCGATGACTTTTGGTTTTCCAGATAACCAATTTCACTTGGTTCTCTGGAAAACCATATTTGGTTTCACCCCCGGGACAGGCTGAAAAACCAAAATTGGTTTTCCAGGAAACCAATTTTTTTAAGAGTGTATGGCGTTTCTAGAGAACTTATAATAGTGGTGTGTGGTCAAAATGACCGGTCCCGTCCTTCTAGTGTTAAATTGAATGTACATGTTTGTACTTTTTTGCTTTCTAAGATTGTGAAAACATTTACCGTAAATTGTTTGCAGGAGAAGAGGAAAAGGCTCTGCCACAAAAACTCTGCGGTAAAAGCACGGGTAGCTGCTGACTACAAGGAACCTAACGTTGGCCTGCAACCAGTGGATGTGGAGAGGGTGAAGGAGAAGGTGGCCAGTGACCAATTAAAGCTCCAGACAAGTTCAATCGCGATGGAACTTGAAAGTTGCTCCAGTGAACGTGATATTACGGACGACCATCCTGGTAAATATAGAATGACATCCAGATTGGCATAAAACTCATTCGATGTGTTAAGTCTTGTTTCTAAACCCCCGTTCGGTCGGGTGCAGGAGCGAAAGCAGTAAGTCCATGCCTTTTGTACCTTCCAGTACAGTAAGTCCATGCCTTTCAGAAGTCCATGGTACTATGGACTTGCTTTTCCAAGATAAAGGAATTAGCGACACAAAAAGGTAATGAAACTGATTGCTGGAAGAAATGTGATAAATGCCTATTAGTTTCATTTCAAAATATCATATACATTTTATGAAAATCGTCGTTTCGTAAAGTTTGTTGGCATCCGCAAGTCCATGTCGCCGTGTAAGCATTATCTGCTTAAAATGAGCTAATGAATTTGTTTTAATTTTTGCGATTAAATAAATTTTTGTATAATATTCCTTTATTTCCTATGTATTGTAGCATTACTCATAGTGACGATGAACCACTTTCAAACCTTAAAGTTTCCATTTTCTGACAGTAGTTTAGAATTTTATGGAAGTTTTTAGATTGAAACATGTTTTGCCTAGACCTAACAAATATTGTTGGTATATAATTGTTAGTTAAGTTTTCGTAAGTTTTTCGTTTCGACAATCATTCATTTATATATATTAAATGGCCTGCTTAGTGAAGATATGTGGTAAATCTTGTTTGTCAACAGGCAACCAAAGCTGTGGTGATTCGGTGAAACAATTTCAGCCCTGCGTGTCACGTATATTAACACGTGAGAAATTGTAAAAAACATGGGAAATAATCCCGACAATAATCGGCAAATATCGACTTTTAGTGGTCAATGTATGCAATCAATGGTTGCAAATTTTTAACGTACCGTATCTGATGTCTGTGAAATTAATCACAACCAAAATGCACTCGCGTTAGGGCGCATTTTCTACAGTAATGTTGAACATTGACATGCAGAGTTATTCCCACGCTCTAATATAAATGGATGATGTTGAAAAAGGTGCATTTTTTTGTTTATCCATGGTTCCAACTACATTGCCGACTGTGTTCTATGCAATAAGTTAAGGTTTTATGTCTAGACTACGTTGCAATGTTAAACTGTTTCAGAAAATGTATTCCAATGTAGACGTAGCTAGTACTTTCGAATGCATTGGAAATACATTTTAAGACTCGCATTATAATTAAGTTAACCACTGCATAGGTGTAACTAAATTAAAATTAATTAATTAAATAATTAAATTAATAATTAAATTAATCATTGTCCGAAATGGTGGAAGGATCAATAAAACATCACTCTACATACTTTCTTCTTGATTCTGTGATCAAATGAAACACTACATCTTCATGAAGATTTGTTGGACATGGACTTGCGCTTTGCCTTCCGTGTGTAGAGTTCATTGGAAATAGAGGACATCTTGCCATGAGAGGAAAGTAGCCGCATTACAAATACTCGACATCAGAAATCGTGGAAGGATCAATGAAACACCACTCTACATACTTTTTATTTGATTCTATGATCAAATGAAAAATTACCTGTTGATAAGTAGTTGTTAGACATGGAGTTGCGCCTTGCCTTCTGTGTGTAAAATGCCTTGGAAATTGAGTAGGCTATATCTTGTTACGAGGTGAAGATAGTCGTCTGTCAATTGGTTTTTGTCTAAAGAAATCTTTAAAGGATTAATGAAGCAACATGCTGTGCACCGTCTACATGGTTCTGACATCAAATGAAGAACTATCTCTTCATGAAGTAATGTTGGACATGGAGTTGCGCCTTGCCTTCTGTGTGTAAAATGCTTTGGAAATTGAGTATGCTTTATCTTGTCATGAGATGAAGATAATCGCATAGGAATCGGTCGTTGTCTTCAGAAATCATTGAAGGAACACTAAAGCAAATTTTTATTCACTTCCTACTTGACTGTATGATTAGATGAAAAACTTCTTTTTCATGAAGTATTGTTGGACATGGACTTGCGCTTTGCCTTCTGTGTGTATAGTGCGTTGAAAATACTATTGCTGTTGTAATTGTTTCTCCTGGAAATTCGGGAAAAACTTGAGTTAATTTTGAGTATTCCTCGAACATTTGAAGAAAGATGTATGCAGCAATATTTTTTCTGTGCCTTTTAAAGAAGTTTTTTTTTGAAGGCCCCGTCTGGTATTTCACAATTTTCATCAGTTTGCTTTCTTTGTTAGTGTGTAGAAATATTTGAATATATTAAGCCAACCACCCGATTGAAGTTGACTCTCTTGTATGATAATATTTTTACAATTTATAGCAGTGTGTTTTTAATAGCTTTTGATGAACCGAAACAAGAGGGGAGTAAAGTTTTCTTCATCTTAGAAGCTGTTCTTCTTTTTTTTAGGTCATTGGAAAACTTCATCAAGTGGTAGACGTTACCTATCCATGCTAGATAACTGACAGTGCATGTTCAATGTAAGATTCTGTTTTTATATAGATATAGTACATGTGTGGTACTAGAATTTACACACAGAACGCAACACATTACAAGTCCATGTCTTGTTACTAGCGCCTATCTTACATGAGCTAGGTATACTTCTGATACGACAGATTGTCTGTCGTTTGCTTGCTGTCTCTTTCACCTATGTTTGGTTGTGTTGATATGTGTGTGAACCTTGTGCACTATTTAATAAATATCCTAAACATAGAGATAGTTTGATATTGACTCTATTTTAACAGTGGACTGATTGTTTAGATGGTGGCTTAGAAGTAAGCTTGGGATGTTGACTTAGATGATTTCTTAGGGATTTCTGCCTAACAATGTGGTTTCTTCAAGATTCAACTTGATGAATATAAATTTAGACGTCTACTTTACATATCATTTTTCACTTTTTTCAGATGAGTCGAAGTTGCAAGTTGGAAGCCATTAAAACCTTGTAAGTAATGAATATTGTTCTTTCCTATGAATGTGAAGATGAAAGTTAAATTCATAGCTTTATACTCGAAGTATATAGAAATATGTTGAGATTATTACCATGGTAGACTTGTGAATTTCTGTACTCCCATTCATATTATTAATGCTATTTGTCTATAGGTTTAGAAGTATGCTTGTTTTCCGAGTGTCAGGGACAGTCACACTGAATTGGGTGGGGGTGGGGGCGGGGGTGGGGGCGGGGGGGGGGGGAGGGGGGGGGGAGGTGGCGGGGGGGAGGGGGGGGGAGGGTGGGGGGGGGGGGGGGGGGTGGTGGGGGGTGGGGGGTGGGGGGGGGAGGGGGGGGGGGGGGGGGGGGGGGGGAGGGTGGGTGGGGGAGGGGGAGTGGGTGGGGGGGTGGGGTGGGGGGTGGCGGGGGGGCGGGTGGGGCGGGGGGGGAGGGGGGGGGGTGGGGGGAGAGGGGTGGGGGGTGGGGGTGGGGGGGGGGGTGGGGGGGGGGGGCGGGGGGGGGTGGGGGGGGGGGGGGGGGGGGGGGGGGGGGGGGGGGGGGGGGGGGGGGGGGGGGGGGGGGGGGGGGGGGGGGGGGGGGGGGGGGGGGGGGGGGGGGGGGGGGGGGGGGGGGGGGGGGGGGGGGGGGGGGGGGGGGGGGGGGGGGGGGGGGGGGGGGGGGGGGGGGGGGGGGGGGGGGGGGGGGGGGGGGGGGGGGGGGGGGGGGGGGGGGGGGGGGGGGGGGGGGGGGGGGGGGGGGGGGGGGGGGGGGGGGGGGGGGGGGGGGGGGGGGGGGGGGGGGGGGGGGGGGGGGGGGGGGGGGGGGGGGGGGGGGGGGGGGGGGGGGGGGGGGGGGGGGGGGGGGGGGGGGGGGGGGGGGGGGGGGGGGGGGGGGGGGGGGGGGGGGGGGGGGGGGGGGGGGGGGGGGGGGGGGGGGGGGGGGGGGGGGGGGGGGGGGGGGGGGGGGGGGGGGGGGGGGGGGGGGGGGGGGGGGGGGGGGGGGGGGGGGGGGGGGGGGGGGGGGGGGGGGGGGGGGGGGGGGGGGGGGGGGGGGGGGGGGGGGGGGGGGGGGGGGGGGGGGGGGGGGGGGGGGGGGGGGGGGGGGGGGGGGGGGGGGGGGGGGGGGGGGGGGGGGGGGGGGGGGGGGGGGGGGGGGGGGGGGGGGGGGGGGGGGGGGGGGGGGGGGGGGGGGGGGGGGGGGGGGGGGGGGGGGGGGGGGGGGGGGGGGGGGGGGGGGGGGGGGGGGGGGGGGGGGGGGGGGGGGGGGGGGGGGGGGGGGGGGGGGGGGGGGGGGGGGGGGGGGGGGGGGGGGGGGGGGGGGGGGGGGGGGGGGGGGGGGGGGGGGGGGGGGGGGGGGGGGGGGGGGGGGGGGGGGGGGGGGGGGGGGGGGGGGGGGGGGGGGGGGGGGGGGGGGGGGGGGGGGGGGGGGGGGGGGGGGGGGGGGGGGGGGGGGGGGGGGGGGGGGGGGGGGGGGGGGGGGGGGGGGGGGGGGGGGGGGGGGGGGGGGGGGGGGGGGGGGGGGGGGGGGGGGGGGGGGGGGGGGGGGGGGGGGGGGGGGGGGGGGGGGGGGGGGGGGGGGGGGGGGGGGGGGGGGGGGGGGGGGGGGGGGGGGGGGGGGGGGGGGGGGGGGGGGGGGGGGGGGGGGGGGGGGGGGGGGGGGGGGGGGGGGGGGGGGGGGGGGGGGGGGGGGGGGGGGGGGGGGGGGGGGGGGGGGGGGGGGGGGGGGGGGGGGGGGGGGGGGGGGGGGGGGGGGGGGGGGGGGGGGGGGGGGGGGGGGGGGGGGGGGGGGGGGGGGGGGGGGGGGGGGGGGGGGGGGGGGGGGGGGGGGGGGGGGGGGGGGGGGGGGGGGGGGGGGGGGGGGGGGGGGGGGGGGGGGGGGGGGGGGGGGGGGGGGGGGGGGGGGGGGGGGGGGGGGGGGGGGGGGGGGGGGGGGGGGGGGGGGGGGGGGGGGGGGGGGGGGGGGGGGGGGGGGGGGGGGGGGGGGGGGGGGGGGGGGGGGGGGGGGGGGGGGGGGGGGGGGGGGGGGGGGGGGGGGGGGGGGGGGGGGGGGGGGGGGGGGGGGGGGGGGGGGGGGGGGGGGGGGGGGGGGGGGGGGGGGGGGGGGGGGGGGGGGGGGGGGGGGGGGGGGGGGGGGGGGGGGGGGGGGGGGGGGGGGGGGGGGGGGGGGGGGGGGGGGGGGGGGGGGGGGGGGGGGGGGGGGGGGGGGGGGGGGGGGGGGGGGGGGGGGGGGGGGGGGGGGGGGGGGGGGGGGGGGGGGGGGGGGGGGGGGGGGGGGGGGGGGGGGGGGGGGGGGGGGGGGGGGGGGGGGGGGGGGGGGTGGGGGGGGGGGGGGGGGGGGGGGGGGGGGGGGGGGGGGGGGGGGGGGGGGGGGGGGGGGGGGGGGGGGGGGGGGGGGGGGGGGGGGGGGGGGGGGGGGGGGGGGGGGGGGGGGGGGGGGGGGGGGGGGGGGGGGGGGGGGGGGGGGGGGGGGGGGGGGCCCTTATTAGTATGATAACTATAAACCTGCTGCTTATACTTTTTAATTTCCTATGATATTTATGTTTTCATGTATTCCTTTGTGGATTCGGTACGGATAAGTATTTTCTATGTTATTTGTTGGTTGTTTTGAATTGATGAGGTAGTCAATAAATTCGTTAATGACCACCTTGTCGAAGTAGTTGTTGACCACAAGATGGATTATCTTGCGCAGTTTCATGATAGAACTCGCTTTCCTGTCATTTTGAACAGTCGGGTAACATTTATATCTATTAGAAAATAGATCATTTTATTGACTGCTCCTCCTAATACATGTAGATCAATTTGTTAAATTGTTTCATGTTGATTCCTAAAAATAACTTTGATTTCAATACAAAGAATTTCAAATCCCCCACATAATAGTTAGACAAAAAATCATAATTTCTTCAGCTTTCTATTTTGATTCTGATAGCCCAGATCAAGTTAGGGTATGTTTTAGGCCCAGTCGTTTATCGAACGGATTATTTGCGCTTAAGTATTAGGTGGTAGAATGGCTCAGTTGGTAAAGGTACGTGTCTCTGTGCGGTATGGTTCGAGCCAATGCGCATGAGGAGGCACCACTGCTCTACCCGAAAGGGCTGCCTATAAGATTCATTTTGAGGGTAGTCTGTCTGGATTTGTTCGAATGCCACCTCTCCTTTTGCCTTGGTTGGGTTAGGGGTACAAGTGTGCATATACACTAAATATATACTCCGTTAATAAATTTGGGCTCTCTACTTCGATTTGCACTTATTTATATAAGTGTAAATCGAAGTAAGGAGCCCAAATTTATAATCCTCATCTTCTCATGCTTTCGTCAGTCTTCCTGAAATTATTTTGGACGAGCGTAAATTAAACATAGATTCTTCAGGTGTGCATGGATGCATGGAACAAATATATCAACTTTGTTTTAGTATTAGTGCGAACATATCTCAAGTTTCCATGTTCTTTTTTACATCTGAATGATATTCAAGGTCATTGCATAAAATTGAAACTAAAGTTGGAATCGATTCCGATTGAAGATTTCATGATATCACTATTTCTTTACTAAATCGTATATTGATGCCCACGTTATAAGCGGTCATACATCTATTAATGGCTAGATATAAACGTCAACTGCAATTTTTAAGAACATTTATAGAACGTGATGAGCATGTAACTATTTGGTGCTGCTTTGCGGCTATGGCAACTTTTAATTTGTATTCATGTTTTATCATAATTCGTTTTATCCAATCTATTGATGCTTTCGCATTTGTAGCGTCTTCACATTCGAAGAAAAAAGGAAAGCATGAAGATGCACGGAAACCGAAAACGTCCACGCTAAAGGCAAAGAAAGGAAAGGTATCACCAGAATCAGACGAATCAGGATCTTTAACCAGTGACAGTGAGTTGGATGAGGTCAATTCGAAGAAAAAAGGAAAGCGTGAAGATGCACGGAAACCGAAAACGTCCACGCTAAAGGCAAAGAAAGGAAAGGTATCACCAGAATCAGACGAATCAGGATCTTTAACCAGTGACAGTGAGTTGGATGAGGTCAATTCGAAGAAAAAAGGAAAGCATGAAGATGCACGGAAACCGAAAACGTCCACGCTAAAGGCAAAGAAAGGAAAGGTATCACCAGAATCAGACGAATCAGGATCTTTAACCAGTGGCAGTGAGTTGGATGAGGTCAATTCGAAGAAAAAAGGAAAGCATGAAGATGCACGGAAACCGAAAACGTCCACGCTAAAGGCAAAGAAAGGAAAGGTATCACCAGAATCAGACGAATCAGGATCTTTAACCAGTGACAGTGAGTTGGATGAGGTCAATTCGAAGAAAAAAGGAAAGCGTGAAGATGCACGGAAACCGAAAACGTCCACGCTAAAGGCAAAGAAAGGAAAGGTATCACCAGAATCAGACGAATCAGGATCTTTAACCAGTGACAGTGAGTTGGATGAGGTCAATTCGAAGAAAAAAGGAAAGCGAATAATGGTGCGACGGATGTAATCATACTGATGGAAATTGTTTTGACAAAATCGATGTGTGTTTCTGCTGCGAAAAGAAAATGATAAGTACCAGCTTTGTGCGACATTTAAATGCATTTCACAATTGCAAAGAAGATGTCATTCGAATAAATATGGAGCGGAAAGGTTCACTAAAGAAAAAAAGGTTGCTCCAGCTTTAAGAAATGCCGGAAATTTCAAACACAACGTGAATGTTTTGAAAAACGGCGGCGATCTGATTGTCGTCCAACGACCGAAAAAAACTATGATATTACTGAAATGAAAGATATCTACTCGGCATGTAGCGTTGTTATGGATTCTATTACTCTACGGAACTTGGCGCCATCAGTGCCCATCAATGAATAAAAAAAAGAAGAAAATTTCACGTGAGTCATTGAGCTTTGAGGCTGATGATCCTAATTTACATAAGTTTTATGAGCGCATGTGTAAAGATGACATTGCTGATATAGCGAAATCAGATGATCTTATACAGAAATTCATTTCTAAGGAATTGATAAAGCGCGGTATGAGGAAGTATAAACCGATTTCTGAGAAAGTACGAAGTTTGTGCAATTTTTTACACGAATATCGGATGGCCACGAAAAGTGCAGCAGATTTCAAGTCAATTCTCATTCCGAATAAGATTGAAGAAATAAAGAAAACGACAATGAAACTGTTCGAATACAAAGTTGAATCAAGCGAAGTTGATGCAAGCGTCAGCATGAAGACACCTTCATCTTTGAAGAAACTAGGATTGGCCTTGATACAACTGGCACATACTTTAAGAATAGAATTTATGAAAATTGGTGACAGTGAATCTGCAGAAGAAACAAGTAACCTGATCGATTTGATGGAAGATGGAATAAGACCATTAATGACCAATGCTGGATTGGTAATGGACTCATCAAGCCATGGCTTGCCAAAAGAGCTGCCGAACGAGGAACAGCTTTCGCGTTTGAAGAAATATATCAAGGAAACTCTTTCTCGTCGTTTGAAAAATAGTAATCGAAGGAAAATTTCTGAAGCAGTCCTAGCTTTTATCATTTTGTTCAATAAGCGCCGACCAGGAGAAACATCCCGTCTTACCAAGCAAATATGGAATCAGAGGCAAAAATGGAAAGAATTTGCCTTTCAAGAGAAAGCGAAATTGACAGACGACGAAATAGCGCTCATCAATAATCTTGAGCTCGTTTATGTCAAAGGCAAAGGAAATCGATTTGTGCCCATTCTCTTTCCAAAGGAATGTGTGAAAGCTGTACAATGGTTATCTGATTCTACATCGAAGTACATTTTTGAGAATCGTAACAAAAATCCAATTCGAGGGAGTGAAGCCATGGCAAATGTCGTCAAAAGAGCCCAAGTTTCTGGAAGCAATAAGAATGGAAGCCCCTTCATTAAAGGTCGCCCCCTGCCAACTGAAATCACCTTGCATAACCATGTGAACGATAATTCCGCTTTCTCTGTCATTGCCCGAACGAATAATACTCGTATCGCAGAATCTGTACTCATTGCCGCAACTGACAGGTCTTTATTGTTAAACAGTAACACTACTTTAGTACCATTGTTTTTACGTTTATAGCTTTCTATTGGACAAAATTTTCTCTTCTTTTGATGACTGATTGATTTTAACGTGTGCTTTTATATTTAAACCACTGACGAAGAAGACATTGTCTTT